>CM063247.1:10529898-10957398 GCA_032158295.1 Pycnopodia helianthoides | reverse complement strand
CTGGCCTGTATAATCAAATCCCATAACAACCGTCACTACGGTTTTGCTGTATTAACTCTCTTGGTATTAACCAAGGTTGGGAGGGAAAAAAGGCTAGACCAATTATAGGCCAAACAAAAAGGCCCTCCTTCCTTTTTTTCAAAAAGGCAGGACGCTAAACATGTTTTTTTTGTAATTTCTTTTAAGTATTTTGCCTTATGTTTAAATTCAGTACTAATTCTTGTTATTGTGAAAATAGACCTAGCTGTTGCAAACTGCTTATCAACTCAAAGGACCTATGGTATGAACGCAAAAAAAGAAGATAATGGTCAAACGCTTCAACCCTAGCAGAGTCTTTCTCGAAGGCTGAACGATAACATGACAAACAGGTGTACAAATGTACCAGAAGCAGACAAGTGGAAAGAAATGAAGAGAGAAAAAGAGAGAGCGATAGAAAGGAGCAGAAAGAACACAGAAAAAGCAAGGGATGGACAGAGAAGGAGACAAGGGCGGGTAGAGGGAAGGGGATGGTTTAACCACAAAATGATGGAAACACAAACACAAAATCAAAGGTGTGAAGAGGCAGAAAAATAACTATTCAGTGAATGAGACAGACTAAAAAGGTGAATATCTGTGGGAAAAAGGAGAAGGCAAATACAAAAATATGTTAATCATTTCCCTCTTGGATGTTCAGACCATGGGGTTGAATTGTCTGGAGGTGCCTTATCCACAGTTTCCGAGTTCCTACTCAGAGTAACAGTTTCTCCGTGGTTACTAAGTGCCTCAATGCCCTGTAAAATCCTGTCAGCAATGTCTTGTTAAATGCAAGTAGAATATGTACGGAGCTCCAGCAGTGACATCCAGACATTTAGTTGTATTAACCAGAAAGCGAAATAATTTATGTTGACATGCAGACGTATTTTATGGAATAAGTCGACCTGTCTTTTCATCTCTCGCTAAGACTACTTATTGATACCAAGAAGTCAACTTGCCGTCTCAGTGAAGAAAAGAAATTTGACTTTCTTTTATGGTTAAATATTTTGTCTTAGTAAAATACATTACCAGGACAAGTCGACCTCTTAGTTTCAGTAAGTCAACTTCAGCGAGCTCATCCGGATGGCACTACTGAAGCTCCGTAGATATATGAGACAGGGTGAGTTGAATACTACAGGTTTTCCCAATAGAACTCAGAGAATGCTATGCGTGCTTATCAATGTATATCTGCTTTGAGGCAAGTCATGCGCGCTGCCATTTTAGCTGTATGGCAAATTCCAGCTTTCCCATTGGTTGATCTGGTTAAGTTTGCCATGCAGACATGTCACATGGTATTGATACTTTATTTCCACAGTATGTACACAGTTGACATAGAGGGCGTGCACAGCAAACACAGAAAACAATCGAGTTCTATGGTCCCCCCCCCCCAACATCGATGAGTGATATAAGCACTTTATTCTCGGTGCCCTATATGAGTCATGGGCCCAATTTCATAGAGCTGCTTTATGCACAACAATTTGCACAACAACATTATGCTAACCAGAATAAGGTCGGAGCCAAAATTCAAATTTTTGCTTATCCTAAATTATTGTTAAGCAATATTTTCTGCTTCAACATCTCAATAAAACTGGGCTCTAACGGGAAACACTAACGGGAACCTTGGGTGGGACTGGAACCCAACTAAAGGATATCGGATTATTATTTTGTTTTACCTGAATCTCCATCATAGAGGAATATGAAGTCCTGCCACTTATAATAGTCAATGACGCTAACCCAAAGGTCCATCAGGTCTGAATCCGTCATGAGCATCTTGTAGGCATTGGAACCCTCAGCCTGGTCCAGAGCTATGACCGGTTTGAAGGCGTCGCCTACTATCCGGCCAGTGTGACCGCCGCAACTTGGACACATGTCAGACGGTATGATCAGACCGTGTAAATCAACAGAGCTGGCAAACGTGCAGGCTGTCCACGGAAAAGAGAGGAAAATAAATCTGGTCAGATTAAAACTAACTCCAGTGAAATGAAACATAGCTAAAACCCCTCCCCACAAACTTACTTTTTAGCTCCTCCCAACGGACCAGTAACTAGACCCTCACCCACGACCTGTTCCGAATGGACCTATCTTGTGACTCTTTCCCCAAGGACCTGTTGAAACTCCCTCCCCAATAACCTGTTTTGAAACTCCCTCCCCAAGGACCTGTTTTGGGGATCACCTCCCCAGGGACCTGTTTTGGGTATACCTCCCAAAGACCTCCAACAACGGACCTATTTTGAGACCCACTCCCCCGCTCATTGTTAAAGTACAATTCTGAGACGAAAACACTTTTTGTTATAGCGATTTACCAATAATCACATTACTTTCAACTGTGTTTCCTGCTATCATGGACTATGACATTTCTAATTAGAACTCTTACAAATGGAAAAAAAATTAGTTAGTGGCCTGACGTCTCGACCCTAGCAGAGTCTTTCTCGAAGGCTAAATGACAAGACAACACACATAACATGCATACAAGGGGGACAAGACTGCTTTTGTCCCCCTTGTATGCAAGTATGTGTGTTTGTCTTGTCATTTAGCCTTCGAGAAAGACTCTGCTCGGGTCGAAACGTCAGGCCACTAACTAATTTGTTTGCATTTACACTGCAGGTCCTTTTGGTTGGTAAGCAGTTTGCAACAGCTAATTCTAATTTCTCTTACAAATGGGTCAGACTAGTCTGCCTTTCACTCTCAAATTGGTTTCAATGAGTGAAGGGGAGACAAATAAGAAATGGTTGCACCATGATACAAGTCTGTAAAGCAAGGTCAGGTGAATCTTTTCAATAGCACATTGCTGCAGATGGCAACTGACCTTTACCCAGGGTGCATGTGGTGGAATTGGGAAAGTCACTTTTGTGACCCCGAACTGACCCGGGTCCCTTCTGCACAAGTGTTAAAAGGCTACCCACTTAGATGTTTTATAGTCTGGTTTATAAACTCAAGTGGTCTAAGCACGTCCTGCGCCCACTCATGAGACTGCTCTTATCATGAAGGGATTATTGCCACATAAATTAAATCTTTACAAAGTCTGGAAGGAAAATAGTATGACACCTTGCAGGAAATCTGATCGAAGATTATTGCAGGGTGACACGACTATTGGTGTCACTTGATTAACTGCCCAAATTGTTTTTTGGTTTTAAAAAAGTCAGAAGCTTTGCCCCACCTTGGAGCCATGGAGCATCTCATTAACCTTTTAGAGACTACAGCTGCACCAAGCTGCTTGTTCCTAATAGTTCCAGGATTCGACCTAATTCCACTTGTATAAATGTCAAAGTAAAGGTCATATCCTAAATTATGACACTTTTATTTCACATGTTAGCATACAAAATCAAAACAAAGTTTGGAGTTCAATTGATTTTCCAGAAATTTTTACTAGAGAAGTATAAATCATTAAAACTGTTGAAAAATATGGCCAGCTGGGCGTACGGTTATTCCGAAAAAGTTGTTTTTGAGGTAAGCACCACTATGTTCTCTCCTATACTAGTATAGTGAAGCATTTACCTGCTCTCAGTGCTTGGGGCGTATTAGGAAGTGCCCATTCTGTACCGCCAACTGGTGCGTAGTTGTAGATGGAAATCGAGTCTCTGCCGTCATTTGACAGTTCTGGTTCGCGGTTGATGAACACAGACGCATCGGTAAAAAGATTCTTGTACAGGTCGTTATTGTGGGTGTGCTCACCGTACATTGCACCTAGAACAAAAGCAAAATAGTTAACAAACTTTACTCCGGAGCGTCTGATCTGACTTATAGAATAATGACATTTCATTTTATACTGCAACTGGATGAAAAAAACATGGCGGGAATGCAATGTTAAACAAGAAGCAACTCGGGTTGGAACCTCGTGTCACCTCTCTGTACCTTGGAAACAACCCAAGATTACACGAGGTCCAACACCCGAGGGCCTTGTTTTCATTTTGCATTCCTCCCTAAATTCCAGAGTTTAGTTACCAATAAACCTATGCACAGAAAAGCATAGATTTCCACAGCAAAGTTACTGATACGTTTTTTGGTTTTCAATAAGGAAGAACGGGGAATTCAAACACAATGTTTTTCCTCAATCACATGTTACAGTCAACTTAAATCACAATTAATATTTTATAATCGTAATTAGCACTGTGTTTATATACTATCATTATGCTTATAGTATCCCACAATCATTATCCTCCACTTCCAAGATCAACATGGTCACAGTCCATCGCAATCATCTGGTCATAATCATCGATAATAATAATAATCATTATACAAATCATCATCAAGATCACTATTTGTATGACCATCCTGATCAAAATCATCGACATGATAAAATAATCGCCTTCAACCTCATCATGATCAATATCAAAATGATCATCCTGATCTTATCAACATAATAATCATGACCATAATCAGTATAATCATAATTATCATAATCAATATCAATACGATCATCGTGGTCATAATCATCAACATAATTATTATAGTCATCTTTATCCACATCATGATCAATACCAAGGTTACTGATCATAATAATCAACTTGATACAAAATCGTAATTATAGTTATCATAATTAATCAGTATCATGATCAATACCAAGATGACAATTTTGATCTTAATAATCAGCATGATAACCAAAATCATAATCAATCTGAATCATGATTATCAGTCCACAACCATCGTCTGATCATACCATTCACTCATCTCCACCAGTATTCCAGTCCTGCCACTCACTATTGGGACCATTACGATCATTAAGTCGGACGTCCTAATAATTATAAACACTTGCAAACAGCACCTAAGACCAGCGCAAACATTAAAAAAAACTACGCATAAAATACACGCAGACACACATACAAATTCAGATTCAATGTACAAAGTCAATAAACGCATTAGATCAAACGCCCTCTGCCTTCCCCATGTCTCCATCATTTTCCTCTAGTTTTCTGTTCATGGCGACCTCGTCTCTCTCCTATCGCAAATACTGTTGGTAAGCTCCAATCTGACCCGTGACGCAGCATTCGCTGCACACGCTGTAAAGCAGCAGGACAAATAAACTGGAACACAAACTTAATTTCACGCAAAATAAGGTACATTGAAACTAAATTTTGCTTATTTTGTGAAATTCAGACACACGCAGCGACCTTTCCCATGAGTAACACAGGAATGCACATCAAAATTTCCTTACATGATGCCGCACCACAACACCGTGAACAATGACGTCATTATTTGTGAAAAATGTATGTTTAGTACATTTTAGAAACAACAACCATCTGACTGTTAGTCGGGAGTTAAACGCATTGCATCTTTTCTGAGAAATAACACACTGTAAATTAACATTTAATTTGTATTTATTTACTTTATTCTGAAAGACACATAACTATGCAAAAAGAGATAAACAAACTGTAGCAATTAACTTCCCCCAACGTTTCGAATTATAAAAATTATGTCACGATGAAAGAATTAGTCGCATACATTGGAAGTACGGCGATGACATGGCCGTCAAAGGTCGGATTTATTATAATAACCGGCCATCTTTTATACTCACATCTGACGAATAGTTTACAGTTAAATTAACATCCAATTTTCAGTTGTCATTGAGGATATTAGTGCGCCCATATTCGCACTCCGAGACTCAACGATTTCGACCAGCAGTCTGAAAAAAAGAAATGAAAGAATGGAACTTACCGATTTTGTAATCGTACGATGCCGTGCAACCGATCAGGGCTAAGACCACCTGAACGGAAATCCATCCATGGACAGCCATTTTCGTCGACTCTTTGGTTGGCCGTTCTCTCTTCCTTTGAAGAAACACCTTTCGAGGAGACTTGGAGGTAAAACGACAGTTAGCGACAAACAATGTTCTCACCAGTGAAAAAAGCGAACGGGGGAAAAAGAGGTTGCTCTCTTTGTACCACTCGTCGTCACGTACCAATGCGAATGCCAAAACCCTCTTACTATTTCGATAGCTCTGTCCGCGAAAAATCACCAACCGCTGCAGGAAGTAGATCCGAGCGGCTTGATACTGGTTTACATGCACGATGCCACGCACGGTTGGTCCGGCAACAGATTATTCAGATTCAAAGCACTCTCAGATGAGTACAAAAAATAGTCCCTCTTTACACGACGTCTATGATTTCGAGTTTTTTCGAAATTAGAACCGACTAGAGGAGGCGGGACCTGCCACGCACCGACGCCTCATGAAAGAAGTCGTCAAAAGCTAACCCTCTTTCTACAAAAAGGACCAAAGGAAGTGAAGCGTCTCGCCAACCAACAAACAGCCTGTTTTCAACTTGTCAACATCCATCCTCCCTACCCCAGCCCCGGATTGTCACCGCATTGAATTATTGCACGACATATTGAATTGTGCGCATGATCACCGCAGACATATGATTATGTATTTTTTTGTTCACGTTAATTGAAATGCAAAACTGCAAGATTTGTACTTTTCAACCACACCTCCAACTACGTGATGAAATGGCTGCCGGTCAAAAGAAGGCGGTTTATTTTATGGACAGCTGCGGAAGCTTAGCACAAGCAGCGATGATGGTTCATCTATGATGGTCAATCTAGTTTCAACTAGCTTCCAACACTACCTTCATCTGTCTGCAAACACACCTGATTGATTTGTGGGATTTCCCCCCTCAAAACGGAACTGAAAACACCCTAGCCCTTCCCAGTGCGTTTATGCGACTAAAATTCACTTTGAACCTGTTCTCGTCTCACGGAAATGCTGCATAGTATGAAAAATTCCGGTTCGAAACAACAAACATTCGTTTGTTTTCGTTTATGTGGTTGGCATCCTTGCGGGTTTTTCACCAACGCTAAACCTGGGTGTTGGCAGCATGTTGAGCCTCATCACCGCAAGTACCAACGGGCTCGTAGCTTATTTCCGTAACCCAGCTAAGGTGTTAGGAGGTCGTGCATGCCTAGTGACGCTGGGGACAGCCTCGGTGTCTCTCGCGACGCCCCATGGCATGACAAAAAAGAAGCACTGCTTTGGTGCAGCTAGCCCACCTCATCAGCAGAGCCGCTGAAAGATGTACCACACGGGATGAGAGGCAGACGGTTACTGGTATAGAACCAGATTCAGCAACCCGCTGAGTCGACAGGCTGCCGCAGCAGGTAGCTTGACTCCTTTGGGTCAGTAAGTCAACTCTACTGCGGTTGAGGGAGCAAGGAACAAGGTAATCGTATTTGTTACGTTCTGTGAATCCTCCGTTTCATTTGTTTGTTTTCATACTCAACTTGTCTGATTAAGAGAGGAAAGAAATCTCGTGCAATTTATTCATTAGTACAACCCCTGTATGGAGTAATGATCATAATTATGCCTGCAATCGCCATTTTCCTACTGTCAAAGGATGATTTTGTAAACCTTAGCCAATTTCATAAAGGTCAATGAAGGCCGTTAAACAAATATAATACGCTTGGCCCAAATTATTTCGCCGACCTGCAGTTTACTGTTTGTTACGCATCCGTATCATTTAACCCGCTGTATAATTTATGAGGTTATGTCAACAGAACGTCAGTTAAAACCTCAATACTATTTTTGCTTTCGAACTGTCAACCTTAGAAAATTGTATTTTCCAGCTTTGTCCGTAGCATTATAAAAAGGCCAACTTATCTGGGATTGACCGAAGACCCATTGCCAAAGACGACTGAAAACAGACATTTTGTTCGCCTCTCATTAATATTACAGACTAGCGGCCGACTACCAACCTTTACAAAATGATAAACAGATAAACTTAACCGCCATCTTGGATTTCCAAAGGTAGGCTTTGCCATTTTTCCTTGTTTTCTCTTGCTTGTACTAAGAACATGTTTGTAAGTTTTAATATCAGTAGGATGTCATATTCTCAATTGAAATGTATACCGATAATGCATTAAGCCGCATTTAATTTCCCCTGCACAATTACGAAATAAAACCAATAATTTTATGTTACGGTTCTAGAAAGTTCTGTGGAAGTGTCGGTGTAATTTAACGGATAAGCAAAAATAAAAAAATTAGCTAGTGCGCTAAAGTTCTATGCGTGAATAAGATGCAAGAAGCCAGAGTCTTTTTTCAGTCGCGGTTTTTTCTCAAAAAATGTACAAATTTCCCTCAAAATACACGAGAGACTGTTTGTTGGCATATATATTTTTTCTCCAGAGTTAGATAAGGAAACGTATTTTAAAGGAACATTGCAGAATTGTTTTTTGCTAACAAAACAGTTGCTGACAGTGTAAGCACTTTAGGTAATCCACCATATACATAAACTGACAAACCTGTAGAAGTTTGAGATCGATCGGCAATTTGGGTCACGAGAAAACAGTGAAAAACCGATTACACATTTGCATGAAATCATATAGATTCAACAAATGAATAAAACGCTCACTGAGCGATAAACTCCAATCGGAAAATTAGTTTATTCATTTCTCATCAAATATGGCATTTCAGACAGAAATATTTCAAGGGATGTTTTCTACTATCATCATACTTAGACCGTGTAAGTTTTATGTAAATCTGTGATATAAAAACGTATATTTTACAAGTTTTTTTCTTACCAATTCTGTAATGTTCCTTTAATCTTTTACAAAGTATAAGGAATTGTTATTCATTTAAAAGAAAAAATACTGAAAATGTGTCATTCCTTCGAAGAAAAGGTTCATTCACTGCTCTTAGAATTATAGCCATAAACCGTTGTTTACTTGAGTCTTGAGTAGAGTAATGTTACCCTATAGCAGTTCTTAAAGGAAACTATACTGGGATGGTTGTTCATCTCTAATGTCCTCATACACGTTTACAAATAAGAAGTTGCCACGTTTAGTGCTTTTGCAGCTCTCCTAGTAAAAGTATGGTATAAACAAAAAACAAATTTACACAAATCTCCGCGATTTCAAACGTTCCACCATGGAAACTAGGATTAGTTTGTGCTTGTTGCAACTGCCAGGGACGATTACGTTAATGATTTTGGGTAATTAGGCCGCATTATGCCGACATGTTTAATGCAATACTTTTTGTGTAATATTCACATATTTGTACGCTATAAGCGCAGTACAAATTCTCATGTAATACAACTTGCATGATTCGCAAAATAACCTCCAATATCATCTGAAATAATAAAGTTTCTAGCATTGCCAAAGGTGAAAAGGTAGACATACCCCCCCCTCAAATATCAATCTTTCAATTTGAGTGGAATACCTTTGCGATTTGGTTCCTCTATCAAATATTCGGAACCAGTAATTACACGGAGGTTTCGGTTTCTTTTCACCCCCAAACCAAGCCTCGTAAAGACAACAGTGTCCCGAATCAATGTACTTTAGCAATGAATGTAACTTCGATCGGGTTTCGTATTGTGATATAAGAAGGCATCGTGCATGTCTGACAGGATAATTCCAATCTCAAAGGGGGGAAAAAGGCTACCCAGAAGGAAAAGATCAATTTCAATTTAAAGGGAATTCAGAAATAACAACAAATTATGCTTCTTTGAGTGGACAACTTCTCTCTGGAACTCAATGACATGTATAGTGGCAGTTTTGGGTGCTCTTTGGTAAAAATGAAAAATCTGGCTATTTATTTTTCATAAACAACTAGAAAAACTAATAGTGCTTTCTTGACGTGTAAATAAATCGTCAGAAAAAAATGCTTTCAATTCTGCAAAACTGGATAATTCAGCTTAAAACATGTTAAAACATAGTAAGTAGTTTAAACATTTAGTTAAACTTCAAAGGTGTTTTTCTAAAAACACGTCGGCGTGTTTTTGGCTGCTGGGCTAAATCGTCGCTTCGTGAAAAAAACGGTGACCAATTCATTGCAATGTTGGTTATCCTTGCAGTAACATACCGCTTGTTAGTGAAATTGCTTTGAAAAATTACCCGATTTGAAAGCTGCTGCTCAGGCTTCTAGTTGGTTTTGAATTAGGCCTATGTACCTGCCGTGTGTCTCATTTCTTCAACAAAATAAGTCAAGGCGAGGAAATAAATGAGACTGACCCCTAAATTGACAAGCCGACACGAGAGCGCACTTGGGGTGCAGGTTATCCATCAGGGTAACATGCCAAAGTTATGTACAAAATGAACAAACCCTAAAAACCACCAACCGAGGCGACCCAAAAGTGAACTTTGGCAAATTCAAACGTCGTTCTATTACCTACCCATGTCGAAGCGGCACAACACAGTAAGTCTTTTAATCCATGAACCGGGGGCAAGGTTGGAAGGCCACAGTAGTTCTATGCACCCCAAAAAGCTCCAGAGATGAATACAAATTCTCTTTTTTATTATTCACATTTTGTACCAGAACAAACGTCTGTCACAGACAAAAGAAGAAAAAAAAACCTCTCAATGTAAGGGACCCAGTATGCAGTATTTATACCAAAGATGTGGGTTGCTGAAACTTATAAAACTGGACGCTATTTTATTGGAGCTGGGACAAAGGGCAGCTGTTGAGGACTTAATTCCAACAGGATTTTTTTTTCAGAGTTTAAGCAACCTTTAACAAAAACACCTTAGAGTAAAGGTTGCCATTCAATCCGCCATATATTTTTGTACACAGGGCCTAACTTCACAGCCAACAATATTTATGCAGGAGGCCTACATCTGCATGAACATTAAAACCCTCACACGCGGCACCTGTTTGGGACAAACTTAAACTGCGGTACGTTGTCAGCATGCTGACAATTTTTTTTTCCGTTGGAAGGAACATTACAGAATTGTTTTTTGCTAACAAAACAGTTGCTGGCAGTGTAAGCACTTTGTGTAATCCACCATATACATAAACTGACAAACCTGTAGAAGTTTGAGATCGATCGGCCATCTGGGTCACAAGAAAATAGTAAAAAAAACTGATTACACATTTGCATGAAATCATATAGATTTCAAAAATGAATAAAACGCTCACTGAGCGATAAACTCCAATCGGAAAATTAGTTATTTTTTTCTCATCAAATAGGCCTATGGCGTTTCAAACAGAAATATTTCAAGGGATGTTTTCTACTATTATCATTAGACCTTGTAAGTTTTATGTAAATCTGTGATCAAAAAGTACATTTTACAAGTTTTTTTCTAACCAATTCTGTAATGGTCCTTTAAAAGAGCTTGTTTTGATTTTTGTTTTGTTTGTACATGTCCAGGTATTGCCTGATTTAGTTTGTTTACTGATTTAATTAATTTTCATAATTTGGTTCCATTGACATTGGTTCCAACCTCCATTGACATTTTACAGACAAATCGACTGAACGATTTTGTACACAAAATATGCTGGCAGACATGGCAGAGTTTTTGTCCTGCCCTTTCCATACCAAACCACTGTCCCATGTTGATTGACACCCCCTCTAGGACGCGTGGCATTGTCCAGCTTAGGATCTTATGGCATTTATGGGCTGACAAGAGTGAACGATGTGGTTAAGACAATGGAAATAATAAAATATGTCAGTGTGCCTCGTTTCAGGATTTTAAACTTGTAAGTGCACGGGCCGTTCGTTGTTTTAAGTCTCCGGTCGGTTAGGCGGCACGCAGCCCGATTTTGCCCATGAGTTTGTCAAGCCGTCACTCATCATGCAGTCGTCCGCGGAAATACGGCCCGATAACGCTTGTCCACCAACCTAAAATGCAACAATTTCAAATTGAATGCTCTCGTTCGAACTTCAGATATAGAACGAACCTAATGTATCACATAAGTTCTGATGGTAGTGTTGATTACCCTGGTGACCTGAATTAACATTGCTTGCTGTGGAAACCGGGAAGTACATGGAAAGTATATTCTGCATTCTTATACAGGCGTAAGACTCTTCTGCAAAACTGATATGCAATTAAATAGTACATTAAATCCTCCATGTTTACTGACACTTTCAGTTACCAAAACACCAATTGCAATCCTGCCTTTCTTGTTTAAACTGTTAAACTGAAAACCCTACAGTTTTACTTATTTATTTTTTTATAGTTTAAACAGATTTGTATGTTTCGTAAAATAATAATCAATAAACAAACGCCCTATGACAAAAAGCTACAACACAGCAAAATAAGCATTCAATGTCTACGGTATTGTACAAAAAATAAATAAAAACACCACCCATGGTGAAACATTTCAAATGCACCGTCCATAAAAAAAAATCATAAATCATTCAAATGCTCATTTACTTTAGGAGTGACGTTTTCACGCCAAATGTTCTCGACTCATGACCTGCAATTTACGAGCTTAGATTTCAGGGGAACTGGTTTATGGGCCCAGTACTATTTCGTAGACGTTTCTGCTTGCGTCTTAATCGAGTAATAAATAACATCATTTTATGATTGACTTCATTTCAACAAAATAAACTGACGGGGCTAGTCTCGCCTAACTCAAATATAAGCCCAATTCTTGAGTTAGTTCACCAATCAATGTGAATGCCTTGCTACTTAAACTGTATAAATTAGCTAAATATCTAGAATGGTTTCACAAAGTACAAGTGAACAATCAAAAGTGAAGTGGGTGAAGGAGTCGGAGGGACAAAATCTTGGAAATACATGAATATGAGATACCAGCGGGGCCATTCATTAAGTTTATCATTTTCATATCACGTGACCTTAATAGTAGGGAAGGTAGGTGATGGAATTGGGCCTGTGATGATTAACATAGAATTGGGAACACAGACAGAAAATGTGACGAGAAAGATATTTAACTATTAGGGCCGTTACAGATTTGCCCTTAGAAAAAAATACCGGTATAGGTAGAATAACAACCAATGGCAGCCATTTTGAAAACTTTGAAAATTGCATGTTATTCTGCCTTGGGACAAACCTGAGATGGCCGTACAGCCAGATTTCTTTTTTATGACATCTCACTGTTGGCCAGATTTGAATGCCCGTATAATCAAATTGTGCACAAATCCCCAAAATATTTTCCCTATGTGCCCCACTACAGTGATAGGGCCCATAAATTACTGCTGATCGTGGTGGGGAACTTATCATAAAATCCGTGGATAATTATAATCCGTGAGAGGGTTAAGACGTGTCCAAAAGAAACAATATTTCTCTCACTAGCGATGTTGACATCCCCTTCAACTACAAGTTTTGTGAAGAACCTATTCGTCTTGTTTTGAATGTTAAGGTCCTTGTTATAAGATTCCCCCACAGTTTCCTCGATACATCAACTATCATGATCTTAGAAGTCGTTCCTAGGGAACGGTTTTTACCCTAAAAATTTGAGGTATTCAAACAACAATATAATTAGGTCTCTGTAGGCCCCATGAGAATACAAAAAAAGCGAAGTAGGACTCATAAATCTAAACCCATTAATAAATGACTTTGCCAAGCAAACCTCTGGCGAAAAGCCCACATTTCTGGCTTTGTGTGGATTTACAACAATGCACCTTAACACACAGTCCACGACGCTTACCCCTAAAAAAACCCTGCGGCTTATTCAACAATTATAATTGTGCTCCAAATTATCTGTTGATAACCACTCGTGCGTGGAAAGCATTTGTGCCCAAAACCCAGACAGTTGACCTAAAAAAAAAAGGAACAATCGTTCAACCTCTAAAGGTGGCAATTTAGTTCAAAAGAAATAGTTTTTTTCAGGAACTGATGATTATCACAGCAACTAGATGGTGAATGCTGGTACTCGCGCATTATTCTAGCCCAAACATGGCGTCATTTTATTACCTTCTTTTTATACCATTTGAATAGCTAACGGCAATTATTATAAACTGCAATCGCTATCAGATACGGTTATGCCCGGTTCATACTTGGTGCGAATGCAAGCGAGAAAGAAGCCGCCATAGAGAAACGTCTCACGTCTGGCAAGGCCGGGGTGGGGTGGGGGAGCCGGGGGGGGGGGGAGCGCGTTTCAAATTGAACACAGATCTACACAAACAAAACTTTTGTATGTTCACCTCTTCTCGTCTCATTTAGATCCATATCTAGGCCTAATTATACGCCGAGGTCAGCGGCGATGATGAATAACAGTGAGGCTATAATATGCTAAGTAATTTGCTCGCATATCATTACCATAGAGCGGACTTTTACCAATAGTGCGCAAGTCTCATTGCATATTCGAACCTCCGGGACCCAACCATAGTTTCACGTGTGTGTGTGATTCTGTTTCTTCAAGTACGTCAGTTTAACGTAGTTGATGGTCGAACAAACTATATCTTGTTGTTGGGAAAGTAAACTTCAGCCATGAAATGTATCACAGTAAAACAAATTTAAAAAATCAACAGGGAAAACCTGAGAATAAGACTTGACCTCCGTTTCCGGTTACTTGCAAACAATTATAAATTTTGCCCAATTGACGTTCATGTTATCACTACACATATTAAATGGCCGCACAAATTCGGGCTTGATTGGCAAATGGGGTTTCTAAAAAATAAGCAACCTTGTCCTAAGTTTTAATTTTGTTTCAGTGTTAAAGGAACATTACAGAATTGGTAAGAAAAAAACTTGTAAAATACTTTTTTATCACAGATTTACATAAAACTTATACAGTCTAATGATGATGACAGTAGAAAACATCCCTTGAAATATTTCTGTCTAAATTCCAAAATTGACAAAACCTGTAGAAGTTTGAGATCGATCGGCCATCTGGGTCACGAGAAAATAGTGAAAAACCGATTACACATTTGCATGAAATCATATAGATTCAACAAATGAATAAAACGCTCACTGAGCGATAAACTCCAATCGGAAAATTAGTTTATTCATTTCTCATCAAATATGGCATTTCAGACAGAAATATTTCAAGGGATGTTTTCTACTATCATCATCATTAGACCGTGTAAGTTTTATGTAAATCTGTGATCAAAAAGTACATTTTACAACTAAGTTTTTTTCTTACCAATTCTGTAATGTTCCTTTAATCTTTAATATAATGAGATGCAGTTGCGCTGTTTTCTCGTATTCGATACGCGCGAGACTTGCACAGTTTTTTATGCTACATTTTGTATGTAGTTTTATGTCTCTTACTGACTTTCATGACATTGTCTATAGTTTCCCACCTTCGGGTATTCTTTATCAAAAGCAAGCTTAATGTTTGTGGGAGAAGGTAACAACATTTTGAACGATTCGTTGTTCTTACTGTTTAATGAAACATTGCGTGTGAACAAAACAAATTACCCAAACCCCACATTTTCGACATTATCATTGCATGGAATAGTTATGGACATGAGTATTATGCTATAGACCTTCGCAGAAGCACAAGAGTTTACGAAGGGACTTGCAATAAACTTGTTTCTGGGTAACTTAGTGGAGTGGTAGTTTTATTTCTAGAAGTTGTCTCAAGTGGCAATTCCGGCATTAGAACCATAAATAACTATTTCTGGAACTGGGCGCCAGTTGTGGTATTTGAACCAAATATTATAAGTATTTCTCGAACTTTTAAACTGTATATGATGAGAAGTGTACAGTATTCAATGAGGATAAATTGAAAACGAGCATGATTGACACCATGCATCGTTTCCAAATCTTGCAGGAAACATACCGCAAACGCACATTATTTGCAAACAGACAAACAAGCAAACTTTGCGAATCAACAGCATGATAACAGCACTAGAAAATCCCCAAAAATAATTTCTCAATAAGTTCAGAATCTACATCAATTCTAGAATAGCCATCATTTATAACAACCAGCCCTACTCGTGCCTCTCTAGACCCCACGGGGATACAACTTTGATGGCTCGAAACACCTGCAGTGGACCCATTGGACGGGGTGCCCTCAGCCGTAGTTTTACCTCGTCCATCGGAACAAAAACATGTCTAGCATAACCCCTCCAAGAGAAAATTTACGACGGTCAAATATTAAGTGGGGGTCTGCCTTTTGGAAGGAAAAACGCCAAGACATCATAATATATTACAAAACGAAGGAAGGTAAACCGAGGATAAAATGAGAGGCCGAGGGGAACCGGGGTTGCAGTCAGTGGCCGATATACTGCACTGCTGGGAATTACACTTTTTATTAGCGTCCATAAAAAAACCCATAAATGCCCTGTCCAAGACGAATGGGTGGAAACAAAGCAATATATTCATTGCGATATGACCTTGGGAACAGCGCCGTATTCAAGTTCGATTTTGGGGTAAGGGGCTTCCTGCACTATTTCTCTCCATTCATTTTCTGCAACTCAAATCATCAGACTAGATTTAGATTATTGTCTTTTTGAAAATCTTCCCGGGGTACTTTGGAAAAACTCTACCTTGAATTCAAAACCTAAATGGAGCAACATTTATGTCGATCTTTGCTAACTCCCACCCCCAACTGTTAATCTCGATTCTCGGTATGCAAAACTTAGTTTCATTGGAGTTTTTATAAACTCTTTTTAAATTTATCACTCAACCAACCTGACAACCGCGACTGAAAAATAGTAGTTAGTTTGTTCGTCAACATGTAGTCACATGATAATCATAGCGCAACGAGTCACGGGGTTTGCCCACGTGACAATTTCAACTTGAATTTTTAATGCGCGCACCTTGACCTGTGATTTTGTTGTCGTTCATTTGGATGTCTTGTACGTCCGAAACTGGATGCATTTTGTAGACTCGTGGCAATGACTAGCTAAACTGAAGAAACGAAACCAAAGATGCAAACATTTACAAAATATCAGGGGTTAGTTTATTTCCTTCCACCAGCAAAAAGTATTGATTTTTTTTCCAGTAATCCTATCAAGCCTTGAATGTACATCTATATGGCCGATTTGTTGATACAAAAAAGCGATTTTAATTTTGTAAATTTTAAAGCTGACAAATGGCCTTTGTAGATTGATAAAGCACGAGTGACAAAAATTTACAAATGACAGAGTGCCACTTAAAAAATATTCCACTTATATTTACAACTTTCTGTAGAGTCAAGCATTTACATGTAGGCCTACCAGCTTAGTGGACTTTACCCACATCCCATCTCTTTAGTCTTAGTTGTCGTAAGCAACAAATGTTTAAATCGTACAAAATCATGTAAAAAAACATCCCTTGGGGGCTCACTGTGATCTAAAACAAACTTATAAACTGATGTAAGCAAAGCTAAATATACAGCTAAAAGGCAACATAAACAATCATTTAACAATTTTTTTATTTTAACACTTTGCATTAATTGAAAATCTTCGACTGGATTATATCAACATTGTTTTTTTCTTTTGTTGGGATCTTTCCTCGAATGCTAACCCTAATATTAGGCCTATGCTGTCAATAAAAATCAATTTGTACAAAAACTGAGAACATCCAAATTACAATGCAAAAACAAAATAATAATAATAATAATAATAATAATAAAATGAAATTTAGAAGACAAAAATTACAACACAATTGTTTAGCGTTCAGCTGAACCTGATCATTTTAAATACACACTTGCTAAGTCAACTTGTAGTGTGAAGAAAACAAACTATTTGATGCTTTAAATTGAAACGGGAACAATGAACTTGGCCTTCCTATACGTTGTTCAGACACAAGGTGCTTCACTATACGGTACTATTATTCATGTGGGAATTCCACTATTTAGGGAATCAATCAATAGGGGGTAGGGTGGGAGCCCCCTAACCCTAAATAAGATCGAGGAAAAAATGCACAACTAAATGATTTTATATGATGTATGTCTTTGCCTCCGCTTGCCCTCAAAATAAAAATA
Organism: Pycnopodia helianthoides; assembly: GCA_032158295.1. Classification (NCBI taxonomy): domain Eukaryota; kingdom Metazoa; phylum Echinodermata; class Asteroidea; order Forcipulatida; family Asteriidae; genus Pycnopodia; species Pycnopodia helianthoides. The sequence goes on along the minus strand of CM063247.1, from coordinate 10,939,862 downwards.
TCTGGTTACGCCACTGCCTATTAGCAAAATCAAACGAAACCAGGCGTACTTTTTGCAACTGAAGCCCATGGGACAGTCTGAATTATTTTCCTAAAGAGCCGAGAAAACAATATATTTTCAGTGGTTCGGCCTCTGAACATTTTTAGTATCACGTAAAGAAAGAAAAACAAATAATCAAGATAACAATATATACAAGCAATTTAAACCAGACGTTCAATTAACAAAAAAAAAAAGGAAAAAAGAGAAAAAAAGGAGAAAATGAACATTAAATTAAAAACACATCATACCTAACATTTCGTGACTACTTTGTTTTGCGAATGACGAATTAAAACTCCTCATAAAAGAATATCGAAACTCCTCTGCCTGAAAAGGGGTTTTAGAAATAAATGATGCGCACTCCAACCGCGTACATGGTCAACCCTCTGTGACATGGTCTCGATGTTATTGTGATTATACAAAGAGAATGTTAAACGATCATTTTACAAACGATGTATACAATCTACCCTCATGACCAAAAAGTCACCGGGACTGTCCAAATTACCCCCTTTATAACAGGAGCGTTGTTATAAGAGGCCAGCAAAAGAAAAGAAATACAAAGCAGAAATGAGATTCGGGACTCCAAAATGTACTCTTTATAAGCAGAACCTCTTTATAACATGTTGCTCTATATAATCAGGGTTAAATGTCTTTCGCAATCGCTTTCATTATGCAACACGAAGGTGTTCTACTCCCAGCTTGACCTTACATTCACACGCCGATACTTCGTCCTCAAAGATCACTGCAAATTTTACTTCGAAAGGGCACCTTTATGAGGGCAAGCTTTCAGGGGGCACCAAGGCAGTGAGCCGTAGGCTAGTTGAAATACTAGGTCAGTATGTAACATTTTCGCTTTTTTTTAACTGCAGCTAAAGAAAATGTGTTCTCCTGCTGTTTGCACTCTCGCATTATGAATCGAAAGGAGGTGTCAACAGTTTACACGACTTGTAAAGTCCATCTTCCTGACTTAACACACGACAGCTAAAATCAAATGCGTTTGGCAAATTTCGTATATCTACCCCCCACCCTTTCTAGTGACGTATCTAATCAAGCTATATCCACATCTTGTCATTACCTCCGGCCCCACCTCCCTGAGCCATTCCTCCACCGCCTCCCATTTTATCGTTTGATCTCAGGTTTTGCATCTCCTGTCTGTCGCGAGAAATGCCTGGGCTTGACGGTCCAAACCCAAGCTGGAATGCCAGGACCTCAAGGACGAACACAATAACAGCAAAACCCATGCCAAGCATGAGAATGAAGTAAACACCCTTCAGATCGACGGCTGTCAAAGAGAAGAGACCCTCCACCTCCCAGATGGTGGGCTTCCCTTGGCAAGAACCTTCTTTGTTTATCTCAACCCAGAGCGGGTTGTTGGTGTTATTTTGCCAGATCTGGTCGATGATTCCCGTCTCCTGAAGACGTCGCACGGCATAGGTCAGCTGGTCACGAAGCGGCGATCCTGACTGTACAGCCAGGCCGTACTCGACCAGAGCGAAGTGACCCCCGGTAATGTATAGATCACAGGGCCACCTGTTGGCCTCTTTCCTAAGCACCTCCTTGTCGTGGATCAAAGCGTAACGCCCGTTAGATAGACGTACCCTCTGGACGGCCTCCTCAGCACGAACCTCTATCGTGGTTTCGTCACCGTACAAGGAATTTGCTGCGTGGATGTACTCCCAGAAACGGCGGTAGTCCTCCACGTTGGAGTACTTGAAGAAGTCAAAGGCGGGGCTGTCCTTGATAAACCCAACATCGACAGTGGTTTCATCTAAGAGATCTCCTACATCACGGACGATACCAACGCTCTTGGAGGCCACAAGGAATGGTGTCAGATTCAGGAGGAACAGAAACACCATGACGATGCAGAAAAAGAACCAGAATGCCGCCACAATACGTCCTGCATACGAGCGGGGCGATGCATCGTAGCTCTGGAGGAACATGGACGTCACGGAGAACCAGAAGGAGTTCCATATGTTAAGGCTTTGGCTCTGCTCCTGCGAGGCCTCACCTCGCTCGGCTGCTTTCTTCCACTCTGCTCCGTTGAACATCCCGATGAAAGTCAGCACCACGGTGACCACCACCAAGGCCAAGAGGTTGGTCAACCATACGTCCCAGCGGAACGGGAAGACGGGCGCGAAGGGGTACTCCCAGATCCAGCTGGGATGTTTCACCAGGACCCCGAGCTCGCTCTTGATGAAAGGCACGGTGAAGTCCACAAATTCGTCACGTTGGGGGGTAACGGCCATCGGGGCGGCGGCGATATCAGCATACTGTAAATAATCACAATGAAAACTGAATCAATGATCTGGAAGTCCAAGAATCTCTTAAATAATCCTTGCTGCCGAACTATCCTTCAAGTAAGACAGACTGTTGACTCATTAAAAAGGAGTCGACAACACTACTCTCAAGCGTAGAGATAGAAGAGTGGTGGCAAAGAGAAATCACGAGAAGGCATAACGAGTGAGAGAAACGGAGAGAAATAACGGGAACCGAAACACAACAAGCACACACGGGTCCAGACAGTATACATGAAAGACACTGTCACAACAAGTTGCATTACACCAAAACGGTCTCTGTCAACAAACAGGTTCTTCGATTTCCCTCACGTGTCTTGTTCTCCATTTTTCAATTCAATCAAGACGGAGTTACTGTAGTACTACACATTTTAGGCTGCCCATTACGCCTTAAACACACTTTAAACCGAAACATCGTTTTTTCGGGTAAATGCAATCAAATAAAAACATGTTGGGGATGGGAGCTTACGATATTAAGGTCTTTACAAAAAAAAAGTGAACAGGGTACAATCTTCATCCATGTATACACTCTTCTCGAGTCATACAAATTTACTATACATACATACATAGAAAGGCAACCAAAATAAAACAAAAAATTATCATTTTTTAAAATTTACAAACAAACAATGGATGGATTAATGCATATATTGTAGTATATCAGGCAAACAGCACCTTCACAAATAAGCTAAGATATATTATACTGAAACATCATCAATACAGTCTTACAGACCGTGCAGTCTCCCCCGCTTGTTAGAACGGTGTGTTGTTGCGGTTCGCTAAAGCAACACGGTTCCCAACAGCGTTCGACAAGGATTAGGCAAATAATGTATTTTCATGAAGGGAGACGGGAGTTAGAAGGTGAGTGCAGTTTTAGCTGGACATCGCAACATTTCAAAGATGACAACAAATACATGTATAGCGAAATGCCAAACAAAAAAACAACACAGTATACGTACCCCGTTGACTAGTCTTCCCATCAAGCCACTCCAGCTGTTAGAGACGATGTCGTATCTCCCGTAGTCTCCCTCGGAAACCAGTTCCAGTTCGTACTGGAAATCGTGGCCCAGTTCTTCCTCCATGATCTTCTTCAGATGCTTCAAGAATTCCGGGATGAAACCTTGTATACCGACGCGGCTGTCATCCAAGAGATAAGGAGGCTCCTGTATGGGGGGGGGGGGTAAGGAAATTAGGGTTTTAATGAGGACATCATTGTTGGCTTTTGTATTTGGTCAGTATCAGTTTCACATCATTTATTAATTTCACAGGTAAACACGTTACAATTAAAGTACAATGTACAAAAATAATTATATTACAAAAGGCAAGTGATATCAAAAATATAAAACAGCAAATTACACAACACGGTAAACATTCCAAAGAACTGACAATGGCACACCTGTGAAGGATTTCAAAAAGGTAAACTTAATTATGGTCTAGAGGTGTAAATGTCGGCGATGGACCGTCTTGTGGACTTAAAATCTAACGGTCGCATTCAATTATATTTATCGGATATGTTTCTTGTACAGGAATCGGAATATTATTTAAAATAATAACGAAGCGAAATTACAAACGATTTCATTTTGACAAGCTAAACTCCATTCAGGCCTGATACTGACCTTAAAGGTGCACCTTAGATATACAATCTGATATACAATCATGTTATTTAATATCTGGGCTTTTAAAGTTTTTTTCTGAGAGACAGAGCCCCCGCCCCCCCCCCCAAACAAACCGGAAATTATATTTAAGTATTGGAAGAATATCATGTCTGTTGATTTCAAAAGAGTCTGTTTTGTTTTGTCTCTTATTTTCTGTAAATAACAAAACTCCAAGCAGAATGGACTGATAGTTTTTCCCGTTGTTATCGAAATCACTGAAAGTGGCATTTTCACAGCCTTCTTAAAACCCATAATATCTTTACACACCGAAGGCGCAGGGATATATTTTTAGAACTTGTTCTCGAGACAATTGCATACAATTTTCAGCAAATATACAAATTCCATCCGATTTAGTCATGGGAAAAAGGCACAAAAGAAATCGACACGGTTGGTCACAAAATAACCGGAAGGAATGTGCAGTCTACCTTTGCATTTGAATGGGTTGGATCGCTCAACGAACCCTCATTCACGACAGTGCCGTTCATCAGTCCCCCAATACGGGTCAAGGGTCATTATTTACGTTGGGGTTTATTAAGGCATGTCTGTCTCCACTCACCTCCCTCTAGTTCAAACAAACAACATACATATAGTGGGACTTAAACCTGGCCTTTATTGACATGTTTTGCAACAATTCAGAACAAGTGCAGTCAAGCAGCCAATCGTATTATCATGACGAAACGCAGGTTCCCCTAACTTTCAAAGATCATAGTAGAGAATTTCTTAAAACTTAATATCTACAAGTGAGATTAATCACATTTTCCTGAAAACTCAGAACTTTAACATTCTGATTTGAATCAACTCGTTACAAAATCCTTTCCGTCATTCTTGTCTCACTCACTCACCTCCAACGAGACGATCTTGATGGTATCAACAGCCGCGTTCCTGAAGGGGTTCATGGCAAGACGGGTTGTGCTGGGCCATCTCCCGGGGTTTCTTGACTCCCAGTAACGGATGCTCTGCGTCCATTTTCCCATTGGTTGATGTCCTTTAGAATGGAAAGGTGGGATGACACAAAAACCAGTCAAAAACGGTTACCAGTGTAGAAATGTCTTGATGATAATAATCGGTATCAGTTCATATTAGGCAATTAAGCCCCACGTTTAGGAGAAGAAAAAAAAAATAATAATACGGGGATCTGGGCTTCCTACCTCAACAGCATTGTGCACGTAAACAGTTTGCCCTTTTCCCATGTAGATATCCACTGTGTAATTTGTACGATCGCCATGTTCGTTAAAAGAAATCGTGCCACTCAGTCCTTCAAACGTTACCTGCAAAGGAAAAAACAAAAACATTAAAATCCTCTTAAAGGAAAAAAGATTATACCTAAAACACAGATTTAGACCATGTAAGATGTCGTGGTATATACATGTTAACATAAGCGCCACGGAGCCTGCATTTCTTGCAGGCATGATTTGTGCACAGCTAAATGGAAGAAAACATTAACTCTTATACTTTATGGAAGTTGCACTGTCTTATTTTTATCAACTTTTTGATACCAAGAAAGGGGGCACATCTCAAAACTAGTTCAGCTATTATTTTGTATAACTCTTGAATTTAGATGATAGATAGATAGATTAAAACTTGATTATTCCTCACTGGAGAAATTAAAATGGACTTGAATAAGAACTGCATACAAATTCAAACGATCAATAAAGAAAGGATACAAACAGAATTTCATGTGGAAATTGTGAGACAAAATGTAAAATTTCCCATATGACCAGTGTGTAGTATCTTGCCTGCCAGAAAGGCCCTGGAATGTACAATGTCACTCTTTTTGTATAGAAAAAGGTTACATGGTCTACACTATTATTAACATATCATTTGCATTATGTATGGATGAACAAACAGCTTGGCATAAAAGACAGAAATATCAACTTGAAATAAACTCACGCTCTTGAGGTCCTCTTCGAGTGGGCTAACAACATAATTGGCACTTGACTGGCAAAGTATTGGGGAATTAGGGTATCTGTTGTTCCTCAACTTGTACTTCTTGAGAGCTCTATTGAAGAGAACCACAGCATCGTAAGAAATCCTCAACCGAAAAGGCCACTCCTCGATGGGCTCCGCCTTCTGGGTTGATAAGTCGGAGGCTACGTTGTTGGTGGTCTTCACCTGCAGGCGTGTTATATAAGCCCCGCTCCTTCGGATTTTAGTCACATCGTCCCATGTCAGCGGCATGTTCTGTTAAGAGGTCGAATTCAAGTTTTATATTTCTGTCAATATTGTCATTAATGTTTATTGTTAGTATGCTTATCAATGATGACGTTTCTAAAAGCTAAACAACTGAAAATGTCTGTTTTTGTTAATTCCCTGAGCCGAGCAAATATCTTGACCATGCTGATCAAGGTACCCACAGCCGTGGACACTGATTTCTTTTACACATACAATGTGCCATAGTATCTCTACGTCCACCCCCTTTAAAAGAAGTTTATCATAATTATTCGTTTATGCAAAATGTTAAAGGTCTACCAATAATTTTATACCCACCAGATTGCCGAACATCCAATGGTAAGAATCTTTCATCATGTCCATATCTAAAGCCTGAAAAAAACCGAATGAAGGGGGAACAACAAGCTTTACATACGCTTCAGAAAGACACTAAGAAATTATATTAATTATAAAACAAACTTTAAACAATACACTACTTGAATATTCGAGGACGGTTTTAATAAATTAAGAGAGTTGACGTTCAATTATGAATGTACATTTTAACCTGGTAATAAAAAAAACCCAGCAACAAGTTTTAAGGTTATGCTCACTTGGAAACGTCAGAACCCTTTTTACAGTGAACATTTTACAGGTTCCGTTTTAATGGACCTGCTTCCATATTGTTTTTACATAATCTTGCCCACTTAACATCTCCTACTGTTGAACCATTCAGTATCATTTACATTATACTAAAACAGGGAAGATAGCAATATAATGAGGTGGTGACATATTACATTACAGTTGGTAAAAGGAACGTTACAGAATTGGTAAGAAAAAAACTTGTAAAATATACCTTTTGATCACAGATTTACATACAACTTACACGGTCAAATGATGATGATAGTAGAAAACTTTACCTTGAAATATTTCTGTCTGAAATGCCATATTTGATGAGAAATGAATAAACTAATTTTCCGATTGGAGTTTATCGCTCAGTGAGCGTTTTATTCATTTGTTGAATCTGTATGATTTCATGCAAATGTGTAAACGGTTTTTCACTATTTTCTCGTGACCCAGATGGCTGATCGATCTCAAACTTCTACAGGTTTGTCAGTTTATGTATATGGTGGATTACATAAAGTGCTTACACTGCCAGCAACTGTTTTGTTAGCAAAAACCAATTCTGTAATGTTCCTTTAAGGTTCCGAATGGTTGGTCAACTTTACTGGCAAAAAGCATGACATGTGTATGGGTATGTGTGTGTGTGTGTGGGGGGGGGGGGGGTAAGAAAAACCACCAAAACCTGTGGAGATGAAATTTTAAGACAAGGTACCAACCAATCTAACGACGTCCATTGCATTCTCCTGGTATTCACAATACATCAGCAGATTTTTAACAGGGGATGCCTTCAGCGTTTCTGTCAATACTTTGTGGTCCATTACGCTGAGCAACTTGACGTTCCAGTTGTAGGTTTCGGCAAACTCCATCATTGCTTCAGCCATATCGAGTCCTACAATGGGAACAATTTTAAATTGCTTTGGTTATAATCTAAATTGAGACAAATTGTATGGTTTTGTTGTATAATTCCGACCAAGCTGACAAACAATTCCAATCATATTATTCGGAGAGAAAAGGGGGAAGAAAATTGTGATTGTATGCGGCGTAAATTAATTTCCCTGGCAAGACAATTCAAAACGGCAATGTTAACAAAGACGATGCAAACAAAGAGTACACTAATTACACACTGGTTATTCGAAAGTGTGAGCACTTTGCTGGTTTTGTCTGATGCCAGTTTTTACTTTTAAATCCAACTCTATGAGCCGAACCAGCCACTCTATAAGCAACACGGCATACATTGAACTTCTATATACTACTATTGAAAGATACAAACGTAAACGTTTGAGTTCATGATTCTTAAGTTTTCTTGAAAAGGATCAGGCCTTGTACTAAGCTTTTTGTAGAGGCTAGTAAACTGTGCGTTTTGCTTGCCCCCAGGAAGTTTTAGTAGCCCAGATTTAAACATGTATTGTCATAAATGTATCTTTCTGATGTACTAATTATGGTAGTGATCACAACCAGTTTAATGGTCAAATGAAGGTACATTCACACACTCAAAAACAAATCAATTCAACACATTTAAAAACCTGTAGAATTTACATCTGAAAAGGAAGAAGTCTTAGCATTTTGAACAATGATGATGCAAAGTCTTCAGTAGACCACAGTGCCTGGTAGCAGTTTCTACGAGACCGCCGTGTTTAAGGGCTAGCCCTGAGGATTATGTTAACATGGGTATAGGGAACTGCGTTTATGAATTGAGGTTACACTTATTTTATACGAACACAAGGATATTTACCGTACACGGGACACTTTATTTTTTTTATTTTTTTATTTATTTATTTTACATATCAAAATCGCAGCAAAACAGCTAAATTACAATGATATTAACAGGATAACAAGATACAAAACACAATCATTACTTACAAAAGATAAAAAGACATCAAACAAAGGGACTTACCAGAGTCCTGGTCGTACAGAACAATGAAGTCATACCACTTGGTATAATTGATGAGTCCGACCAGCAAGTCGGCCATATCATCAGTAGTGGGCAGCATTTTGATTGCCTTGGAGCCTTGAGCCTGGTCCAGGGCGATGGTGGGACTGACGGCATTGCTGACCATCGCTCCAACCGACCGGCAATTCACGCACACATCATTGGGAATCATGAGCCCATTGATACGAGCGGAAGCGACAGCAGGGCAGACATCTGGAATGTGGAAATATATTTAGTTAAAGCTCACAATTTGAAGAATAATTTCCCAAAACAAACAAACAAACAAACAAATAAACAAATAAATAAATAAACAAAAACAAATAAATACACAAAAACAAACAAACAACAAACAAACAAACAAACAAACAAACAAACAAACAAACAAACAAACAAACACACACATGTAGCACCATAAAGAATTACCCACATAACACAATGGTGAATATGAACACTTAAGCTTACTTAAAACAAAACAAACAAATAAATAAATAATAAACAAAATAAATGTGGGCACGCATGAGCACCATGATCAAATTAAAAAAACAAAACAATTTGCATGTTGTGGAAAATCAGAAGTGACCATCAGTAAACTTGTGAGTACAATCATGTGTAAATCTCTTTTGGGAGTAGTGTTGGCTCTAAAAGGACCGGTGTGGTCTCGAACAGTTTACTCGCTCGTCTTCAGTTAAAATTGTCTGCTCGTCTGTTAATTTTGTTGGGGGTGGGAACAAAACTTACCGAGTCTCAGAGCCTGGTATGGGTTAGTGCTGTACTGTTTGATGTACGGTGGGTTTGGTGTTACACGGGACTGGAAATGTGTTACCCGTATGCTGTCGCCATCGGTGTCGGCTGTGTTGACGTATCGCACGGCATCGTCAACAATTTTCTTGTATTCATCGTCGATGGACGTAATACTGCCATAAAAAGATTCTGCACAAGAACACAAAAATCCAAAATGGAACTTTTAATATGAGGTTGTTTGCTGTCTATAATTCTATTCATTAAATGTCACATCCAACAACAGATGCGTGCCTTAGAAGCACATCACTCTGAAAAACAATTGAATAACAATTAATTAACAAAATGACTTCGAGAAAGACTCTGCTAGGTTCGAAACTTCAGGTCATTCAATATGTTTTGCATTTATACCATAGGTCCTTATGGATGGTAAGCAGTTTGCAACAGCTAGAGTCTATTTTCTAACAGACAATGCAAATGCTGAACCTTCCACGCGGAGGAGGGATACAACTATTTTCGGGACACTTTTATTTTGCAAAACTTCCCTTAACAACCTTTAAACTCATGTATATTTTCAGGTATAGCTGAACAGTTAATAACGTCATGATGAAGTCACACACAATTCAGGCGTTTTGATGGTATGTAAATCGATGTGTTTGTATTAGAGTTTTAAAACACATTATATTTAAAACTGTTTATTTGTGTAATTTGTTTTCGTTTTGCTTTTTGATTGAACTCAATTCGAAATAAATATTACCTTTAACTTTTGTAGGATTTATTGTTAACTTGAAATACATTCGCCATAGATTGACTCAACTCACTATAGTGTATATAATTATAGACCTGAACGATACTTTTTCAATACTACTACTACTAGTGGGTAGACTACCAGCATCTTTGGTTATGCAGTTATTATAACAAAAAAAGCATCACTCCACGATGATGACGTCCGCTTAAAGTTATATTCAAATTTATTCCACTTATATTGGAGATAAACCACTTAGAGTTTTTTTAGTGCTTTTTTCGGAAACCTCTACGATTTTTGGCTATGCGAAATTCACACGGCCTTTGTTTAATAAAAGTAAAAGCAAAACAGTGCGAGCGTTTAACTTCACACTCTGAAACAAAACTTTGCTGCATTCGATGTCTCACTCAGTGTGACCGATCAAATATGTGTCTGTCTTAGGTTTCACTGTAGGATACTATAACATGTACAATCATTTAAAACCCCCACAAGAAAAAAACAACCATGCAAAAACCAACAAAATAACAAACGAGCAAACGGATCTATATTTTCGCAAAAAAGGACCATCCTACTCGGATCATGTGAAACAGCGCCCTCTGCCTTACACAGCTAGCACTGTTTTTTTTTTTACGGTTGTTTGTTGGCATTCCCGCATTTTTCCACTGCATTAACTTTCGATTACGAGTAGAATACTACCGTCAAATATGATGGTAAAATTTACATGTAAATTACTCGTAAATACAAACGAAAGTGAAACTCTTCGTGTTTTTTAAACAGCTTTGGTTCTGAACACGAGTGCATGACACAGTTTGACATCATGAGAGAAAAAGTTATGACTATGGTATGACCTCATCAGTCCACGTAACAAGCAGTCACTATTCCCAATTCCAATATATATATATAATATAAAAAAATGGCGCCCAAAAGAAACGGCCAATTCAAACAACGACAACAAGTTGCCCTGCGCACCATTGGAAGCGCAGCCATCTTTTGTGCTGAGCAAGTCAACCGTGACAGGCTGTTGGCTGCAGTTTGGACACACACTGCAGTATTGCCTTTCAACACTGTTGTTGTATTGATTATTATGCAAAATAGACCTTTATGCAAATGAGACGTGCAGTTGAACCACACCCCAACCAGTGACTGGACTGGCAGAGCAATACATGTTTATGACTGGTAGTATGTCACAATATAGAGGAAATCATCGTGAACATCCACAATAGTAGAATATAGAATATATAATGGAATAACAAAATTTATTCATACTGATTATTGCAAACTGATTAATATATCATACATTGAAAGAAGCTGACAATAATATTAATTTCAAGATTACGAAACAGGAACTGCTTTCAAACAAGGTTTTCTGTTTTCTGCAACTATCTGTTGTATGTAGCAGACATCTTTTTTAGTTCCAGGTTTCATCCAAAATTTTTGTAAAATTGAACGATGATTGTTTTAAAATTGTTTCCCCAGGAAATGTAGCTGGGCTGATGGAGTTCAAATAACAGACAACTTTGAAGGATTTGGAAGGTATACTCTTTAATAATAAATTACTTTAAAAAGAAAAGAAAAAATGAAATTTACAACAATTTCTTTAGAGGCTAAACCATGATCGTCTACATGAGGATTATGAGGTTAACTCGTCAAACTTATTACAAACTGAAACTAAGCATGAATCTAAGCATGAATCGCAAACGGCAGCTCAGTGACTGACAACACCTTTCATTATTGTTTATTATACAAGATTTATAGACGAGCCATTCACTTCAAACATGAATCACTGTTTTGCAAACAATTCCATGAACTTTACACAAAACACAGAAAAAAAACCTCAAGAACCAATTAAATTCCACGTAGATATAAAAGCTCTCTGTGAATTAAGTTATCCCAAATAACAGACGTTACTATTTGAAGTTTTAAAATTCTCAATAACAAGATTTTGTTGTCGAAATATATCAGCCTACGGACCACAGCTCTACAAACCATAATTTCCAATGAAAATGATTTATGGTCAATGCTAGTTGCAAACGTCAGGTTGACCTATGGTGCATACATGTAACTGGTGACCCAGTGGTGGTCAGCAGGTGTCATCCCACGCCACGATGTCCCCTGACCAAAACAAAAACATCTGATAATTATTGTACTCGGGAACGTTGCTATACCAACGGCCAGATCGCTCGTAATCCATCCCGGGATCTCCCGCAGAGGTCCAATTACTGCGTTATGTACAATGTTTTGGCTATTGCTGACCTGTAACTGACCCCCCAAAATAATGTACAGTGTTTTGGCTCACCGATTGTAGAAAAATATGTTGTAAGTTTTACTGATAAACAAACAGGAAAACAGTTTTTAAGTCTATGTAGCCTTACTATGCAAATTGAAATAGGTGCACGGGTTTTAAAATTTGTTAATACTTTTATCAATGCTTTTTATCTTGCCTGACAGTGACACATAACTTGTCTATTTTTTCTTATGAACCCAAGTTTACCCGATAAAAATGAAAGTGCAACAAACAAGTACACCAATGTTAATGGAATTTTGCAACACCAGCCATGACCACACGGTGGAAATTTCTCGAGCAAATTATTTGTTGGATTCCGTACCTTTACTTTTAGTTTATTTGGCAAGTTTCACTCGGGAATTAAGCTTGCCATGGTCACGTACTTGCGGTCCAAAAGCTCGACAATCAAATCTATTATGATGAACATGGGTGTTTGGTTAGGGGCAGAGGGGTTGATTTGCCCGAAATTTTACACAGATAAAAAAAAGTCCTAATTGTCTTATTTTCTTCTTGCCAAGCCCGAATTTTCTCCACTGTTTTGCCAAACTTGGAAGGGCAGTCGGGTCGTACCCAGTTATGATAAACAGAATTCGAAGCATTACGCAAAAAATACAACATATTTAAATATTTCCTTGTTGACTTCCTCCTACCATTCTACCTCCATGCTCCTAGTCCTACTTAATTAAAAAAAAAAACCTTTAAATAGTCATCCCGTCTGAAAAAGAAATCGCCACACACAATGGAATGCATTAGACATACATTGTACATGTAATTCCCATGGGCTATATAACTTGCACACAAAGCCATTTATCCATGCAGAACATAATGGTACTATTTGAGCATTCTTGGAAGGTTATTTGGATTATGACGCAGGAAGAGCATGTGCAAAATTCTTTTCCCTCGTAACGGTCGGCTCGCTATTCACAATTCGAAATTCACTGCAGGTGACTAACAATTCTGATTATTCAGAACACAATAAACGGTTGTTAAACTCTGTTGGACCTTTGCATATTAATATAGGGGTGTGCATTTTCCCCTCACACAGGGGTAGAAAACACAGCTGATCTCATGCAAGCCATTATGTTCAGGATGTTGATTTTCGAGAAAAGTGACTAAGTGCTGACAAAAATATTGATGATTTTGTTCAAATTGTTTGACAGCAACTGTCAAATCGACATAATGATTAATTTCAATGACAATACATTTTTGATGAAAGACACACATTCCGAGGAAGGTTGTTAATTTTAATTCAAGGACCTTTTCTTTCCCCAATCAAATTCTTTTCACTGAAAAGTAATTTTGCAGTTAACAAAAAAAATACACAAAAATGAGATTATCCCTCGTCCATACTGTTTACATGTCAGGAGTAAGAAATCAACTTACTTATTACAGTGTCCTTTCAACAGACTGTTTGATGTTCTTCAATCTAGCATTACCCTCAAATTAAAAACAAGCCTAAAAATACTATTGTCTAGGAAATTGTCAAGAAAATATGTGTAGGTTATACGGTACAAGTAAGCAAATTCGACATACATGTACATGAAATTTTTGTTTATCAAGTTTGCAGACCTTCCGAGATGCACTCCTTGTTCGTAACAGTCATTTTCCAAACAGTCTATAATAAGCCACAGGTTTATTCACGGCAAAAGGAAACCAACCTTTGAAAAATACACCTTTCGGTAAACACGGGTCCTTTGTATCACCCACTTTGAAAGCACTGTGCTCTCTATAAAGATGTACTTTCTCTCCCAAAAGCTCGGGTTGGTTTATTAATCACGATGACTGGGTTACAAAAGATTTTTTTGTCCCCTTCCATTTTGTAGAGCAACAAAACCCCACAAAAAAACAACAACCCCAACACACACGTCGTGTGCAATAACGACCCCTGTGAGTTCTTATTTATTTCTGGCAAGGTGACCTGACAAAGTAAAGGATTGCTATGGTTAGCATAAGAATATACTAGTAAAATTTTTAAAAAACGAGAGTTCAATCATGGTTCAATCTATTATGGCTGGAAATTAAACCACTCTAAAGCAAAACAAATAAATAAAAACAATTAGGAATAAAACTCGATGGTTCACACATGAGAAGCTGAACCAAGATTGTAATTTAAGTGCATCTATTAAAATCAATCTAATTTGATAAATACAACTATTACATTGAGGCACATGTGTTACTTTATCGGGTTTGTCTTTTTCGAATGCATTTTTTTTTCCTCTGCACTTTTTGGCTCCGTTTTATTTCAAAAGTGGTGATTTTATTTTATTGTTTTGGACTACACTACATATAAAATTGTCTGTACTGGTACTGCAAATTAAACTGACTGTGGTGACCATGGTCTTGGGGGAGCAGTTCTGAAATTAGTTGCATATTTTGAGAAGAATTAAATACACTATAGGTAGTTGTAATGTGACCAATCCTCCAGAGTCCACCACTCTCCATGGTTATCCATGGAGGAAGGTTCCTTCATGGGTTATCCAACACCAACATGTTTGGACAAGAATGGTATGCCTGGCCCAGTTATAGGTTTTTAATGATGTATGCTGTTTTCATTGGGGCAAGAGCTTCCTACTGCAAATAAAAATGCCACACATCACATTTACTAACATTGTCATCTGATTGATTTTTATTATATAGATACTCTGCTGTCACAATCTCAACTGTGTGAAGTGGTTTGTTGGTTGCCCATCTTGGATGAAGCACAGGTATGTGGTTGATTCTTCTAATATGAAACATGCATAATGTGTACTTGTATTGTAAAGGAATTCATGTTTGTGTATAGACCAAGTGCAATGTAGGATAAAAATGCAGCATGCAGGATGCAACTGCAAAGGATGCAACTGCAACTTGTTCACTCTTTAGTCTTAAACTTATTCTGAAATCTTGCTCGAGGATGATGAGTTTCTTGTTAAAATTTATGCCTAAAAAAACTGAGTGGATTTCATCAAAGAAAGTCACACTAGTCGTTTTCAAAAGCTATACTCAAAGAGCGAAGAGGGAACAACCGACGCAGCGGCCATTTTGTTTTCTGATTTTGACATACTCATGCGGCCCGTCTTACAATTACATGATAACGTAGAATTAATTCACAATGTTAATAAATATCAGTATATACTATATCTATACATTTTAAAATCATCCACCAATAATAAGTAACGAGTCTGAATTCATTTACATTCCAGAATAAAGCAAAAATGACCTCTGCAAGTGGTGCCTCTGACCTGAAGAGAAATTGTACACCGACTTCTCAAAATAGCATGACACCACAACACAGGATGAGTTGTTTCTTTCCAACTTACCAAAAGTGAAATCATCAGCCGAGACGGTGGCAACCAGCAACATCACCGCCTGCAAGAGCAGGGGTATCTTTCGCCAACCCATGGTCCAATTCTCAAAGATATTCTCCAAAGACGACCTGTTTGGTGATGGCGAATTCGGAACAACTTCGAGAAGTTTTCGATCCCTCTATTCAATCGTGCGGTTTCAACGGGAGAAAATACAGACCTTTTCTCTTTTTTGAAACACAATACACGGCTTCGCTGGTCATTTGCTGCACCGTGCACTCATACATTCCTCATTAAGAATGCATGAATTACGTAGTGATGTATTTTTTGAGGGAACGTGTCATCCTGTCACTCAATAAAACCGCGCCCATTTCTCGAAGACATCATTTTCTTGAAAGGGGTACAACTCATCACGTAACGTGAGGGGATTTATAAAAAATGTTCAGAGAGGGGTAATATGTTTTATGTAAAACCCAAATAGTTGTCATTTTGACTAGAGGATTGTAGATTATTAATTAAATCAATTACATGACCTACGTTGTAAACCATGCTTTTTGGTACTAAAAACCGTACATTTTCGTCCGAGCCTTTGTAATAAAATAGCAATTAAAACACCCTTGCAGTGGAGGCTTACGCCAGAATACAATCTTGTATATTATAGGCTAATGTTTGTTCTTATGGTTTTATCCTCAAATCAAATGAAAACAATCTACTTGGGTGTCTCCTCAAACATCAAATAATGATTTTTTTCCATTCGTGCAATGGAGAGTAGAGTTTTATGGAATGCTCTGTGATGCAACACGGTTTCGTGTCGTTGAATAGAACAGTCCATCTTCAAGTTCATGAAAAATATTCTCACAATTGCACTCACAGACATTACTTGTGTCGTCTTTTTGGCCTGATACTAGCTGCAATGGTTTGAATTCTTGTAGATGTTTTCATTAATTAGCCTGTATTTATGTCTTAAAAGAATGATGTTTGGAAAAGTTGAGAAATAAAGTACTCCAGAAAGGGAACGTCGGTGTTTTAAAAACCGTTTTATTGCCTATTATCACGGATCCACAGACACGGTAGTCCTGCGGGATTTCCCCCAGTCCTGCAAAAGCTCTGAGGGAGCGACTTTTTGACCCGCACGCTGTGAATTTTTCCGGTTTCCAGTAAACATTTCGTCAAACTCAACTTTTCATAATGTAATCGAAATTGACAGTTGTACTGTAGAGAAAAAAAAATGTCTTTTGAAATGTTTTATTCACAGTCGGTAACAAAAACGCAATCTTACTAAATTCGAGGATGGCATAATTATTTCAAGTTCCATAACACGGCACAATTTCAAAGCAACATTGTACAAAATGTAAAGTGGCGAGGTTGTAAGAATTGTGGTAAAGTTTGGGTTTGGCAATGTTTCTGAGCGGTTATGCCACTGTTGTGTACATTAGTTTGTCTCGCAACAAACAGCTCGACAGGAAAACACAGTCTCAAGGTAAATCGCGACGACCTCATAAAGAAAAACAAACTAGATTGTTACGAGCAACTGTGTAAATATTGTGTTTTCATGACTTACAATGAGAATCCATCAGACTGTTAAATGACTAGTGACTAGGGAATTCAGTAGAAAGAACGGAATGTTTTTAGGGGATGGCTGTTAAAAGTTAATAAAGTGCTGTAATATTAATGTCATTCGTAATGGTCACTACATCTTTTAGCGGGGGGGGGGGGGCATTTGCAGGCCACATTCTTGGTTGACCAGAAAAGACATTAAAAGAAATCGTAAAATGTGAATTGATTGTTGCGGACCAGGATGGTAAGAAGTTAATATGGACATTGGAGGGAAGAGCAGCGACGATTTATAAGATAAATTTTAAGGGGAGAACACAAGGCGGGGGTTCCTTTTCCTCCGTGATGTCGTCGCTCTTGCCATCGTGCTCAATCATGAGTTGCACTTCATAAAGGCTTATAAAATGTACCATTTTATTCGTGTAATGTTTAATCTCAAAATTCAAGATTTTTAAATATGGGGGTGGGGATGGGCGGTGCCGGAGGTACATCAACGGGGGACGCCACAGGGGGAAATGTTCTACTAGTAAAAAATAAACATTACAAACCTCACGTCCAAAGGAAACTGACCGAGTAAATTTCAAATGAATTTCGAGTCTCGCTCTAGTCAACTTTTCTTTCTTCAGCCCTTAATTATTGAAAATAAACATTATCTACTAATATATTGGACGATAGTCGAATGCAAACTATTTATGCTTGAAAATAAATTTGAGGCCAGAAGGGTGAGAAGATCACCTTAATAACTTGTTGAGGTTTTTGAAAAGACAAATCGACACCCCCCCCCAAAAAAAAACCCATCCCCAAAACAAATAACCCCAACAAACAATTACAAACAAAAACAACAATCAATTAATGGGAAAAGTTAAATAATAATGGGCAAAACTGCACTTCCCGATCAACTGCACCCAAGGAGGAAGGAACACACAAAGGAAAGCATACAAAAATATAAACAGGGATAATTGTTAGGCTATAGAGGGCGCCAAACTCACTTAACGGGGTTAATAGACCTTCCCATTGCAACATCACTGCCTAAAATTTTGCCAACCAAGGTTGGAAAAATATAGGAAGCCATAAAGGCAAGCAAAAACAAGAGAGCCACAGTTTGTAACAACGTTACACAAATATTCGAAAATGCTGTTGATTTCTTTTGGAAACCAAGCAACCGATCACGGAATGTTTTCTTTTTCATTGAAAAATTGCAGAAATGTTGAATTTGACCACAGCATCTGTCAACACGACTGCATTAATTCTTTGCTAACATTCGGCCGTCCATGCCAACCAAGCGCGGTTTGTTTATCAACAATGAAAAGGTCCATAAAATGATGAAAATCGCGCGTGGTCCCCAAACTTTGTCATTAATGTCACTGATTTATTCCACTCCTTCATTATAATGATAACAATAAAAACATAATAAAACTGAAAAATACAATGAGACGTCTTAATTTTTTCAAGTAGGTGTGTGTTTTTTGGGAAGGTGTTCTCCCTTTCTTGCCTGCAGCTCGAACACCTTCAGTAAGGATGATTAGCCTCGCAAATTATTAATACTATTATTCTAAAATACAGGATCGGTAATTATTGAAAGACAAAAAGAACAAGTTCCTGTAAATCACCACTGCTTTCGATTGAAAATAAGCCCATATGCATTCACACACTCAAAAATTCCTTCCAGTTTCCAATGTTCTTACGAAAATTTTACAACAGAATTAGAAAACAATTTTCACAAATCTGTCGTTTGGTGTGTTTAATAAGATGTAGCCGGGTAAGATGAGTCTACCCTTTCAATAAACAATGGCGTTTTTCCCTTGAAGGATGTTTTTGCAGGTGCCAATAATTAAAAACAAGGGCAAACTACCAGATATAAGAGTTAAACACAATTCGCTATTTTCCAAACACCCCCAAAGTTTTAAATATTGCCCCTTTTCTTGTCATTTTTTATAATTCACACATACTGTCCAAATCCCAGAGGGATGAATGAAAATGAAAATTGTAGTTAAAAAAGAAACGTTAATCCTTAGAAGTTTTCAGTAATTAAATTTCAACGAAATCATTGACTTTTTGTTTTACAATATGTATTTTAGGCCTTGCATTATTCTATCATAGAGTGGTAACTTTTTGAAAGATCACACAGTGTTTCTCATGATTATTGGTACTACGGCCCTTTTCGAAACCATGTCGTGGGTCTGAGCTCCAGCTTCAGAGCACAAGCCATGGTTTTGAACCTCCTCTTTGAAGCCCCTGTACAGAAAGAGCACATTTTCCAAACAACTGACAGAGCATGAGCACAAGCCCAAGCCCAAGCCCCAAGCCGTGGTTTCGCAAAGAGCCTTTATTCCATTGGCCTAGCAGTCTAGCACATTAAACTCAAGTCTTATGGCCAAGTCATCAGAGTGTGGTTGGCAACCGAGTCATGACACCTGTGTCCTTGGGCAAGACAGTCAACTATAATTAGTATACAAATAATGAATGTTTATGAGTGCAATGGTGCAAATATTTTCATGAGTTGAAAGATGGAATGTTCTTTTCAACGAGGCGGAGTCGAGTTGAATGGAACATTCCATCTTTCAACGAATGAAAATATTCTCACTATTGCACGAATGAAAAACATTCTTCATTTGTTTTATATAACATCCAAGTAGATCTTTGTCATTTTGATTGGAGGATACAACTTTCAAAACAACGAAGCGTACAACATTTAATTGTGACATTACACCCATTTCTTTTGGTTCGGCTTGTTTGCATTCAACAGTGACCAAGTGCAGACACGCGCACGTAATGATTTGGTACGCACCGTGCAATAGAACAAATCCGATGGAACGAAAAATGCACGGTGAATGGAACGAAAAATGCACGGTGAATGACGTAGTGTGCAATAGTAGTTTATTTGCTATCACGTGACGGACAATCCTCCAATCAAATGGCAAGGATCTGCTTGGGTGTTATATAATAATGAATAATGAGAGCTTCTCATCAGTCAGGAGTGAATTGGTATCTCTGAGGATAGAGGTTGTTGATATGAATGGTTAGCAACCTGTGTCTATCAGTCCTTGCCCCTTTGCTGGTTTAACTTGGAATGCTTAGAGTCCAGTGTTAATACGTTGACTGCCGCCTACGAGTATATTCGTAGTAACAGGTGTAACCGCTTCTGCCACTACGAGTATACTCGTAGGAATGAAAGGCTTTGTATGTTATTTAAATACACTGGCATGCTGAGCATCACTTAGAATGTGTATGTTCAATTTTTTTTTGTATAGTAGCTATTTGGTATGCATGCATGCGCACTGCACTTGGCAAATGAGAACGCCCTACGAATCTATGACAGGCAGTCAACGAGTTAAAGTGCTTTGAAACCAGGGCCCAATTTCATAGAGCTGGCAAAACTTAACAGGATACCAGTCACATATGGCACATGGGACATGGTATTTTACCCAGTGGTAACCTTGATCTGGCTAGCATAATTTGTTTATGCTTAGCTACTTTTTCCTGCTGAAGCAGCTCTATGAAATACTAATATAGGATTCGAACTGCCTCTAGCCACCAGACAATCTTGGTGGTCTAGTGGTAAGACATCTGCTCGAGAATGGCAAAGGTCATTGGTTTGAATCCCACTCGAGTAATATGCCTGTGTATTTTTCTCAGGACTCAGGAAAGTATTGAGTATACAGTGCTTTACACACATCGTTGTAAGGGTAAAACCAAAAATTAACAACATTTAGAATTTGACACTTAAAACATCAGTTTTATTAAAGCTATTTGAACACTGTTTCGACGCCACTGGAGACTGGCCAATGAAATAGCCCAATTGCCTCATGAATATGCATGATTGGAACCGTTTTCATTTTCCTAACCAACACCTAAGAGCTGAATAAGCAGTGTCCAATGTGCCCAACATGGAGTGTGCCCCCCGGAATCTCAACAGCAATGTGCCTGCTGCCGTTTCATGACCTGCTGCTCTCAGCTGACCTACAATGTCCTTCACCTTTGATTTGAGAGGCTCTGCTTCCTGTGAGGTCAACAGGAATTCAATGAGAGGGGCGTAGTAGGGCGTGGTTGCAACCTTGGCCACAAGGTCATTATCAAGGAGAAGGTAGAATAGTTGGTCGTCATAGGAACTTGGAGATATCTGAAAAAACAAACAAATCATGTCACTTATTGTCTTTAACAAAAAATTATTTATTTTCAAAATTAAAGAATAAATTTAAAAAATCTTCATTTTGATGTTTAATTCTTCCAGACAACTGTTGGCGTCAGACAGGGGTACTTGCTCTCCCCCGTTCTTGTCAATGTTTTTCTGGAGAGAATGATGTTTCCCAAAAAGTCCAAATACAAACAAGACTTGCACTGTTTACTGTCAAGGTTACCTTTGTCTCGTGCTGCATGTAATCCAAGATGAGTGGATATAGTCTGGTATCCCTGGTGACAAAGACAAGCTTCATGGCAGTCAGCATTGCTCCTTGGGCAACCAACTCTTGGTGCAAGACTTCAACACACTGTCCATTAAAGTATGAGCAAAGACATCAAGTAAAATATAAACAAAATGATTTAGGTGTGAGTAAAAAGCCATACAGTTAAAACAAGGACACATTCCTCACGATCTACTTCAAATGGCTTTATGAATGTATGCAGTTTTGCCTTCAAAATGGTAAATTTGACAGGAGTACAGGGAGCACTTGCTGTGTCAAGCAAGAACTGTAACTGCACGGTCCTACCGTTGGCAGGAATCCCTGTGGTTAAATTGCATACAGCTTTCCACTGTGGTATGTCATAGCCGAGCAGTTTATCGCATCGAATTCAGGCTCTGGTGGTTAAGTCATCTGGGTGTGGGTTCGAGTCTCGGTCATGACACTTGAGTCAAGACACATAAAAATGTGTAAACTTCAGATGGCTTGTTTAATGCTAATAGGAAAACGAGCTTAGCAGATGTGGCCCCAGATACTTAATTGTTTGAAAGAGTATAAATAGTTCACACTTGATGTCACCGAGTGTAAAGTCAACCATCTTCGCGGGCACTGGTAGTCATTTTTAACACAAAACTATGCGTTATGCGGAATAACTGCATGCGGCACGCAGTTTCATATAATTCCTTGCATGACCGGTCGGTGAACCACTTGACTGCGTGGAAAGATTAAAACACTGGATGCTGCCCAAAGCCGAAACCCATGTTGCTGATTAAGATGGCGTTTACTGAGAACTACCTATTGTGTGTTATGGTCTATGACCCACCTCTGAACTGATGGCATCAGTCTCTTTGAAGTAGTCAAAGAGCTTCAGTAAGGCCTCATCATGCTGGCAGCTGTCCTGGTGTTGGATCCATTCAACCAGTAGCTGAACCCAGGGGTTATCTGCAGTCTTGGTGCTGTGGAAACATAAAAAACAGTATATAATAAGGGAATTTAAATAATCTAGTTTCTGCTGTATTCCTGTGATCTGTTTTTTTTTGGTTACCTTATTTATGTATTTTGTATTTTGTCTGTCCATTGTTCAATGTTCTATATGTCCAAAAGGTAAAAACTCAAAAGCACTGAGCTTCTCTCTTTCCCTACACGCTGACAGGATGTATACATTGATAAGATTCTTTTTGTACAAGTCAACATAATATCATAATTATTACACGTATATATAATGTGTATTAATTCTGAAAAATTAGAATGTATGTGCATTGTACATGTATATTCTTTAGTGTGAAATAAATGCCAAATTAAAGAGTGTCAACGAGGTCTTAAACGCCAACTTTAAACCGGTTAATACAGTTAGACATATCACAAGATCAAAGAAGAACTAGAGGAGACCAGGGTCGATTTCACAAAACTCTTCCTAACTTAGGACTAGTCCTAGGCAATGCTAAGAGATAGGACTAGTCCTAAGTACTGGTCCTAACTTAGGACTAGTCCTATCTCTTAGCATTGCCTAGGACTAGTCCTAAGTTAGGAAGAGTTTTGTGAAATCGACCCCAGTTGCTCTATGACTTGATGCGTCATTTGATAGTGTGTTCTGTGTACGTCTCTAACACGGAATGGATCAACAACAGGACTAATTAAATTACCCAATACATTTGAATATTTGAAAGTCACACTTCCAGGAGTTATGATCGAGCAAGACATTCTGGGAAAAAACAGCATGGCGAGATCGTACACCACTGGGAACGAGGTTGCTATCTACAGGTATGATTGATAGTATACACATATGGACTGGCAATGAGGTCACTAGAACATGTCTATTTCCCGATGGACTGTGAGTGAGCAGAAGAGAGACCTATTTCCCGAGGCCAAAGGTCGAGGGAAATAGGTCGCCCTTCTGCTCACTCCAGGCCTGAGGGGGGGGGGGGGGATAGACGTGCTCTAGCGACCGAATCATGGCAGTCCATATGTGTTTTATAACACACCTCGGTCCAAAGTATGAAATAAGAAAAAAAACCTTTTCTTGAGGGCGCTGTAACCAGTCAAAAATTGTAAGTCTATTGCCCGCTTCAGGAACTGTTTCCCGTAAATTACGAGAGCCCGATGTCTTGACGCGCGTCTAGTTCACGGTGGCACAAATTTCATGCCCTCTCCTATATTAGTTAACCCCACGTGACCATGTTTCAGCCAATCAGAATACAGAACTAGCAAGAGGTGTGTTATAATCTCTCTTATTGCAATCCATACCTTGAGACCTGAAGAGGAGGCCACTGCTGTAGTAATTTTGACAGAGTGACGAGCTGAGCCATGGCCCGGCTGCTTTGTAACAGGGATGTGAAGAGACCGTGGCGGGCCTCGTCAGTAGCTACATCCTCTTCACTGACCTAATGATAAAAAAACAAATTTATTAAAAACCAAACAAAATATTTGTTTTGATAACACCGGGGTATCGCAGCCGAGCTGTAAAGTGCACTGGACTCAAGCTCTGGTGTTTCTGATTAGCAGGTTTCAGGTTTCAGGTTTTAGGTTTCAGGTTTCAGGTTTATTTCCATTCTATAAGGCAGTACAATATAAGGGAAAAACTTTAACGGAACTTAATAATAGTATGGGGAGGTCAGACAAGAAACCGAAGCTTGTACACGGTCTGCCCTCTTCACAAAGAATACATATAAACATCTAGTTACAATGATGAGTTTTCAAATTAAGTAAGCAATAATTATTATATGCTTTTGTTATTAAATATTTTTTCCCGCCGTTAATTCACCTTGTTTGAAATTGGGTGTCTGAGAAAACATAGGAGAAGTTCAAAGTGTCTGGGGTTCCATTTGTTCCAAAACAAGCAGGGTGTATCTACATGTCTCACTAAAAAATCACACTAAACATCTTAGAGAAATACAACGACCTCCAAACCTTCCAGATGCTCCAAAACCGCAAGTTTGTTTATACTGCAATTAATCAGCCAGTCAGACCACAGAGCGCTCATTGGGGTGCATTGGCATAGGGCATGTCTTTAGTGCATCGGAGAACCGTGTGCCCTTCAGTGAGTACAAACAAGTCTCTCATAGAAATACAGTCCGACGGAAATCCAATAAAAATTGAACATCGGAGAAACATTATCCTACTACCTGTTTGGGATTAATTTTGACAAGACTCCTAAGTGATATTGGAAGCTTTGCATGGTGCGGATCATAAGAAAAAAACGATGCAGTAAACTAGCGGGTACAACCGTGTACAAAACTCTATTGGGAGAAGTGCTGGTTCTGAGAAGAGCTGGCGTGGTCTCGACGTTTCAAACAGTAAACTCTCCTGAAGACGAGCAGAGTATAATACTTGAAATGTCAAGACCACACCGGCTCTCCTCAGAGCCAACACTTCTCCCAAAAGAGTTTTGTACACGGTTGTACTTGGGGTCGATTTCACAAAACTTTTCCTAACTTAGGACTAGTCCTAGGCAATGCTAAGAGATAGAACTAGTCCTAAGTACTGGTCCTAACTTAGGACTAGTCCTATCTCTTAGCATTGCCTAGGACTAGTCCTAAGTTAGGAGGAGTTTTGTGAAATCGACCCCAGCAAGTTTACTGCTATAGTTTTTGTTTAAGAACATACCTGTTGTTTCCAGAGGGTGGATACAAGAGCCTCCGTACGATAGAACAGCAACAGCATGGAATCTTCCTCACCAAGGTTGAAGGTCTGTAATATAAACAGAAGTGAAATATTAGTAAAGAGCTTAAAATTGCGCATCCTCAGATCCAAACATATTCCACATACACAGCGAGCAAATAACTACACAAATATACTCTGTTGACCCCTTGCAATATTGTCATGTGCGGTTACTGTCTGCCATGCTCACCATTTTGGGAGTCAAATTGCATGTAAAAAAATTGACTGGCCTTTCAAAATGCTCAAGTTGTTTTAAATGCGCACTACACACTGGGACATTGACTCCCAAAATGGCACAACCAAGATTGTTGTGATAATGATAAGAATATTTGGTTCTTATATAGCTTACATATCCTAGCAGCCAGATCAAGGTGCTATGCAACATTATTATCCCTATTCATCTGGCATATTTTGAAACCATTCCTCTAACTTTCTCAACTCCCTGGGGAGCATACAACCCCAAGCTGCTTAAATAAGGGCTAAAATGACTAAGGGGTTAATCCAACACAATACTGTCTCAGCCCTATAAGGTTTCCATTTATACACCTGGGTTAAGAGAAGCAATTATGGTTAAGTGCCCTGCTCAAACACAAGCGTCATGGCCCGGAATCAAACTACAATGACTACGAACTTGAGTCGAACTTGAGTCCGCTGCATTAGACCGCTCGGCCACGACACATCACAATGTCAAGTGAATTGGGTCAATATACACATTTCTACCAAATAAATAGTAGCTTACCTTTTCCAATATCAGCAGTACATTAATTCGTAACTTGGCGTCAACGCAGCTGTCACTACAAAAGGGTCTGAGTACATCTAAGACTTGACTTGCTCTGACAAGATTACCCCTGGGAAAAAAACATTAGACAATAGTTAGAGAAACCACAGCATTGCTGAGGCATTAAGATTGGCTCAATTGATTTTCCCTATTTGGTGTTTTTCCTCCTACATCTAAAACTGATATTCTTCACCATCTTCCCGACACAGTAATCTTCAGACCTACAAGTCACAGTGAACTGCAGTGCTAGTTGCTGGAAACTGACTGGGTAAATTTTGAAAAAATAATTTTGGGTTGAACAAACAAAAAATTACTAGAGCGGAACTTGAACCTGCGACATCTAGCCTGATGATGGCAGTCTCCCTATTTTGTTGATATCTTTGTTCGGAGGGTGCCAGTCAGAAGCCATTCAACCTTAACTGCTGTATAGCCAGCGATCGCACCCAAGTGTACGATACAACCTGAGAAGCGGCAGCCAGGGGATCACCTTAAGGGGATGCGACTTTTTATTTCAAATATCAAGTAATAAACCACAAGGGAAACTGACCGGGTGAGTTTGAAATAATTTGGGGTTGAAAAAAGAAGAATTTTTCAACCCTAAATTGTGTAAAATTTAACCAATCAGTTTTCCATGTCGTTTACTATTTGATTTAGAAAAGTAACTACAGTTCAACTTACTCCTGCTGTTCATGTTGACTCACAGTAGTCAGCACTGTCTCCATCTCACCAAGGAGAGTTTCTGCGTCCTCCCCGGTCCTCCCTGGCTTCTCATCCTCTCCTCCCTTCAGCGTGGTCAACATCTCCTGCAGTGTGTGCTGGACCGCTGAAAGTGGCGTCCATTTGTCCAGAGTGGTCTGCTTCAACAGGCCATCGGTAAGCTCCAAAGTGGCACCTCGGGTCAGTAAGGACATCACAAAGTTCTTCATCTGGAAATTGATCAAGAATTTGTTGCAATTGAGGAAAAGTTTTGGCCATATTGCTTAGACCTAGCCTGAACATCAGTTCAGTTCAGTTACACATTTATTTCCATACTTTTATGAAAAATAACAACAAGTACATGTAATTATGGAGTAAAGCAAAACAAAATAACAATAAGTAGCAATGAGCAGGATAAATGTCATAAATAGAGTATGGGGCTGTTTTGATAAGCAGAAGCTTGTAGAAAACAGCAAGACATATACAAACAAACAAACAAAAACAAACAGACAGACACACAAACCAAAGGACATACAAACACTGGAGATAACAGCTATACTGACACAAGATACAACTGATATTGAATTGTGCCATTGAACAGCCTTCTCGGATTCCCATTTACACACCTGAGTTCAGAGAAGCAATCGTAGTTAAGTGCCGTGCTCAAGGACACAAGTCTCATGCACTGAGACCGCTTGGCCACGACACGCCACAACCATAACACAACAACCTGACAACCTGTGTGCGGGGATCATGTAGGCTCAGTGGTTTTTTCCCCCTGCCTATCACCTCTGTGGATCCCGGTTCGAATCCCACCTCAGACCAAAGCCTTGTATGTGGATTGGGTTTTCAGTCCCTACCTGATTGCGTGGGTTTGCCCCATCTGGGTTTTTCCTCCCACATCTAAAACTGAGCATTTCTTCTCGTTTCATATTCATCATGTTATTGGGGCTAATTGTGCTGTTGGATGTGCAATAAAATAAATAAATCAATCAATAAATAGACAATCTCACCTTCTCAGGGTCTCCTTGTGTAAGGTCATACTGCACAGTAAACGATGACCCAGTCTTCTGCTACAAGACAACACAACAAAATTAATTTATCTTCAAAAAGGAAAAAGGTAGCATGCATTTTTGTTTATACCACGCAGAAGTATCATTCTCTTACAGCAAGTGAAATCTTTTCAAGAATAATTGTAAAACTTTAAGAGCACAGCGTTATAAATATAATTGTTTATTCATTCTGTATTTATAAAGATCATCTCTACTTAATAGGGTTAGCATCATACACAGGGCTAATTAATGTATGAAAGAACAATCATTTCTTAAAAATGCAGTGGATACTTTTTGTAATTACTCAGGAAATACATTACCATAAAATTTTACTCGCTAAGGAGCACCTGAGAGCTGCTGATAGTATAAAACACTGTGAAAAACGACTCCCTCTGAAGTAATGTAATTTTTAAATAGAGATAATTTCTCACTAAAATATTTTAATATGAGAAAGGCTTCAGGCATGAAGCCTTTATAAGGCATTTAAAAGCACACAACTCTATGCAACAAGGGTGTTTTTTTCTTTCATTATTTTCTTGCAACTTCGATGACCAATTGAGCCAAAATTTTCCCAGGTTTGTTATTTTATGCATATCATGTTGGGATATACCAAGTGAGGATACTAGTCTTTGACAATTATCAAATGTATATCCTGCCTTTAAAACACATGAACAACACCTGGTAATTGTCAAAGACCAGTATCCGCACTTTATTTGGCCCAACATTTACATAAAATAACACACCTGTAAAAATTTAAGCTCAATTGGTCGTCGGAGTCATGAGAAGATGTGAAACCCATATTAAGTGTTCACCCTTTTCGACCGGTCTCACAAGATCAAAAATAATTGTTTTACTCATTTTTCTAAAACTATAGCATTTCCCGGCAAAAATATTGCAAGAGAAGTTTTCTACCACGAACATCTTTATACCAGGGGAGTAATGAGCAAATCTGTGAATATTTGTTCGTGCACACCCTTTTTAAGGGCAGGAATTTACCCTGATGTTCCAGGTTCAAATGACAAGCAACACATTTTTCAAGACATGTCACGGCCGAGTGGTAAAGAGACACCGGACACAAGCTCTGGTGTTTCTAATCAGCAGAGTGTGGGTTCGAGTCCGGTCGTGGCACTTGTGTCCCTGAGCAAGATCCTTTACCATAATTGCTTTGCCATAGGTTCCATGTGCCAGGATTGGAAGTACACGTAAAAGAAACCGGAACACTTATTGTGAAGAGTAGGTGTTTCTGGGTTCACATAGCAAGCGCCCTTGTCTACAGGTTTCCTCAGACTTGAGAGCTACAGTGATTAAGTTCACTTATGAGGCATCCTCGGTTTCATTACCAGAAATATACAACAAGAACAAAATAAAATAATAACCCAGGGTCCTTCAAAACACAGTGTCCCACAGGAAATCACAAAAGTAAATACTAATTTAGTACCTTGTCATATTCCGTAAGGGCCTGTACCCCGTCTGATTCCAGACTCTGTAGATGTTTCAGATACTGTTGAAGCCTTTGCGAGGCCCAATCCAAAGTGAAGTTTCCTACAGCTGCGGCTAGCTTCTGTCTACCAGTCTGTTGACGGCTGAACTTCAATGCTCTATTGACGATGTTCTGACGGCAATCAAGCTCCAACTGTTTGAACAAAATTTATACCTTGATAAGTCTGGTTTTCTGTTCCTGATACTGTGGAACTGTACCCTCAGTGCCTTCCAAGTCCTACTGACACAAATTATAGTTCTACACACTCAGAAAGCAATGAATATTGATGCAATTCAAC
This sequence comes from Pycnopodia helianthoides, assembly GCA_032158295.1. Classification (NCBI taxonomy): domain Eukaryota; kingdom Metazoa; phylum Echinodermata; class Asteroidea; order Forcipulatida; family Asteriidae; genus Pycnopodia; species Pycnopodia helianthoides. The sequence goes on along the minus strand of CM063247.1, from coordinate 10,910,218 downwards.
TTGTCTATCATCACAAAAATGTTGGTTGCACTATTTTCGGAGTCAGTTGCCCCGTGCGTTAGGCTACCGTGCGTTATACTGTGTAAAGCGCATTTTAGGTGACGTGGCATTTACACGCTTGCCGTAATTTTCTTCGTGCAATTTGACTCTGAAAATGTCAATCCCTCTGAAAGTGTATAACATCTACTACCAGTCATTCCCTTAAGTCATTACTGACTATAATTTTGAATCAAAGACCATTTTACCCTATCAGACTTTGAAGGCATATCATATAAAAGAAAATACAAACCTCTTGGATGGATTTTTCAGTGAACACAACATTTGAAATGAAGGAGGTGAAATCTGCGGGATTGATGCGAGTGAAGAACTCACCACAGCCTTCGTAGCGGTGAAGCCAGTCGGCCTGATAAGACAGGAAGAAAAATCAATGCCTTTAACTACGCTACCAGTGGCGACACTAAAGGAAGGGGAAGGGGGGAGAAAGGGGCAAGGGGGTTAACCCCTTCTCACTTTTATTCTGTGAGATTGCCTGAAACTGGTTGTCTGTTATTTTCCCGGTGTGACAGGGCCGTACAGATACATCACAGAATTTAAGTCACATGACATTAAATCACATGACAAGTCACATGACATTCAGTTTTCATATGCTGAGAACACAATGACCAACCCAGTGAATGGCGACATTGGTAGGAGGCTCCAGGGGGCTCAAGTCCTGCTCATTTAGACTACCAATTATTTAGTTATCCAGCAATAAACAACAAGGGAAACTGATTGGGTGAACAAAGAAAAATGGACTAGAACAGAATTTGAACCTGTGACCTCCGAATTGACATGCCGGCACTCTACCAACTGAGCTATCCAGCCCTAATTATGGCAGTCTCACGATTTTGTCTTCGTACAGGCGCTTGTTATTTGAAGGTTCACATCCTGTTGTAGTAAATTTTTCTTTATTCACCGCAAATTGAACTATATATTTAATAACTTTTTGGTCAAAGAAGAATAGAGATGAACCGTTTTAGGAGGATTCTTACAATCCATACTGACAGCATCACAGTAACTTTGGACAAAAATTCCTCACATCCAAGTCAGAATGCGACAACTCAAGGAGACACTGAAAGGTGACCCGATTTGAAATTCATTCCACGACTGCATTGTCAATACTATTTAAAAAAAAAAAATTGAACTTTTAAGGAAAACTTTGGATTGACTTACTGTAGACTCTGGGGCCTTCTTGAAGCTCTGATCACCTTCCCAGAAGAGCTTGATGATGTAAGCAAGGAATACCTGACTGGAGGACAGGTTCCCACCTCCCTGGTAAAGATCAATCACAAAGAATCAAGCAAAAGAACACATACAAAATATGAGCAAATATCTATTGCGTCACAGCACCTTGTAAACCATTACATGTTGCTATGTAAAGGAACATGTCTTGTACTTCAAAAACTAGCTCCACAATACCTTGCAGGAAAATACTGAATGTTAAGCGCTTAGAGGCTGGCCTGCAGTAGGCTCTATACAAACACATTATATTATTATTATTATTATTAGATATTTAAAAAAAATAGAGTAATATTTCAGCCAAAGTAGCTTTCTGTAAATCATTTTATTTTACTAAGAATTTTAATGTTGGGGAAAGGGGGCTGGGTATTTATTGTTTCGACTGTAAAGGAATCTTTGCAGCTAATACGGATAGTGCAATTTGTGTGCCTAGTGTTTGAAACTTTGCATGGTGGAGATACAGTCTTGTAAGGTTTGTGGTAACACAATATCCATGTACATGAAACATCTCTATGAGTGATTACATTATTACTATAGATTTCTGGTAATGAAAACAAGGATGACTCATAAGTGAGCTCAACCACCGTAGTACGCAAGCCTTAAGAAACCTGTAAACAAGGTGCTTGCTTTGTGAACCAGAAACGCAGGGGTTAACCCCTACTCTTCCCTGATAAGTGTTCTGGGTTCTTTTACGTGCACTACCAATCCCAGTCTGCGGGACCTACGGCTTCATGTCCCATCCGAAGGACAAAGCAATTATGGTCAAGTATCCTGCTCAAGGACACAGGTGCCAGGAATGGGGCTCGAACCCACACTCAGCTGATCAGAAACACCAGAGCTTAAGTCCGGAGTTCATAACCGCTCGGCCACAGCACGCCATTTGTGGTGGTTCTGAAAAGAACCGGTGGTGTGAAAACTCAACATTCCGATCGGTATACTCTGATCATCTTTAAAGGTATTGTACACTTTTGGTAACAGCTCAAAATCAGTGTCCACATTTTGTGTGATTAAACATATGCATGAACAAACAAACCTGTGAAAGTTTGAGCTCAATTGGTCATCGAGGTCACAAGAAAATAGGGAAAAGAGATCTTATGTGTTTTCTGTTTTTTCAAATTATCGCGCGCGATAATTACTATTGTTTTATTCGTTTCTCAGAAACGATAGCATTTTAGGCAGAAATATTTTAAGGAACCCTTTCTACCATTACTTACTTTAAATCATGTAAGTTATGTGTGAATCTGTGAACATTGTGTTTTTCGATCTTACCAATAGTGTACAGGGCCTTTAAGAGAAGGTTGGACTGTGATTCTGCAGTCTGCATAAGTACTGTGGATTGGTGTGTGATGCTCGCACCAATTAACATACCTGTAGAGGTATCTTAGCCGCTACTTTTGCAATGACGTGTACATTAGATCCACTGAGCACCGGGCCAATGACGTCCACTGGATCATTCTCTCCGTCCAGTAAGCTCTTGTAATCAAGCCCTGGTAATAGACAGGCATCGGAAAGTATTCAGTCACAACACACAGCCTTTAACTACAGCACTTGATTTCAAACTTTGGCACATGCTCAACCCTTACACTGTTCTGTATTAAATATCACATTAGTAATGCAAAGAATAGTTAGTGGCCTGACGTTTTGACCCTGGCAGAGTCTTTCTCGAAATGTAACAACACAGCACACATAAACAGGTATACTGGTTCAACTTGTTTATATGTGTTGTGTTGTCATTTAGTTGCCTTCGAGAAAGACTCTGCTAGGGCCGAAACATGGGGCCATTAACTATTGTTTGCATTTATACCACAGGACCTTCTGATTGGCAAGCAGTTTGCAACAGATAACTCTATTTTCTCAAAGATTAGTAATGTTGTGCATTTTAAGCTATAAAGTACTTGGAAATTGCAAATTCTACAAACAATACTGCAGCCAAGGCATACACAAGCTCGAAGCTGACTTCCCATACTTTATTTTGGTCACAAGTTGAACTTTCACAGAGGTCATTTTAACGTTATTGGTGTGCAACAAATACAAATGCATTAAAGGTAGGGTCATAGATTGGTGAATACTCTCAAAATCAGAAATGACCTAACTTGACACATCGTCACTAAACTAGCAGTCATAAATATCATTTCTTTATAAAACCCCTTGCACAAACGTCACAAGAAGATACTGTCTGCCGAGCTTGCCATTTTTTTAGTCAAATTGCACTTCATCAAAATCAGAAATGACCTAAACCAGAAATGGAAACTGGAAATCAGAAAGTACCTTACCTAATCACATCATCACTAAAACTAGCAATCAGAAAACACCTTTCGAAAACTTCTTTATCGACCCCTCACACTTATGTCACAAACCGTAAACACTGTCTGCCAAGCTTGCCATTCTTGGAGTCAAATTGCACGTAAAAATTATGGTGAGGGTGCAATCACCACGTTGCCTAAATAGTGTACTACACTGTAGAACAAACACGACTCCCAAAATATTGCAACTAAGACTATTGTGATGAAGACGCCAGGTGAATTGGATCACCAGACTCAAACATGCATTACAAATATACGTATTTGTACCTGGTGCTGCCGACTTCAACTTTTTCAGAGACTTGATGTGTGTGTCAGGGGTCACAGAGCCTGCCTTGACCTTTGACCCACACTTATGAAGAAGCGAGTAGTAGTAGATAAGCCTGTTGTGATCACTGCCCTCTATGGTTGGAAAGACGTACAGGTTGAGGCGGTCAGCGAAGTCCAAGGGTTTTGACGTCAGCGTGGGCAGGATGCCAAGAGCTGAGATGTACTCTTCAAGTTTTGGAGTTTTAAAGCTGTAAAAATCGATAAGATTTGACGAAATGTGAAAATTTCTGAAAAGGGCTTCAGGGCCTGTGTTCCCCCCTTATTCTCGACCCACAACCTCCCAGATGTTACAACTCAGGAGGTTTACAGATTCTGTGTATCATCAGAAATACAAAAACTACAGTTTTGGACACAATGTGGACTATTTGTTTCTCCCCGGTGAATGCTTTATTTCTTTCAAGAAAACTTGATGGCTCCTTGAGGTTTTGACAAAATCCTGAAATCAGGAAAAAACTCTGAGAAATCACACGCTTGATAACAATTATTATTATTATTTTATCATTATATCTTTCTGGTAATGAAACCAAGGGACCCTCACAAGCGACTAGCACTGTGACCTGTAGGCCTGAAGATACCTGTGCAAAACGATGTTGAAGAAATGTCAGTTTTAGATGTGGGAGGAAAACCCCAAGTAGGAAAAACCCACACAATCAGGTAAGGGACTGAAAACCCAATCCACATACAAGGCTCCGGTCCGGGATTCGAACCGGGGCCCACAGAGGTGAAAGGCAGGAAAAGAAACCACTGAGCCAACCTGACTGTCCAATGATAATAATACACAGCTTCAATTTATAATGCACTGTTTATTTTGCGGTGTAGGGCAAAATCTAAACAGTCTTGAACAGAAATTCTCGGTTCTTACCCACTGTCTGTGAATAGGAACTCCAGATGTGTCATGTACACCTCCCACACTGGCAAATGGTAACGCTGAGCAAGTGACACTGACAGTTTGTAAACCTCCTCTTCTGTGGTCCTGAAAAACAACGGATGCACTAGAAATGAGACCAGAGTGGGAGAGAGAAATTCTAAAAAAACAAAACAATTTGCAATTGGAGTAATTCTTCTTCAGTCTTTGTATCCGAGTCCTCAATCCTTCAGCCCGAGTCTAAAACTGAGTTGTCAACATCAAGTCCAAGTCATAAACTTCTTATTCTATTAATTTATATTACACCCCCTTTTTTTTGGGGGGGGGAGGTTATGAACTAAACGTAAATAGCTTACTTGAATGTGTACTTACATTGCAAGGCCTAGGATGGTCTCATGCTTGTATTCGTTATCTTGTGTAAAGCGTGCCACATCAACACCTAAAGAACAAGAGAGAGAAGAAAAACAAAATATATGAGGAAAGAAAAGTTTCTAAACTTTGGTAACTTAAATCAACTGCTTTACATAAATTACATCATTTTACCAGCGTGTCAAAATTTCATCACATGAAATGCAAACCTTGAAATGTTAAGGCCAAATAGAAACAGCTATAATAGGGTTGGTGTGTAGGTTCTGTGTTGCTTTTATGAATCCCTGGTTATTTCTCACACAACAACATCAAATCACAGAACTAATTATGAAAACATTTGTTTTCATTCCCTTTTTCAAGTCAGGGCTTCATTGTGGCGACGATATTTTCAAAGGAAAGCGATTACTCAAGAAGCTCAACAAAATTCAGAAAAATAATACCGCGGGTGGGCCCGGACAAAGTTTAAAAATACCGACATGAAGTGGTTCAATTCTGTTTTGTCTTCCTCACCTCGTCCTAATGCCTGCAGTGACTCAGCCTGCGTGAAGTCAGCCAACAGCTCCACATAGCACTGCAGCTGTGACACCAGTACCTTCTGAACATCTGACCAATCGCCACCATCCTCCCCGGTCACCTGACTCACCACCTGGCCAATCAGCTTGCTGGGTGACTGCTGGTATCTGAGGTCGGGGGTCATGACCGGGCTGGTGCAAGTGGAGGAGTGCAGCTGGAGAGCGTAGTAGTAGGCGGCTAGCTGTAGGGTCAGGGCTGTGCGGGGGAGTTTTTCAAAGCACTGTTCGGCATCTAAAGGCTGGGCACAAGTAACAAACGAACACAAATGTTAATAATCACATCAAGTATTTAGATAGTGCCTTATGCATAGCCTCAAAGTGTTCAACACAAAACTAAATTATAAGAACAATGGTGGTTAAAAAACCCATCAAATTATAAACATTACACCTAAATACTACTAAGAAATTTAAAAAACAACAATTACAAATTAGAACAGCAAAGCTGCCATGGCGAGCTGCCAACCGCCCGATAGAAAAACAATGACTAATAGAAAAACCAATTATTTGATCCACTGATGTTATGGGTGGGGACATTAACAAGTATGCACTTGACCACTACCTTCTTGGTTTGAACATGACTGTCACTGTATACTGATCTCACTTGGGGATTTTAGGTTCCATAAGCGATTCAACACTAAAGGTTGAAGCTTATAGGAACATTACAGAATTGGTTTTTGCTAACAAAACAGTTGCTGGCAGTGTAAGCACTTTATGTAATCCACCATGTAAATAAACTGACAAACCTGTAGAAGTTTGAGATCGATCGCCCCTCTGGGTCACGAGAAAATAGTGAAAAACCGACTACACATTTGCAAGAAATCATATAGGTTCAACAGATGAATAAAACGCTCACTGAGCGATAAACTCCAATCGGAAAATTAGTTTATTCATTTCTCATCAAATATGGTATTTCAAACAGAAATATTTCAAGGGATGTTTTCTACTATCATCATCATTAGACCGTGTAAGTTTTATGTAAGTCTGTGATCAAAAGTATATTTTACAATTACCAATTCTGTAATGTTCCTTTAATGCTAAAACTTTAACATTCATACTGAATGCGGACGACCAAACAGCCGGCCGGACAAACGGATGGAAGTTGTCATTACATAGTCTCACTCTGCTTCGTAACTCGCCAAAAATGAAAAAAAAACCCAAAAAACAAGACGGGAGAGGTAACCAGCGCATACTCTCCCTAAGCCAAGATCCTCAGCACCTGGCCTTACTGACTAAATAAACTAAATTTGACAAAAAGTAGTTAAAGTACAATGTGAAACAATTTTACGGTTTTCTTTGACAAACAGGTTAATATATTGGAATACTTACTGAACTAGAATTGTAAGTAATTTTTTTTTTTAAACTCACATTTGGTAGAGCCAGCAGATAGCAAAGACCTTGGGTAAGGTCATAGGCCATGACTTCCAGAGCAACTTGCAATAAAACTGTTCGAAGTAAGAAAGACAAGAAATAAATTGAATTAACAAAAACAATGAGATCCATACACTGAAAATGATTTATGCCAGATGTTGAAATTTTTTCTTTTCTTTAATAAATTTCTTACGAGATATAAAAACAGTTTTTGGGGTGAAAACCACTGACCTTCATTCTGTGTGACTAAATTGGGTTCACTGGTCCCCTCCATTAGACTAGCACGTAAGAGATCCTGGCTGACCCTCACTGGTGTCCCATCACTCTGAGATATGCGATACACACCGTAGTCTATCTGCTCCTGTGAAAACAAATTGCACAAACATTGTATTGTACATACACCCAGATGAGCCAACAGACAAATACACCTTTTATTTGCATTTGATGCTCTATATGTGTATATGTGATGCTCAACCTCCCTTCCCCAAATTTTTGTGTTTTCATTGCGTTCTGGGACTCTCAAAAAATCTTTAGAGGATTTTCCGAATGTTTGGGGAGACTCCCTCTGCCACATAACAGGCATGGTAGATTCTTTTGCGACATCACAGCCACAAGTTTTGGCAAGTGGTAAGCAAAAAGTACGGGCGGCTTAATTGTACCAATTTTCTACCAAAGAAGTTTTTTTATAAATTCTTGTTGTTTAACTTTTAAAATAATCACCGAAATAAACCCAAGGTCTTAAAACACTTACATTTCCAACATACTGATTACTGATCATCGTTGAGTAGAATGGATGGCATCCATGACGCTCCATCTTGGCATTCCCATGACCTCTGACCCCAAACTCCTCTGCCATGTCACTGCTGTTTCCACCGAGAGGGCGCACCCACTTCAGCGTATCCTTCCACCATTTCCTGTCACCTACAGCGGCTAGTACGGCCTTGGTGGTCGTCCCGGTGGCGGCAAGGACTGCCTTGGTGGTGGTGCCTGTTGCTGCTAGTACTTGTCTCGTCCTGGCCGTTGTTTTGCCAAGAGCTGCACGCAGCGCAGTCTGATCTTCAAGCTAAATAAGCAGAACAAAACAAAAAACATTATCATAATAGTAACAGTCTAGGTATATATTTGCACAGTACCACCAAGGCGATACAAAGGACACAAAACTTCAATCAACAAAAAGAAACAAACAAATGACTTTGTATAAGGAATGAGAACAATATTACAAAAAAGCTTGTGACATGAAATTAGTCTTGAGTGCCATTTTGAACTGAGTAACTGATGAACATGATTTGACCTACATTATTTGGTTTTTACCCATACACCGATATGTGTAAAGCACTTTATAATCAGTACCCACTGCTAAAATATAGGATTCAAACTGCCTCTAGCTACCAGGCAATCTGGGTATAGTGATAAGACATCTGCTCTAGAATGGCAAAGATCATGGGTTCGAGTCTCTACCAAGTAATATGCCTGTGGATTTTTTTTACAGGACTCGGGTAAGTACCAAGTATACAGTGCTTTACACACATCAATGAGTGTATGGGCAAAACCATAATATATTCTTTATCCCTGATGCAAATTTAACATCTATTAAAATGATTTGACCTGTGAAGGTACTGCATTCCAAAGATGTGAGGCAGCAACTGAAAAAGCTCTCTACCCATTGAAATTGTGTGGTTCTTGTGTAATTTCATGACAGAACCAGTCTGCTATTTTGAAGAACTGAAATTTTCACTACACAAAATGGCGGACGGTCTATTCTGCTGGTTGTATTCCCCGAGGCAAATTTTTAATTTTTTTTAAAAATCACTACTCACTAATTACAACACACTGCAGGTGTTTTGATGCGTGAACAACTCTTTAAAAAGGATAAGGAGTAATTCCAAAGAGCAATATTTTAAGAGATTTGAAGGCAGCTTTAGTCACCTGTGATGCTTCTGCAGTGTCCACTTCCATATCAGCAGTGGTTTCTGGCTCTTCCTCATCTATATCAGCTACAGTAGCACTTGCTGCACTGTGTGATGAGTGGGCATTCACTGATAGGCATAAAATCTAAAACAAACACACACAAATACTTGTTGTGAATGGAGTCAATCTGCAGTATTTTTGACCGTGCGAGGGCGTGTGTGAAAGAAATTGACGTAATGCGAACAAGACAAACAAAGTGCTTTTCCCATTTATGTTGTTATTATTATTATTATTGGGTGGGCCATTGATACAAGGCAACAACATACAGGCAATCAAAATAAAGATAGAACTGTAGTTGTGATGCAAGGAAATTTGCCATTGAAAGCATCCATGTGCGGTCAAAAATACGGTAAATTTGGTTTGAATTAAAAAAGAGTATATAATCATGTTCGGTCATCAGACTAAACAACAGGGTTGTGATTGGATGAAACAAAACAATTCCTTTATTTATATTTATTTATATTTATTTCACTTTCCGGGATAATACAAACAGTTGACTACAGACAAAACAATTACATGTACAAATAACACTGAGTAGTAAACATAACAGAAAACAACACCCCAAAAGCTCCCGCAGGATTACCCAAAAGAAACAAGTTTCTGTCGAGGGGCTCTCCGAACTAATAGGATAACAGTGATCAATACATTTAGGATAAAATTCATTAAATAAAATATCTATAAAATTAAGCAGTTATTCAAATATTATTTAAAAAATATATAATTAAAAATTACAATACATGTAAAAATTACAATACATGTAAGTGTAAATAAATAAATAAATAAGCTGTAGCTGGCTCTTCTTGGTCAAGAGATAAAACCATCCATACACAGTAGTGGGTGGTTTAGTAGTTAAGACACCAGGCCCAATTTCATGGCTTTGCTTACGCGGAATTCTGCACCTACAGTGACTGATTCTCAGCTTAAAGGGTAAGCACCAAATTTATGCACTAACTGTGTAAGCCAAGAACACTTAGTTACCTGGGCCCAATTTCATAAAGCTGTTTACCGCTCACCATAGCAGAAAAACACGGTAAGCAAAAGTGTACTTTTATAAACGATCGAGAAGATCTGACAGCGCAATGGATTTGAATTATTGCCTCACTTATTGTCTGCTTACAGAAAGGGAATAATAGAACAACAATGGAAGTACCCCGTAACTGCCAAGGGTGTGTGTGCACGTTTGCATTGTTTGACCTCAGTGATGGCGGCCTATGTTAGGGGTCTGTATTTTTCTTGCTAACAAATGGACGGAATGAATTAGTTCTTAAAAATCTCAACTTTGGAAGCAAATGACTCGATGGGAATTTGTTGTTGAATGTAAAAGCAAAGAAGTTATTTGCCGACCTGTGTCTCCAAAGCATTTCTGGCTTTCATGATGACCTCGAGCGACTCTGCATCACAGTGAGCTAAGGAGAAGGCCAGAAGCTCTCGCCTGGTTAAAAAAAAGAAAGATGGTGGTTTAACAAAACAATGTTGGTGTAACACGTCAATGTAAGATGACTTAATACAGCAGTGTGATCTATCTTAAAAAGATGAAACATTCTACAAAATGGGCGGTGATCTTATGATTGCATTGTGATCATTTTATTATATTATTATTTCAAATCATTTTGAGTTGAACACAGAAAAATTTACTAGAGTGAGACTAGAACCTGCGACCTCCGGCTTAACGGCACTCTACCAACTAAGCTATCTAGCCCTATGTTGACAGTCTCCCTATTTTTCAATATCTTTGGCACCCCTGAACCAAGATGCAGTACACAACTATAAAACCTGGCATAGTTATATGTGAACTACAGCATGGCGTCCATCTTGGCAGCTTGATTGATTTTTTACCTGTACATGGTTTTCAAAGATGCATCGCGGTATATTTTTAGATTTGCTTGCCTTTATATTATTTTCTTATATCTATGGCCAAATGAAAAGTATGAATAATAACAACAACAAAAAACAGTTGATTTTACATGTTTGGCATCATCGTGTCGTGGCCGAGTGGTTAAAAGCACCGAACTCAAGCTTTGGTGTTTCTGATCAGAGTGTGGGTTCGAGTCCCAGTCGTGGCACTTGGTGTCCTTGAGCAAGATACTTTACAATAATTGCTTTGTCCTTCAAGTGGGACATTAAGCTGTACATCCCGTGTACTAGGGTTGGTACTGCACGTTAAAAAACCCAGAACACTTATCGTGGAAGAGTAGGGGGTTAACCCGGTGTTTCTGGTTCACATAGCAAGCACCCTTGTTTACAGGTTTTAGGCTTGCAAGCTACAGTGATTAAGTTCACTTATGAGCCATCCTTGGCTTCATTACCAGAATTATATAATTATGACAATCACGTAAATTTGGTTCACACATGCCCTCACACAGTAAAAAAATACCACAAATTGGTCTTTATCTTTTGAGTTAGATACAAGTCTTTTAAGATCCAGAGGATGAACTTACTTTGCGGAGAGATCTCTGAATTCATCAGCCATGGCCAGTGTGTAGCAGACGCTCCAACCAGGACTATACCCATCCTGTATAAGCTCTGTACAGGTATGATGCATCCCACGGTAGTCTGAAATGGCCAAGGCGGCCTCTGCAACTAACACCAGAACAAGACCCTTTCTATCCGCTGCATTGGTCCCTGACACTCGCAGAAGTTTGGCTAGACGCAGAAGCTAAAAAAAATTAAAATAAAATAAATTCATCAGTTGATCTCTCTCTTAAGTCCATTAGGGCGTCCGCCGTCTCGTGGTGGTCCGAGAAACGAACTCCTTCCAAGCCTCTCTGTCCAGCGCAGTCATCGTTAGCTCATACGTGCTACTTCTTGTAAGTGCACGAATGTTGTCAGTCCACCTAGCTTTTGGCCTTCCTCTGCGTGACCAGCAAAACGTCCATTCATTCACTGCTATAAATTTATAGATGTGTAATTTAGGAAATCATGGATGGAACCATGACTATGAATCTCCAAAGAGCTAGAAAATAATTTAATATTAAAAACATACAATAGCAGAAACAATCCAGCTTTCATCAAACACTATTAAAAAAAGAGAGTAATATTTTTGATTATACCCTAAACCAATTAGTGATAGGTAATGTATACTCAGTCAGGGTCAGTTCAGCCTCAGTTCAGCGGAAAACATAATTATCAGGCATACTACTAGAGTGGGATTCGAGCCCATGACCCCTGCAAATTAGTACATCTACAAAAAGACAAACCAGTAATTATTTTACCTGTTTGGAGTCTTTGTAAGCACTAGGCATCGAAGACAAGACATTCTTAACGAGCTCAAGACGATTCACACAAAGCCTCACTAAACACACACAAACAAAATTAGAATGTAATATAACTTATTTGTTTTTCTTGATGTTAAATTTGCATCGCGGATAAATAATATCACTGCTTTTACCCTTTACACCAACGTGGCTTCTAATATAGTGCTCAAATTCGTCACTCAGTGATGCTCATGGCGCTTCAACATTATTACCGTTGGTCACTGGGCTATTTATTTCATTCCTCCAACCATCTCAGCTCCTGGGAGTAACAGCCTGTGCTGCCAAATATGTAGCACACCAAGCTAAATCAATCACAAGAAACATCTCTGCCCTCACAGGTACCCATTTACCCCTTGGTGAAGAGAAGCAATTATAGTTAAGTATCTTGCTCAAGGACACAAGTGTCATGACCAGGATTCGAACCCACAACCTGATGACTTAACCACCAGAACTTGAGTCCGATGCACTACACCGCTCAGCCATGACATGCCACTGTAGCAGCCGCGTTATTCACAACTCAGCTTCTTCGCTATGAGTTAGGATGATTAGCCTCTACAATTATTTTTATTATTATTATTATCATATTTATCATCATCATTATTAAGAGTTGTCTTGTATATACTGACCTTGCAGTGGGAGTATGGATACATTGTAATCATCTAGAAGTGCAAGGCTAGCTATGAGGTCTAACTCTTCTTGTACACCAGACGGGCAATCACTCAAAAGTTGAAGGCAGCATCTACAAGTGTCACACAGATAAAGACAAAGATAAACACACACAAAGATAGGGTCATAGATCGGTCAAATACTCCAAAAGTTAATGACCATAAAAACTTACTTGGTGAGACGCACTGCAGCTGTTGACAGTATATTTTGAGAAAGGATTCCCTTCGAAGTAATGTGGTTTAGATAATTTTTCATCCAAAAACATTTTAATCTGAGAACCGATCGTATCTCAGGTTTCTGAGTGTTGGTGTCTGCTCGTGAATGCTGCAGCCAGAGATGTGGTTGGTACCCGCTGTCACCTTGCTAAAGGTGGATGGATTTGACATTCCTGCCATCAGGTGATGTTAAAATGGATCACACAAGTTTTGGGGGATAAATTAAAGTGTGTAACAACTCTTGACAAACTAGTTAAAAGAAAGAACTATGTTTTAAGTTTTATTTATATCAAACCATATCTAGCCCCAAAATGTAACGTGAAGAAAACCCCCACTTCATAGGATCTTTGACTTCTCACCATACCTGGCTAGATCCATACAGGAGTCCATCAGATCAGCCGATGAGTTAAAGTACTCTCGCGCTGCAGACAGTACCAACTCAACTGATGTCTCATAGCTGATCCTCGGCAACATGCTGCCCTGCTGGTGACCTTTGACCTGGTAGTAACTTGACCCAGATGAGGAATCTTGAGATGATGAGGAAGAGGAGGTGGCAGATGGCACGGAGGAGGAGGTTGTCAGCATCTCACCGGCTAGCTGGATGTTTGGCAGGGAGCTGGATCCGAGCAGACTCTCAGTGTACACCTACCAAGTAAATTTAACTAATAACTGACCTCAGCTTCTTTCACGATGAAAACCTTAAACCAGCCTAAAATTCCTCTACAAAATGTTCACTTTGATGTAAAGTGCTAAGGTGAATGAAAACCAAGCAGGTTACGAGAAAGATTTCTTGAACTCCAGGGACTAATAAAAATCTCTCTATGTCCCCCCACAAGGAACTTTGAGAAACTTAACCAGTTAACTCCGGATGATGTTTCAGCACGCACACTAATTTTTCACAGGATGCTTACCGGGAGACGTGACTTTTGTATTTTCATGTCACATTAGATGACCTTAACAAGACCGGCTGTACTTTCCACTTTGGAGCGGCAACGCAGCATTCACTCTCCTGCAACACTTTGTTTTAGCCACACAAAGAGGACAGATAGCGAACCGAAATAATGCTACATTCCGTCTCTGTGTGGGGGCTATTGTGTAATCCCCAATTCCAGGCATTTGTTCTTTTGTCGTAAGAAGAGGATTACATGGCATCCAGAGGCTTCCACTCTTGTATCTATTTGTATTTCGGCTCAATGATAATAAGTCTGAGGAGACTGAGATTCCAGCCTTGGTTCCTGCCAAAGGCCAAAATAGCAGCCATGTCTCACTGCCGATGTTTTGCGATTCACTGTTTATGAATATGTTCTCCAAAGAGAAACAATAAATCCTTGAGCTTTTCAGAAAATCTTTGTTCTCTTGGCTTTGTCAAGTCAGGGTTTCTTTGTGCCAACAATACTCTCAAAGAAATAAACAATTCCGGCAATTCCGAGAAAATAAACCAATCAGGGTGGAAGGGACATATGGCATGAACTGGTTGATCCAAAAGACGAGAAAATCTTCACATTCTTACATAATGTGGACAAATTAAGGCTTTCACATACCTCATAGCAAAGCTGTGAATCTAAACAAGTGTATACTTTGCGCTGGAGTTCTAGCATGTCCCTCAGTAGTTGTTTCCACTCCCCTGATTTCAATGGTGGCTTCCTAGATTGAAGGGAATAAAAGAGAAAGCTTGAAGAAATATTCCTTAAAGGCAAAGTACACATTTGGTAATGACTCTGAAAATTAATGGCAATAAAAACTTACTTGGTAAGAAAGACAGCAGCTTTGGGTAGTATAACGAATTTTGAGAAACTTTTAACTTTGAAGTACTGTTATGGAAAATATATATCACTTTTTATTCCAAGTTTATTATAAAATTAATATATTTGGAAAGATGTTCTAAAAGCAGATAATGATCCACACAAATATGCCTGTAAACTGTGTGATTTTCCTTTTTTACTTTGTGAACTAACACGGTCAGCCATTTTGTGGAACCAGATTTTTGAAAATCACGCAATTTCGAGGGATATTTGTGTGGATTATCATACTCTACTTTTAAAACATCTTTCCAACCAAATGCATTTCATAACAAATGCTTTTTATAGCCCAGAGCACCCAATCCAAGGCAGCGTGTCCCTTTAAGGCACTTTTGAGGTTCCCTTAATTCGTCACCTTTTTCACGAAGAGCCACTTATGTCCAAACACTTATTTGAGATTTACAATTTACGCTATGCTTGGCTTAAAACTGAAAAATCTGCAATACTAAAGCCACGGTTTGCAGTTAAAAACCTATCATATGATTCTGTATAAGTTTAACCTCTACATTGACTAACTCATTTCTGTAGATATATTGGCTAATTGCCGTAGTAATTAGTCAAAGATACGTGGCTCTTCGTGAAAACTAAAAAGTGAGATGACCTACTTAAACACCTCACCGGATAACGTATTAAACATAGGAAATGGGCGCGCGTGTCACGTGATCACGCGCGCGCGAAGATATGTGGCTGTTCGTGAAAACGTGAAAAGCAACTTTTGCCACATTTTACGCTCCTCTGTTTCTGTTACAACGTATTGCAATGCGTTTTCGGGGCCGATGGCTGTTCGTGAAAACGTAAAATTCATTTATTGAGATAAAGGCCCCTTCCTGTAACAGTCAATAATTTGTCAATAAAAGATAGGTGGCTCTTCGTGAAAACGGTGACGAATTATTAGATGAAAATTTAAATAATCTTTTATCACACGGCCAGTTTTAAACGGCCGTTTAAGACCTCGCCGCCACTTTTTTATTCCCTTAGTAAGTATCCTGTGATTTGACAACACAAGACTCTTTGAGGAGGAGGATTTACCCGCGAGCAGCCTGCCTTGACAGCCTGACCATCAGCCCCTTGGCTTGCTCCTTGTCGTCCTGTGTGTCCCGTATAAACTGCGGAGGTTTAGGGACGTCGTGGGCGAGCAGGATCTCGGCAGCTCTGAGATGATCAGAGAGATGCCCCAGCTGATCATGAATACAAGATATCTCCTCTGACTGCATCCTAAGAATTATTACAAACAAAAAACACCAGAAATTACAGTGGGTCACACCTTTAGTTTTTAAAGGGAAGTGGCAGCATTAGATGTGAGAAGGTAACATTCATTCTGGTCTTACTTAAAAAAAAAAAAAAAAATTAAAAATGTGGAATTGTAATGGTTGCTCAAGTGTGTAATAAAATTACATGAAACAGTTTTCATATCTTTATACCCAATTTTTTTTGCACGTTAAAGCCGACTTGTAAACTCAGGCATGCAACTGTAACTTCACCAAAAAAGAGGAAATTACAAAATTTCAATGATTTTGTACAGTATTTTTCAGTTTTGAATGGTAAAACTGAGAATTAAAAAAAAGAGGAAATCAGCTGATCCGAGGAAAAATTGCATGCCTGTAAACTGTCCAAATATTTCTGAACAAGTAAAGATAGAACCAGGCACAAATCATCATGTTAGTGTGGACAAATTATAAGCCAGTTTTGAAAACACCAAGGCCCAACTCCACATAGCTGTTTAGCAGAAAAAATATTGGTTAGCAAAGTTTTTTGGTTTGCAAACATTTTACAGGGAACCAGGGGAAACAAAGTGAAGTTTATGGTGTTTGGGCTGGTAACATGTGTCTACTAGGCAAGATTTTTCTATGCTTAGCAATTTTTTTTAACCACTTCAAGCAAAATATTTTTGGACAGACTTTTAGCGGATGTTTTTTAACGGCTACAACGGCTGAAGTTTTTATCCATGTTGAGGCAGGCACCTACCGTAATACGTTTCGTTTCACACATACAAAAAGCAACAAAAGGTTGTGGAAAACATGCCTTGTTAAATCCCTTTCCGAGGGTTACTGTGTAACGCCGGATTCCAGACCTTTGTCTTGTTGTTCATTGTGACATAAAATAATGTACAGGCTGCCACCATTGTTGGTCATTATATTTGGCTCAATGAGAGGTAAGTCCGATCGTTTCAAGATTCCAGCATATTATGGTAGATTATCGGCTGTGGCTTATGGCTGAAGTTCTCTAAGATTTAAACATCAAATCCGGAAACTAATTATGAGAACTTTTGTTTGTTTTTCCTTTGCCAAGTCAGGGTTTCATTGTAGCAATGATATTTTCAAAACAAAACGATTGTTTAAAAAGCTCAAAAAAGTTCTGAAAAACAAAACTTCGCGTGGGCACGGAATTTTTAAATACAAATACGAACGTGAAATGTAAATCAGCTCTATGATTTTCCTCTCATGGCAAATGCACTGGCACTCAACCTGCATTCTTAGTATGTCAAAGGTGGACAGACTTCTTAAAAAATCTCACCCAAAACTCCTCCTTGGCATACAGTCAAGCACTGCCAGTGATAAACTCAGCTGGTCATTCCTCTCTGTAGCGTAGACACACTGCAATGCTAAACTCATCAATAAGTTACTCTCAGTGATGATTGATCCGGTGTTCTATAAGGAGATTAGAAAAGTCCAGCAAGCAATCTTAAATAAAGTTACAAAATAAGTTGCAACTGTTTCTAACGTAGTCTTCTTCTCTAGCCTATTTCACTCCACTGCAGGAGGGAAGTCTCTTCACCAATTTTCCATTTAACTCAACATTGAGCCGTCTGAAACAATAATGATAGGATTAACAAAGAAGGACAGGGTGACATATGAGGACGTAAGAAAGAAATCCAGTGTGTGGGATATTATTAAGACCATTAAATCAAAGAAGTGGAGAAGTGGGCAGGTCACCTAGCAAGGAGGTTATGACAACAGGTTGGCATGCAACACAACCAACTGGACTCCAAGAAACCAAATGAGAAAAAGATGGAGACAAAAACAGAAGATGGAGAGATGAACTAAGTACATATAAGGACACTGCTTGGCAACAGACAGCTCGGGATAGACTAAAATGGAGAATTGGTGAAGAGGCTTTCCTCCTGCAGTGGAGTGAAATAGGCTAGAAGAAGAAGAAGAAGAATTCAAATCCTTTAGATTTATAAGAAACATCACTGCATTAACTTAAAACCATTCACCATAACAGATACTTAGTTTTTCAGAAAGTAACATATTGTGATTGCATGTTTTATTAAAAGTTCATGCCTGCATTTTCCACAGTTTTGGAAAAAGTATCACCGCTTATGTACACTTTTCCCAGTTTACAAAGTTTGAAACATGGGATTTTGATCGAAGCGTTGAAAGCCTACTCCAATGCCATTTAACAGCTCTTTAAAAGAACGTGGACAACATTGATAATTGACAAAGACAAGTATCCACTTTTTATGTGATCCAACATATACGTAAAATAATAAACTTGTGAAAGTTTAAGCTCAATCAAATAACGGAGTCACAAGAAAATAGTGAACAAAAAATTCAAATCTTTTCACGGTTTTCAAACATCGAGTTTTGGACTCGCGAGATCAAATCTAATGGTTTTATTCACTTTTCAAAGTCTATAGCATTTCAAGCAAACATAATTTCAAGGCTACTATGACCATACCATGTAAGTTCTGTGCAAATCTGTGAACATTTATATTTTCACTCTTACCAATGTTGTGCACACCCTTTAAAAGTAGAACAAAATACATATCTCCAATACTTACCATTGATTTTGAGTTTTCAAAAACCAACACACAGTTTGTGAGATCTTCCTGTTGTACGAAAAGATATAGGATTAAATAAGACAGGCCTGATATTTGGTTATTTGTAAAGGTGCACAGCCACAATCATGGGTACACATTTTGTTTGTGTCCATGTTATGAACAACAGTTTGAAAACCAGTGATGTAACAGTTATTTCAATGTTGTTTGTAAATTTATTTATTAAACATAGCGTTAGACACTCTGGGCCTCTCCACTGGAATGAATTACCTGTATGTTTAAGAAAATAGTCAGAATCTATTTAGTTTCCAACGTAATCTTAAGTCATACCTTTTTCAAAATTGACTTTCATTTTTCCCCTGTAATCTTGTTTTCATTTTCATTCTTACTTGAGTGAAGGACCTAACCAATGGAATGTTGTGTGTCTTTGTTGTCCAGGTCTTTGTTAGTCATGTGCTTTGTGCTTTGTCTGTTCTGTCTGTATTAACTCTATTGTGATTGTTTTTTGTATGGGCACTCCCTAACACAAGCTGTGCTTCTTTGGCTGTGCCCCCAATTCCTAAAATTATTGTATCACTTTGCTTACGTTGTATTTGTTATTGATTGAGGAATTTGGAAATAAATGTTGTAATGATGATGATGATTAACCAGCGCTGTGTGAATGAAGAGTAGAAAGTACTTGAGTTTGTCAAATACCAGATGTGCAAAGAGGTCTTTGTAACAAAAAGCGTACCCATGATTGTGGCTGTGCACAAAGGCAAAGCCCGTTTTCTTTGACCCAGGGCCGATTTCACAAAGCACTAAGATTCATCTTAAAGATGAGTTATCAATATTGCCATAGTAATTTGTATTATGGCATCACACTTTGCTCAGCAATTAAGAGTGATTCGCAGTCGAGATCAATATTAGCTCTTTGTGAAAGGAAGAAATTTCATGCTAAGCAAATTGTTGTGCTTAGCAGCTCTATGAAATTGGGCCCAGGGCAAAAGTAAACATTTGCCCTGGACCATTTCAAAGGGCAACAAGGCAACGACAAGGGGGCAATGAGGCAATGTCCTCTGTTACATACGTGAAGTATCAAGGCCTACAAGGGAATGTACATTGAAACCCAAGCCTACCCACACCTTTTAGAAGGCACTCAACTTATAATGTTCATCATTTCCTGCTTTTCGCCGTCTCCCATCTCTTAATATTATTTTGTTGATCGGTTTCCCTTGAGAATAAATGAGTTTGGCTCCCAATTTCACTCACTTCATTCAATACTGACTTTTTACACATAATCTATGTAGAGCTGCATATCGTCACGAACTGAGGCATAAGTTAAAAAAATCCCCAAATTTTGTAAATTGGTTTTTGTACAAATTATTGATATATTCATTACTTTTTAAATTTTGTGAACAAGTTTTAGGACCTAACATGTAATAGTTTTGTAATTCTACTTAGCATGACTGACGTATCAATAGAAATGCCATTCTGTGTTTCCGAGAAGTGACATGTTACGATACGCTACTTTATCCTTTGAAACACCTAGTGCTGGCACTGTGCTTAAACACCGTAGTAGTCCTTCTGCATTTTTATGAAGCTGCATATTTGTTGAACTATTGAAGTCTAGCGTTTTCACAAAGCGAGGCATGCATTGGTTTGTACACAGCGCTCTGTGTGCAGGTCTCATTTTTTGTTTTCACAAAGTGATGTGTTCAGGAATTAATAACACATCAAAACAGTTGCAAAATTGAAAACACATTGACAGTTCTGTACTAATGAAGAAGTCAGCTTTATTTTTGGTAATACAATTTTTGTTTAGTAATCTGTCTCCAAAACAGCAGTTTGAAAAATAGCTCTACTTCAAACGAGTTTTCTACCAAACACAAAGTTTTGGCTGTGGTACATCATACGTCAGTTTGTGGCACGACCGACGATAAGTGATGGGCAACAGATTGAAGCCTTTAAAAAAAAAAAAAAATGTTTATGTACCTTAGCCATGCTCAACATGTAATGGGTGAGAAGCTCATTCTTCTTTCCAGGATGCTGTCTCTCACACCTGTCCAAGAATGGTAGCACCCAGCGCTTGATGTTCTTAACATACATGTCTTTGGGAGACTTCGATTGAAATGAAAGAAGAAGAAAAAATAATCATAAAAATAAGGGAAGATGGTACAATGTGATATCTTAAATATTAGTATTTTCTACAAATTAAATCACAAATTGTATTGTACTGGCCGCCGATTTCAAGAAACATAACTCCACTTGTGCAACATTTGTTGCATAAGTTATGCACCACTGACACAAGAAGTATTGCACAAGTGGACTTACGCACTTCCGTAAAGTTTCGTGAATTCGGCTGCAGGTCCAGGCAATTTCAACAATGAAATTCTTTTTCTTCACATTTTCATATAGGTTGTCAGTTACTGTTAAATAACGTGTCTTGTGTTGCCATAGTGTTCCTTTAAACACACAGTAAAGTTGGTTGGTTGGTTTTCAGTTTTGAAAATAAGAAATGTGAAGGCCTTGCCATGTAAGACAACTTTTAGAGACAACTTTTAGAAACTACTATTGAGGCAACCAGCTTCACTGTATGCAAAAAGAACACTCTAGCAGCACAAGAGACATTTATGTTAACAGTAACTTACAACCTCCAAGCAAATTATGTAAAAACCTTAAATGTGAATGTTTTCCCCATTGTGGAAAGGTTGCCTGTAAATTGTCTTGTGGTACATGGCCTTAAAGAAATTTAAACTTGGCCCATATTTTAATTCCTCAAGGGCAAACCCTCTTTCCTATGAGGAAATGTAAGTTTCCTCAGAAAACCACAACAACTACAGATGTCACAACTTTTACAGGCAGCAAAGGAAGCAACCAGCTGCATCTTGAAAACACAAGAGTAGTATTTTCAACAGTGTCTAATCATCCCCAAGAAAATTATGTGAAAATTCAAAAGAGCAAGATCTCCTCTTCTTGGAGAATGCCGGGAACTATAGTTGCCTGTAAATCGCCTTGTGTGACATGAGTCCTAAGAGGGAGGACTAGAAGACGAGACAAAGTAAAACAAAGGCAAGGATCTTAGGCATGTTTTATACACTAAACTTTTTACAGAGCAACTTTGTATATTAATTCCATTTTCCTTTTCTCTAGGAGTAACCATTGGGGAGATAAATTCCCCCCTCCATAGATTAAACAAGTAAATCTTGATGTATTTTCAATGCATTACTATAGACCTTATGCATTGACGCCATCTTAGAGGTAAAAAGATGACGTAACAATGGAAACGCACATCTATGTATTCGCACAGAAACGGCCAATGAGTGACCTTCTTTTGACCTCTAGCCGAGGGCGCCCTACTCAAATGGCGCCATGTGCATAACGTCTAGTGTCTCATGTAAGAGTGCATTAAGAGACACTTAGATACATTTTGCTTTACTTTTTAATATATGAACTACACACAGCGATGCATCAGAGAGAAAATGGAATTAAAAAAATCTGGCTGCAGCGTTCATCATCAGAGGCTCTTACTATTACCTGAGTCGGCAAATATTCTTCCATATTAAACAGGAACTCAAACTTTCAAAGGGTTATCAGTAGAAACAAATTAATTTCAACTCTTTTCATTTCGTCAAACTGATCAAACACTAGGGCCCTCTACTGCAGTCAGCTGAGTACACAGGGGGAATATTAATTTGATACAGTGAAGGGCTGGGGGATCATTTTAATTAGAATACTTGGATTATATACAAGTAGCTTTTTGGTCAGAGCTTGGTGATTGTCCTCATCCACGACATGTAGAAATTCCAATACAAAAGTGAAATATTGACCAATATCAAGCAGAACCTTCCTGTCTGTTATTATATATTTCTGTTAATGAAACCAAGGATGCCTCATAAGTGAATTTAATCACTGTAGCTTGCAAGCCTGAGGAAACCTGTGTACAAGGGTGCCTGTTATGTGAACCAGAAACACTTACTCTTCCACACTAAGTGTTCTGGGTTCTTT
Organism: Pycnopodia helianthoides; assembly: GCA_032158295.1. Classification (NCBI taxonomy): domain Eukaryota; kingdom Metazoa; phylum Echinodermata; class Asteroidea; order Forcipulatida; family Asteriidae; genus Pycnopodia; species Pycnopodia helianthoides. The sequence goes on along the minus strand of CM063247.1, from coordinate 10,887,466 downwards.
GATGGGCACAATCCTAGTCCACGGGACCAACGGCTTAATGTCCCGTTCGAAGGATAAAGCCGTTATGGTATCTTGCTATAGGACACAAGTGCCACGACCTGGACTCAAACCCACACTCTGCTGATCAGAAACACAAGATCTTGTGCTCTTAACTGCTCAGCTGCAGCCCGCCAGAATGAAGACAAACTGATAACACCCACCATGAATGCACGCGAACCGCTCACGTTGCCATCTTGACTGACCAGCCTGTGAGTTTGATGCAGAGAAAGATGAGGATCCCGAATTTTGGATTTTAAACTAACATTTCGAGTGAATTATTAAGTGCCAGACACTATGCTGGCAGACTGCTAACTACTGTGGAAGAAAACAACACTGCTTCATGTTGAAGACGAACAATAAACAAGGACTTGTATTGTTCCTTCAAGGGATGTTTGACAGAAAGGTTCAAGAGTCTGCAAAAGTGCGACTACAGAATGAACTTTAAGAAAGAACAACAGCATGGATCCATGATGATGTGTGCTTGCCTGTGCTTTTGCATCAGATCTATTCAACTCCGGTTTCAAACTTCTGTATTTTGAGACTTATTCAGCGGTAATGCTTCCTCCCTAGAGTATGGCTTTCTATCAAGCTGAATCAAATACAAAATGTATTTGGTTTAGGAAGTAAGGTCTGTACTTCCTGTTGACCAGAGGAACGGGAACACCATCCACACTAAGGTCTCAAGACACCAGTTCGTATCTGCATCTAGGTTCCTCACACACCCATCTGAACCAAAGGAAGAACATTCACAGGCTCAAAACATTAGTGAATGTACACAACGGAATCTAGACCTTACGCAGTAATGTCATCCCGCCACCATCTTGGAGGTAAAACGATGATGCACAGCTATGCATGCGCTGCGCACATGAAGGGTCAATGAGTAACCTTCATTTGACCTCTACGTGTGGGCACCCTACTCCAGAGTGGTCATGTGCTTGAGATCCATTCCACACAGCTTGTAGATCGTACAAGGAGAATTGATATCTTATTGAAAGTTAACATCTTCATGTATAATGAATAATACAAATGAACATCCTCTTTGGATAACCATTCTGACAATAGTAGTATCTTCTGTTGGGCTGATTGGAAATGCTACAGTATGTCTGACCATCCTCAAGGTGAAATGTCTCCAGGATCTAACCCACTATCTCATCCTCAACCTAGCGGTGCCCTGACCTCCTAACATGCCTCACGTTTCTACTGCACAGAATCCTGGAAGTCCTACACTTCCAACTACCTGACGCATATGGACTATCCACCTACATGTACTGCCACCTGATCTTCAGCGGTTACATCTTCTTTTCACTTTCCTACGTTTCCGTCTACAATCTTCTGATTGTCACACTTGAGCGGTACATTGTGATAGTGTATCCCTTGAGGTACGTGCAATTCTACACCAAAAGGAGGGCATATGTAGCTGTTCTGGCCGCGTGGATTGCTGGAGCATCCCTCTACCTGATCCACCTCATCGGTGTCGAGGTTGATGAGGGTAATCCGTCTGCAAACTACTGCGTCTTCACGCACAGCTGGGCTTGGCACTTGCTGCCGTTCACCGCGGGGTTTCTGATGCCACTCGCTGCAATGATCTTCGCCTACTACCACATAATCGCCACCCTCAAACAAAGTGCCCTGCAGCGGCGCACACTACGAAACCAGGCGATGGAGTTGGCCGAAGCTCGCCGTAGAGTTGTCAACCTAACCCTTCTGGTGACAACCGCGTTTGTCCTACTCTATGGGGCGACACAGCCCAGTCACATGATCATGGTGATGATGTACACAGACACCTATGAGACTGCAAAGGATTTGGGGACTGGGACCTGCCTCCTGAGGTACCTTTTGACTGAAGTTCCCGTGATGATAAACTCTGTGGTCAATCCAATTATTTATGCATTCAAGTACAAGAAGTTCCGTAAGGGTCTAAGGGAAGGGCTGTGCCCTTGTCTCAAGACAGTTCAAGTATCCGCTATGGATCCACAATGAAGAGGATAAACGATAACAGTGTATGCTGAGGCAAACAAACAAATGAACTTGAAGACTTTGAGATACTAAGTGGTAGGTAACTTTGCATTGTTTGTGTACTAGATAAATAACTCCAAGAACATAACTTCCTTTGATAGCCAGGTCTGAAATTTTTTCATCATCATTTTAGACTTGACTGTTTCATTTTTCTAAGGAACAAATTTGTCTCTTCCTTTATTACCAGAGTAAACAACTAAATAAAGCATGGCGGTTGGGTCGTTTTCACAGTTAACCGTTCAGCGTTTAACAGTATACAAAAAACAAAAAAACCCCACATTGAAATCCATTTCTTCTTAATAAAAGAATCCGACAGAAGAAAATAAAATAAAATAAAATAAACAAAAATGAAGCCCACAGTATAAAAAAAACCCAAAGAAACAAACAAGCGTTGGGACCTTTCTTTTCTTTAAAATTTTATCACAAAGGCTATCAGGAAGAATGATTTACATCCCTTTTGTTGATTAAACTGTCTTATTATTATTACTATTATTTATTTGACCAAGACAAACAAAACAAAATTACAAAGAAGATGATTTAAGAAGAAATCCAAGCAAGTAATTAGGCCCTAGAAAAATAATTTATAAAAAGTGTGAAAAAATAATTAATAGTCAGTCAGTTTCCCTGTGGTTATTACTAGACAAAATAATTAATAAATACGTAAATAAATAAGTAAACCGATAACACTTTAGAATGTAAAATGAATAAAAAATAAGTAAATAAATTAATAAGTAAATAATAAAACGGGATGAGCAAATGCAGGAGGGAATACAACAAAAAACTAGGACAGAAAACACGAGCAAAAAACAACAAGTTTATGCGGCCAGGGACAACGAAAGTAAACACAATTACTGTTGCTCGGGAGCATGCTGCCCCGCGCATGACCTAACAATAGAAGGAATTACTCAAGCCTCAATTTTCAATTAAGGACAGGAAATTGGAACCAAGGGCTGCATTCAGATCTGCATGCTCCAAATGAACATCTAATACAATAACTGGGTTTAAACATACGTCTTTTAGATGGCGGAGGAGAAATGTCGAAAGACCATTTATAACAGCAGCCTCCCGAGTGTGGAGAGGAAAAGTGTCCCACAATCGGGGAAAACGATGGGAAGGAGAACGGAATAGCGAGTCGGTGCGAGCAGAAAGATGACGGAATTTGAGCGAGTCAAGATGACGAGGATTAATGGATATACCAGCAAGAATTGATTCGCAGTGACAAGTGCCATGTAAGACCTTGAACACAAAGGCACTGAGCAAATAGTCACGCCTGTTTGCTAGAGGATGCCAGTTAAGGAGCTGCAATCTATCCTCCGTAAGACATTTCTCCGCGTTTTTGTTTCAGAGCAAGTCGGGTCAATTTGTACACACGTATGCAAATGAACAATGTGTAGCTCAATACTTTTAAATTATTATTTTTGTTAGTTTTGATTCTAAGTGCAGGCGTGTTCGGTGCATCAAAATTAAAAAGTGGGCTCGCATGCTGTGTATACAGTGAAATAGCTTTCAGTATTTTGTCAAAAAAAGCTATTTAAAGCCAGTTAAAACTGGCTTTACAAATTAACCTTTTATCTGTTCTATTTCAATGTCAGTTTTAATCAGCATTGTAAATTAGACTTGTCCAAATACTGCATTAAGAATAGCTAACTTCATCAGTGACATGACAATTTTTCTTCATACATGTAATAAAAACAACATTGAAAAAAAACCACACACCATTTTATTTCACTTGTTTTGCATCACACAACTTTGTTCCACACACACCCTCACGTGGTCAAAAACACTGCCAATATGAACAGACATAACTGAATCAGGTTGTGCAATAACTTGGGAGAACAAAAGATACAAAAACATTGCACTAATTCACTTTTGAAGTCATGAAGGAGAAAATGTATAGACATTTTTGGTGAGCATTAATTTTAAATGAAATAATTAAATGAAGAAAGAGAAGAAACAAAAATGTATGTATATAAAAATGGGTCAAAAAGTGTATAATTTCAGCTGATCTATTATTAATCAACAACAAACTGTTACATGGCATAATGGACATAATAGCACCTTTAAAGGCACAGTACACGTTTAGTAATTGGAGCCTTCTGATTGTGTTAATCCTATATAAATGTAGGTGCATACAATAAAATTAACCTGTGAAAATTTCACTTCAAAAGATGGTCGCGTTTTTGAGATATCACCGAAAAACCGGAGCGAATATTTCCACGCAGGAAGAATATTCCCCATCAAAATACACGGAATTTCTGACAGAAACGCTTCTCAGATTCAAATATCGGGGAATAAAAAGTGATATATTTTCCATAACCGTAGTACTTCAAAGTTAAAAGTTTCTCAAAATTCATTATACTACCCAAGGCTGCTGTACTTCTTACCAAGTAAGTTTTTATTGCAATTAATTTTCAGAGTCATGACCAAACGTGTACTGTGCCTTTAATAATACATAGTTATACTTGTATTTAGACAAGGCTTTGAGCAATCACTCCTTCTTTAGTACAATTCAAATGATTCCAAATGTATCCAACTAATATTGCAGGAAGTGTTTTAGTCTATGGAAAAGTCATGGCTGATGGCTGACTAATTATCAGGAACCCATTACAAAAAGAACTGCAACAAAGAAAAAAAAGGGAACTGAAACGAAATTCCCACAGGATTATGGCTAAAAGCCATGGTTGAAATCGCTTGATTCAGAGGCGGCCTTAGTTCAACCTTCCAATTTCACATGAGATTAATTGAGACTGCCACATCGCTCACAATCCTTGTACATGTTGTGGTGCGGTAATAACAGTAGTGTGGTAATAATAATAATATTAATAACAAATACTTATAAAGCACACACATCCACCTAATATAAGTCACTCATGGTGCTACAAAAAGTAAACAAATTAACAAAAAACCCAATACACTCAAAGCATGTGTACAGTACGACAAGCAGGATACATCACGCTCTGGTAATGTAAGCTAGATAGTAGTTAGTGAGTTTTGAGAGCCATTTTAAAAAGAGCCCAGGATTGTGCTAGATCAAATACTTACTTTCCACAGAGGAGGGGAAGCTACATGAAAAGATCTATCCCCCCAAGATCAGTTACGATCTCGGTACAGCAAGAAGTTATTGATTGGCAGACCGGAGACCAGAACGACTGGTGTGGTGAGGAGCTAGTAGTAGCGTGGATAAGCTGGGAGAGCTGGTCATTTATTTACCAGTCTTTCTTTTGCCTACAAGTCTTCATCTGAAGCCATAAAAAAGATTGATCAGACATAGTGGCACTCGACAACATCCCCCAGGGGACTAACTTTATTAGTCTTTTCACATTAATTTATTTCCGCAGGTGATCCGCTGTCAAATTGTTCGTTGATTAATCACACAAATTAAATTTATACAAAATCACCCAGGGGACTAAGTCATCAGTCTTTTCATATTTATTTCTTTCCACAGATAATTATGAATTCTCTGTCAACGAAGGCTTTTGTACCGGTGAGCACTATGGATGACCCCTCGTCGAATTCGGATATACAGCCATCGTGGTTGTCCATCGCGTTACTGCTGGCCGCCACCTTCGGATTCCTAAGCAACATCTTGGTCTGTGTCACCATCTTCAAGGCAAAGTTTCTTCACGATGTCACTCACTATCTCATCTTGAATCTTGCCATATCAGATGGGCTGTGTTGTTTCGTCTTTATCATCGACGCCCTCATGGACTTACTTGAGTATCCGCACACTGACACTAACGAATTTGCAGAAATGCTGCACTGCCATCTCATCTATGGTAACTATGCGTTTCAATCCTTCGCCTACATCTCGGCTTACAGTCTCGTCATCATTTCCTTGGAGCGTTACGTCGGTATAGTTACTCCTCTCAAGTATGTTCACATCTGCACCAGACGTAATATTTGTCTGGGGGTGTTCCTTGCGTGGGGACTCGGCTTCTGTACGTACTTGTTACATGTGATTGGGGTGCAGTACTCTAAAGTTGGCGATGTATACATGAACGGCAGGTGTAAGCTTCTGCATAATTGGCAATGGCACTTTGTGCCGTTCATTGTGGGGTTCCTAGTCCCATTACTCATCATGTCCTGGGCTTACTTTCAAATCATTAAAGCACTGAAGGAGAGCTCGGCTAATCAAGTTGTGTCGGCTCAGGTCAGGGAATCCAAGGAGGCCACGAAGCGCGTCATCCACCTCATGCTGGTTGTTACGATCACCTACGCCATACTCTACATACCAAGCCAGCCGGCGTACATGATCATTGTCACCATCAACTTGGACAACTTTGAAATTACCCCTTTGGGAATTCTATTGACGGAACTGGTCACCAAACTCCCTGTCCTCCTTAATTCGGTTGTCAACCCCCTGATCTATGCATTTAAGTACAAGAAGTTCCGCAGGGCTGTACGAGAAACAATGTGCCGATACTTCATGAACACCGTCGCACCAAATGAGGCTTCGGAAAGTGGTAGAGGTCAAGCTGATATTTCACTCGGCCAGCAAAACTTTTAGAATGGGCCAAACACCAGTGATGAGTCCTATTGACAACTGCAACCTCTTCTATGGATTACGAGAATCTCAGCTCAAACAAACTCAAATATAATAAAAACTTGGCTGCTAGTCTCATCTTAAGGACCCGCTTACTTGAACTGAGCCTATCTCTCAAGCCTTGCACAACTGCCTCCGGCTCCTTGTCAAATTCCAGATAGTTTTCAGTCTTTACAATCACATACAAGAGCAACTACACTGACCCATCCAAGAGTATGAACCCTCCCATGGAACATTTCACTCCAACTCACAGGGTTTGCTAACTCCTTACCCCAGCCTTGCTTACCATGGGCAGCGTGCTGTATTGAAACCTCGCATCACTAATCCCTGCAAGGGATGTGCTTTAGAACAATGGTGATTGGCTAAACCAAAAGTGAATGCTCGGCGTGCATACTTGTTAACAACTTTGGAACGCTTGTTTGGCGCTTACTACGCGCGTGTCAAAATGCAAGTATTTTGACGCAATCCACTTCAAATGAATCACGTTTTTTACATGGTAACCCTTAACTGCATACCGTTAGACATATCAAGAGATCAAAGAAGAATGAGAGGGGACCAGTTGCTCTATGACTTGATGCCTCTTTTGATAGCGCCCTCCGGGTACGTCTCTATCACAGAATGAATCAACCGTTGGATATTTCAAAGCCACACTTCCAGGGGTTATGATCGAGCAAGGCATTCTGGGGAAAAAATGGCGAGGCAAGATCGTACACCACTGGGAATGAGGTTGCTCCTTACCCAGTCCTCACACAAAGACGTGCCTTCCAATGTGTATCGCCGGAACTATGGAGCACTCTTCCCAACAAACCCAACTGAATCAAAGACTGTTCCACACTAAAACAATCCGGAACACACAAGTTAATGGTCATGACACACGGAGCAATTTACAGGCAACCAGTTCCAGGTAATCTCCAAGAAGAAAATAAATTCACATGTTTAATTTCCACAAAATTTTCGGGGGGGACAGTAAGATAGTGTACGAAAACTAGCTTTTGTACTACTGAAGTGCTTCTTTTGCATGCAGTGCAGTTGGTTGCCTCCAAGTTCCCTGTAAAAATTGCCCTGTGTCACACGGACTTTTAGACTCATCTTTTTACCTTCAGAAGTGCACAGTAACTTTTTTCAAAAATGTGTTGTATTTTCAAAAATATGTACTCATCATTATTATTGTTTTAAGTTTGTAAATTTCTCTTAATGTAGATTTATTGCATATTATGAAATTCATTCAAAATTCTCCCATGGTTTTAGACACATTTTGAAAAAAAAAGGTGTCAAAATGTCTCACTTTCTCTATGAAATTGAGAGAACAATTTGGGTGTCAAAATAGAGAACACATCAGAGGCACATCAAGGCCCTGGGCCCAATTTCATAGCGATTCTTAAAAAACACTTAGAGTAGCTACGCACAAAAAGTCATGTTTGCTTACCATACCCTCTGCGACAGATTTTGGCTAGGCAGAAAATTGCTGTGCAAATTTTCCTGGCTTAGAAGCTCTATGAAATAGAGCCATGGTTAAATCATATTTTCCTCAACACAGACACTACACAAATAAAGTGTGGGTAATTGTTTTTAGCTTTTTTCTTAATTAAAGTTTTCTGTCAGGGTTCTCCCCACTCCCCATGCACAAGCTAGTGTGTCGGCGGATAGGTGCAAATTGCGTGCCGATACGTGCGAATGAGGCCTGATATGAATTTACTTCAAAAATTTGGGTCTAGAATGCCACCAAATTTTGACAAATCTCTGGGGAGAACCCTGTTGTCTGTGTTTGAGGAAAAAATAAGTGGAACTAAATTCAGTTGTATTTTACGAATTTTCAATGTGATTGCAACTGTTAGCAAATTACCAGTGTAGCAAGGAATAGAGTTTTGTATGGCCGATCCGAATTGGCGGCTACAGCTACGACTATGACTGTTGCTAAGGGTGTTGCTAAGGATGTTAAATACTTCAATGCATGATGACGCGGTGATCCAAAAATAGCCATAGCCCCAGTCGCCAATTCGTATACAGCCTATTAATGTTCAACATCTATGGTGGGTGAAAAAAATGGAGTCCCATTACAATTTTCTTTTTACATTTTTGACTTGTTCTGTTTTTCTACTCGTTATGTCCAAGGCTTGCTTTCACGGATTTGTTTCAACCCAGAAGATACAAAAATGATACAGGTGCAAGTCTCTTGCAGATTCAAACCTACTGCTAAAGGCAGGGTCATAGATTGGTCTTTGTCAACAGAATGCTGATTTATAGTCAAAACTATAAAGAAAGATTCAATAAAAGTCACATGTGAAAGTTTCAGCTGAATACAGTGTCTACTTGTTGAAAAAAAAACAGCAAAAAAATGGAAAGGTATTTTCATAAAGAATGTCCAATCCATCCACATTTAGCTGGGTGACAGCGGGTACCAGCCTCATCTCTGGCCGCAGAATTCACATAAGCAAACCATGAAAATTTGAATCTTCATAACACGCCCTAAGGTGAGTTTTGGAGATTCAAATTTGTTGACGTACTTTTGTTAGAATCTTATCAATGGGGGGCATTTCAGGCAAAATCATTTCAAATGATGCTTACCATCATTACCATCTTTATACAAAGGAGGCTTTCTGATAGAAATTACACAATTTGTTTCGGGTCATTACCCAAGCATGACCCTACCTTTAACAAAACCATTATATTTTCCTGTTTTTTATTTGATAGAATTTCCCCGACATTTATATTTACATGCTTTTACTCCTGTCCACTGTGGTGAAGATGACCCAAAGGCACATCCTTGAGTCAGGGAGAACACACCTACAAAGTTCAAGTCCATTGGTCACCGTAGTTTCTTAAAGGCAGTGGATACTTTTGGTAAATACTCAAGAAATACATTTCCATAAAAACTTAGTTGGTAAGGAGCACCAGAGAGCTGCTGATTGTATAACACATAACTCCCTCTGAAGTAGTATAATTTTTTGAGAAAGAGGGAATTTCTCACTGAAATATTTGAATCTAAAAAAGGCTTCAGGCATGAAGCCCATTTTAGGCATCTAAAAGCACACAGTTCTATGCAACAAGGGTGGTTTTCTCTTTAATTATCTTCTTGCAACTTTGATAACCAATTGAGCCCAAATTTTCACAGGTTTGTTAAATTATGCACATGTCGGGAAAGACCAAGTGAGGATACTTGTCTTTGACAATTACCAAAAGTATATCCTGCCTTTAAGTTATGCTGTCACAAAGCGGCAACTCTTTTTCTAGATGTTCTGAATTACCACAATATCTGTACTGTTTCATGGGCTGAGATCATTTCCCTGCATCACAGTGGGAAAACACTGCATACTAACTGTTTGCATTTGATCTTGGATGAAGCACGAGCCAGGCTTAAAACATGAGTTTTTCTAGACCCCTCACTTGTAAGTAAATAAGGAGATACAAACTTTTCAAAAGGAATCAAATCCAATGAGTTCCAATAACTCACCTTGCTCATCATGAGGAGAACTTTATCCAGGTCGCTCATGGTCTGGAGAGTATCGAGTGTGATGCCCGATTGTGTTTGACACTCATAGGTCGTGACCTCTAAGGTCACAAGGTCATCATGCAACTCCTGAAGGCCCTGGTGGCAGAAATGTAGAAATGGAGTGTGGCTGTAATGCGTACTGTAAAGTCCTGTTTTGTTATTGTTGTTATATTTTCAGAAAATAAAATAAAATTGGTAGTAGTTAGGGAATACAGTGCTTTTATGGTATACTGGTATATTTAGATTAGATTAGATTTAGATTGGATTTATTTATTCATCATGTAAACATGAAAAGTGTTTTCCCAGTCATAAAAAACACACATTCCTGAAACGATTTAATATTAGTTATCACACATGCATGACTCGAGTACGGAAAAACAGCGCTTCTGCACTCCATATCCAATGAGGCCAAAGGGCGAGGGGCGAGTTGCACTCTCGTCTGGTCGGATGGAGGTCAATGGGAAGCTGAAAACAAAACTTATCAACGTACCTGAACATTTCTTTCTATACCAAGATCAACCAGTTCCAGTGCATTGTCAACCTGAAAGATTAAAATGACAATATTTGATAAAGTCTATGTAAAATTTTGACTGACGCCACCAACTGACACCTAGTGTACAAGCAACTTTTAAAAAAAATAGTTTCCCTTTTTTTTTTTTTTTTTTTACTTATGTTTATAAAATATTCTTCAAGGCCTACAACTTCATGAAGTTTCAAACCTTTATAAGCTTCACTGGTTTAATGATGATAATTACGCACAATGGGACCAACGGCTTTATGTTCCATCCAAAGGACGCAGCAATAATGGTTAAGTGTCTTGCTTAAGGACACAAGTGTCCAGACCGGGACTCGTACCCACTCTCTGCTGATCAGAAACACAAGAGTTTGAGTCCGGTGGCCTTATCTGCTCGACCACGACACGCCACAAATATTAATGATCGTAATTTTTTTTATGACACAGAGTAACAGTGCAACTTTCATGCTGGTCATGACAAACAAAAATTAAACTATATTAAATTGAATTGACTTCATGGGGCTGGGTAGTTGGTGGATTTCCAGATAATCAGGATGATTTTGAATTTGATTTGTTGCCGAACGGCACGGGGAGCTGGTGTAGTTTGTTGAGTACTGGGGTTATGTGGTCATTGTGATGCCATTAGACTGTGAATACGAGGGTAAAGTGTATGCCTTGCTCTCTGCAAAGCAAGATCAGTTTTGCAGTGCAGTTCATTTTCAGGCAGAAATATTTGTCTATAAAGTGTAAATCTTTGGTCAATTAATGTGATGCTTCATGCCAAAACCAGACACATCCAGCCAGACCTCCAAAACTGGTTTAACATTAGCTCATCATGTAGCTTAGAAGGAGTGCTTTCAAAATAACACCTAGTTTAGTCCTATCAGGTATTTCTCAGCATATTGACCCCTTGCACGATGCACAGCGCACTCAGGTCTGGAATTACACAGAGGCCACGGAGGCCATGGCCTCTGTTGCCCCTAGTCTTGGCCTTGGTGCCCCTTCAGAAGTTTCCCATAGACTTTAAGATTTTAGAATGCGAGTGCCCTTTGCAAAATGAAAATGGCCTTGCCCTCTCAAAGATGAAATTTCAGGCCAGCGCACTTCCACCAGCCTATCCTGTCCCCCCAGTTTGGGAGTCAAAATGTACACAAAGAAATAGACCCCAAAGTGGTGGACATGGTAGACGCGCATTTTTGCAGAGGTGCAAAGAAATCAATGGAATCTTCGAGACATCACATCTCATTGATATCACAACTGATGTATCGGATGTCTTCTATTTAACGCTGTTTCCCAAAAGTGCTTTTTTATGGCATGGGGCGTAACAAAAGATGTTCATTGCATTTATACATGTTAACGGTACTTGACCAAAGATTCCAAGGGATAGAGAAATTTAAAGCATATTTTTGTCACCTGTCTGGACTGTCTTTCGATGGTTGTCGCTCTCCAAACGAACCAGTCAGTCAGCAGAGCTCTGGTCAACTTGTCAGCCCTTTAAGATCACAGAATAAAGAAACAAGATTTAGCGGCGGTTCAAGCTGGTGGTAACTAATGAAAGCAGAGCAACTCTTAAAATGTTGGACACCATTTTGTTCTTTTTCAGAACCATCTTTCACTGTAATATTTTTTCCATGTCCTGCTATTCCAAACACATTGAATTTTTAACACTTAAAAGAGGGGCTCCTCAAATTGAGTTTTGTGACGCACTCATTTTCCAATAGATAGAGTCCTCATGAAAGTGGGGAAAAAATAACAGGTCTCTAACCTCACAGTAAAATGGTAGAGAATGCCATTTTATTTGATAGTCTTTTATAGCAAAATTTGAAGCATGATGTCATGGAACGTCAAAAACAAATGGGTCTGTACATTGGAGAGGAATCTGTGCGCCAGTCAAAACGTCAAATTCAATGCCATTTTGATTGAATTCATTAAAGTTCAGGAACAAACTCAATATTCTCTTCACAGTCTATTGGAAAATGAGTGCATCACAAAACTGCCTTGAAGCCCCTCTTTAAACTTGCATGGCCCGATTTCCGCCGAAAGAACAGATGATGCTGTTTCAAAACGAAAAACATACAGAAACTTTCAAATTATGTCCCGGACAAGGCACAAAATACGTGTACCATGCACAATTGTTTGTACATGGGCTGATGGACAAGAGATAAATATCAGGATCCTGACAGTAATTCATCTCTAGTTTTTAATTAACTACCACTTATCATTTGCAGACTTTTTTGTGCAACACCTTAAATGAAAACTTATGACTTTCTTGAATCTATAAAAATAGCTATTTCAAATTTAAATCTAAATTTTAAGGTCAAATTGGCAAAAACAATTGACCTAGCATCTTTAACTATCGGACAAGCTACAACACTGGTTAACCATGCCTCACTGTCAAGGTTTTTTCCATGTTCCGCCATTTCAAATATATTCATCTTTGATTTGTTAATAGTTAACTCTCTCATCAAATTTGTATTCTTGTATTGTTTACTAGTCTTAATTTTATATGGAAAAAATATGAGCTTGAATTGAATTGAATTGAACATCCCATTGACCCCCCATACATGGGCCAGCATCACAGAGGTCACACACTGGAAATGCCTTTGTATGTCCATGCCACGCACAACACTCAGCCAGCGACAGGTCTTTCTTTGATCTCAGTGAGGGCGCTGTTTGAGCTCCTGACGCTACATGCCACGGGGTCTGTATCACGATCAAGGCTGTAGTCTTACCTGAAATGAGCCAGCTCTGGGCAGTCTTCGTAGAGGAAAGCGCCATAGTCTACTGGTGTTGGATTGATGGCGGCTTGGCAAATGGGACTCTCGCTCCAGTCTTCCTCTCTACCCTGGACAAACTCCCACTCCAATACCTCCGAATCTCCACTGCTATCAGGGCTAAACCCAACAGAGAATAGGGCCATTAGTGAGAAAAGTGAAAAATATCAGCATTTTGTTGATAAAAAACAATTTATGACCCTACCTTCAAACGGAAGTTTTTACAAATTTCTGCTGAACGACAAAAAAGCTGGGAACCAGTCACATACATTGTACAGTACACAGTTAAGTTAATTTGTGCTTAGCAAATTTTGTGAGATTTAGAAGCTCAGGTCAGTCCTTTAAAATAAAACCATACCTTGCCTCCGGGAACAGACTGCTGTATTCAGCCGGGGAGGTCGTCTCTGGGAAATTATTGAGGATGAGCAGCCAATGAGGAAGCAGATCTCGGCCGTGATGCGTGAATAGCGTCTCCACAGCCTGCCAATCAGAATCCTGTAAATACAAAACTCACTTTGTTTAAGGTGCTTAAAGGAACATTACAGAATTGGTTTTTGCTAACAAAACAGTTGCTGGCAGTGTAAGCACTTTATATAATCCACCATATACATAAACTGACAAACCTGTAGAAGTTTGAGATCGATCGGCCATCTGGGTCACGAGAAAATAGTGCAAAACCGATTACAAATTTGCATGTGTTATACAATGCATGAATAAAATGCTCATGAGCAATAAACTCCAATCGGAAATTAGTTTGATTTATTTCTCATCAAATATGGCATTTCAGACAGAAATATTTCTAGGGATGTTTTCAACTATCATCATCATTAGACCGTAAATGTAAATCTGTGATCTTAAAGAAAATTTTACTTACCACTTCAGTAACGTTCATTTAATACTGATGTTCATTACACTACCCAAAGCTGCTGTCCTTACCAAGTAAGCTGTTATTGCCATTAATTTTCAGAGTCATTACCAAACAGGTACTGTGCCTTTAAAAGAGTCTACATTAGCCACTGTCAAAGTAAAATATGCATGAGGCCAACTCAGGAGAATCTTACCCTTGCAAACTGCACAGTTGCTTCAACAATGTTCTGACCACGGAATGTCTTGAAGAAGTGATCGCTGAAGAACCTGGCTGCCGCCTCCCCACCACCAAGTATAACCTATCGAGAATGAGGTCACAAATTTAGCATGTTGCCATTAATCTTCAACACATGAAAATTTTATAACGATTATAATAAACAGTTCTTTTATGGAAAGAAACATTTACTAGAATGGGATTTGAACTTGTGACCTGCGGGTTAACGTGCCGGTACTCTACCAACTGAGCTTTCTAGCCCTAGCCCTATGTTGGCAGTCTCCTTATTTTGTCAACATCTTTGTTTTGAGGGCACCAGTCAGAAATCATACAACTATATAATGCTCTATAGCAAGGGATCACGCCTGGGTTCGATACAACCTGGGAAGTAGCAGTGAGGGGATTACTATATTGAGAGGATGCAGTATTTTCTTAATCATAATTAGCACAATTTATTACCTATTACTTATTAATTCTGGTTATAAAGCCAAGGATTCTCAGAAAAATGAACTTAATCACTATACTAGCCAAGAATCCCATTGAGAGAAGACAAGGAAGGAAGTTTCAGTTTTAGATGTGGAAGGAAAAACCCCAGAGAATTATTCCAGGGAAAACCCGAGCAATCAGGTAGGGACTGAAAACCAAATCCACATAGCGCCCCCATGGCGGGATTCAAACCAGGATCCCAGAGGTGGAAGGCGAGGAAAGATACAACAGCGCCAATCCGACAGCCAACAGTACCATTACATCTATTTACAGTAATTGTACAAATAAAACAAATTCTCATCAGGATAAAATGCACATCCAAAGAAAATAAATGTCCTGCTTTCCTACCTCATAAGTCCTAAGACGATCCAGGTATGTCAGTAGCTTCAGACGACATCTACACAGCTCTCTCTGCTCAAGAGTCAAACTAGAAATAATCAGGAATAACAGATTATGCTTTAACTTGAAAATAAATATTCAATAATTGTTTTTAAGCATAGCCAACATGATGAGTGTTAAAAGAGTTGATTTTTTGAAGCAAACAATGTTGTTTTTCTGAGTTTCTAAACTTAAAGTCAGTAGTTGTGAGACAAAACAGACTATTGACTTTAAGATATGTAGAATGGACAAGGTTGTGACCCTTGAATTCTGACCTGTTAAAGTTGACCTGTAGCATCAGTTGCTCTTTCCTCTCTTTGGCTGTCTGCCGTTCGGTGTCAGGAGTGGCATCCTCAGTCTCAAAGCTGTCTTCGCCCTCTGCATCAGGACTTAAAATAAACCTACAAGAAGTACAACTTAATATTAATAAATCGCAAAAAAAGAGGGAAAAACCCCTAGCACACAAAATTTTGATTCATATTCATATTCTTTTTGGGCGCTGTTTTAGCTGCTGCCACTAACAGAATGATGCTCCACATGAGTCCAGACTTCTTGATGTTCCAAGATAAAAGTTCTGCACAAATTTATCACACCTGGGAGGCTGTAACATCTGGATCATTTTGGTCCACTTTTTATATGGATAATGCTTCCAGCAAATGTGAAATTTGACATCTATTTTAGATGTGTACTGCTATGGATACTACTGCATGCACATAGCTCACTTCACTCAATACAACCCCCCACTGCTATTATTATGCAAACTAGCTCATCAATAGCTTGTCCAGTGCAACTCTCCAACCTGAATGGAAACGCTCTACCTGAGTGATCAAGCTCAATGCCTGCACCTTCTACATGTTCTACAAGGATACAATACTCCAGGGATGAACTCCTTGCCCATAGAAAATGCACAGCTAGGCTGCCAACTGATGTATGTACTACCCTTAAGAATAACAGATTGTTTCATGTACGATCAAGAAGAGGAGGCTCACACATCAGGCGTAAAAACATAACACTTCCTGATCATGACAAGAACGAACTTCAACCAAAAGAACCGGTAAATGAACTTGATGTCAGACTATGGAATTGTCAGTCATCATGCAACAAACCTCTATATATCTGTGACTATACTCTTGAAAACAATGTGGATGTGTTAATCCTAACTGAGACCTGGCTCACTGACAGTGACAATGTTATTATTGGTGAGCTCACTCCTCCTGGCTACTCTTTTATTAATGTACCAAGGGGCGGAGATAGACGAGGAGGAGGCATTGGTGTTATACACAGATCACAGATAAAGCTACAGCACATCACAACAAACTTATTTGATGCTAAGACCTTTGAATATGCCATCATATCAAATAGCTCCTGTAGTTTTAACTTTGTTGTTGTTTACAGACCACCACCTTCGGCTGCAAATCAACTTACTAACAAGGATTTTCTTGAGGAATTTGATGACTTTGTAGACTATGTAAATAGTCTTCCTGGCCAGCTTATTTTGCTAGGTGACTTTAATGTACATTTTGATAATACCACAAAATATGATGTTCGCCAAATTGCTACTACTCTGTCTTCATCTGGACTTGTTCAACACGTAAGTCAAGTTACGCACAATAGAGGACACATCCTTGATCTTGTTATAACCAGAGAATATGAAGCGCTATTATCATCTCATCATATACATGAAAATCATGTTTCTGATCACTTTGTCGTCTGCTGCACAGTGGCTCTCCCAAACATTGGGCCTGAAAGGGAAACTGTTTCAACGCGGAAATACCATGCCATTGATCATGACTTGTTTTCCCAAGATCTCTCGTCCAATCTTGATACAATTTCTTTACAAACTACTGTTGATGAGTTTGTACATGATTTCTCCAATGCTATAACAACTGCCCTGGATCTGCATGCTCCCATCACTCAACGCAAAAACCATGTCCGTTTACGTCCGAAATGGTACAATAAGTCGGTTGATGACGCACGCAGGGAACGACGGTGTCTTGAGCGCAAGTGGCGTAAAAGAAAATCTCCACATGACCTAGAAGCATACAATGTTTCAAAACAACACGTTAAAGATGTGCTTCTCTCTGCTAAGAAACAATATTACACTGAGAAACTTCTGAATGCTTCCCCAAAAGACATTTCGTTTACTGTGAACACGCTTCTTAACAGTAACTCAAGAGTTCTTCCTGTGAATGACTGTCCGAAGGAACTTGCAAAGAAGTTCAGCGAGTTCTTCTTGAACAAAGTGAAGAAGATTCGAAACATAATTGATGATGTCCACATTGATCCATCGTCTTCTCTGGAAGGAAGAAAGTTTCCTTCTCATGGTTCTCTCCTACATGATTTTCGTCCAGTCACTGAAGATGACCTTTTAAGGATCATCATGAAGTCACCAACCAAGACGTGTGCTTTGGACCCACTGCCAACATGGCTGCTGAAAAGACATTCATCAGTCATTCTTCCCAAACTGACAGCAGTGGTGAACGCTTCCCTCGAGCAGGGTGTGTTTCCGAATTCTTTAGGCCATGCTATTGTGACTCCTGTCTTGAAGAAATCATCACTTGACAGGAATGATCTAAAGAATTACCGTCCTGTATCCAGCATCTCATCAATATCAAAATACATTGAAAAAGTTGTCTCTGCTAGACTTACTGAGCACATTAATCATCATAACCTGTTTGAACCACTCCAGTCAGCATACCGCAATTCACATAGCACAGAAACTGCCCTCCTCAGTGTACAGGATCACGTTCTCAAAGCAATTGATCAACAAAAAGCTATTTTGTTTGTTATGTTGGATCTCTCAGCGGCGTTTGATACGCTAGACCATGACATCATGCTCCACCGCTTTCAAGATAGCTTTGGTATATCCGGTAATGCCTTGCAATGGTTTTCATCTTATTTCAACTGTCGTACTAACCATGTTCATGTTCCTGGAGCGGACTCAACTACCACTAATCTTGACTACGGCACCCCGCAGGGCTCTGTTATTGGACCTTTGTCTTTTACACTTTACACAGTCCCAATTGGGGAAATTCTACGTAAGCACAATATGTTATATCACATGTACGCTGATGATATTCAGATATACTCCATCATCGACCCAAAGATCCCGTTAGATGCAGAATGTGCATTGTTCAATTTATCTACTTGTGTGAAAGACATTCAGCATTGGATGGTGGCCAACAAACTCAAACTTAACGCGGATAAAACTGATTTCATCATAATTTCCTCCAAAACTGCCAGTAAAGCTCTTGGTCACCTCAAGTTTACTTTTGAAAACACAACTATTTCACCTGCCAAATCGGTACGAAATCTGGGAGTTGTGTTTGATGCCAGGATGTCAATGGATGATCATGTTGCACAAATGAGTAAGAACACCAACTTTCACCTACGAAATATCGCTAAGATACGTCCATACATCGATGAGGATACATGTCATTCCGTTGTTAGATCACTTGTGCTGTCAAGACTAGATTACTGCAACTCGCTTTTGAAAGTAATCACAAAGAAAAACATAAATCGTCTCCAGAAAGTTCAGAATAAAGCAGCCAGACTCATCTTTAAGACCGGTCGTCATGACAACATTTCACCACTACTTCATAAATTGCACTGGCTGCCCATCTCAAACAGAATTGACTTCAAACTTTGTCTTCATGTCTTCAAATCCCTTGCCCACCAGTCACCATCATACATATCCGACATGCTACAACCGTATGTCCCACCGCGTTCCCTGCGCTCTTCCTCAGAGAACCTCTTGGCTGTACATCGCACCGTCTCCAGAGCTGGTTCGCGTGCTTTTTCTGCTAGCGCTCCAAACCTGTGGAACTCATTACCATCACATCTTCGCCATGCAACTTCACATAAACAATTCAAGAAACTACTTAAGACTCACTTGTACAGAAATACTTGACTCGTTTACTTCACTTTACATTGGAACATCTTGAGTTTGGATTTCTTTGTTGCATCTTCTGTAGGCGCTTTGTAACCTTGGGAAAAAGGCGCCTCATATAAATGCTGATATGTATGTATGTATGTATGTATATGGAACTAAAAAGGAAATAAAACAAGGGGAAATTAGCTGAACAGCTGAGAAGTTGCATGCCTGATCTGAGATTTCTTAAACATGATCTCTTCACTGGTCTCTTCAATCCAACTGGATACACAGCAAGGCACTTTTGAGGGTGTCTTGGTTTTATTACCAGAGAAATACAATAATAATAATAATTATTAAAAATAACATAGCTTTAATGGGCATTGATTAGGCGCTTTTTATACTATGTATCAAAGCACCTTGCACTATTACTATCCATTGTTCACTGGGCCTTCAGCATTCCTGAAACCATCTCAACTCCTACGGAGAATGCAGCTCCGGTAGCCAAACTTGTGCACAGGCTACTAATAATTCACATCAACAATCCTACCCCTCACAGGTACCCATTTAATCCCATTTAATCCTGGTTGATGAGAAGCAATTACAGTAAAGTGTCTTGCTCAAGGACACAGGTGTCACGACAGGGTTCGAAATTAGCGGTCGCCCGGTCGCCAAATGCGAGTGAAAGTAGCGGCGGGCGAGTCAAAACCCTTCCTTTACTAGCCCGCCGGGCGAGTCAAATAATTGTTCCTTTTCACAATAAATGTGGGAAATGTGGTAAAATCCCAAAGTAAGCTTTTACCTAAAGCTTTTAAAATAGTTTGACAAGTCTGGATATTTGCTAGATTTAATGTGGCCGCGATCGGAAATTGCGATCGATCATTTCGGTATACAGTCATTAAAACACTATGCACATAACCACATGGTGCTGACTGCTGAGAATCCACCCGTGCACACAACGTTCGGTCGCCCACCGGTGGTAGTCCATGCATAGCGTATACACAACACACAGTCCACTGTTCAAAGTCCAAGCTAACCAACATTCCGCACGCTGTGATTGGCCGTTGATGGCCGTTGATAATTACCATATTCATAAGATCTTGGCTAGACTTTACCGCAGTACACGTTCACGAACGGAGTAAAGAATTGCCGCATATTGTTCAGCACGCCTGCAGATTGTGTAAAATACACAGCCTTGGATCAAGTCTAATCAAACATCAACAACTTTGCCGACAGAGGGCGATGCGGTTCAAAGTTCATTGAATTATTTATCAATGTGCGTTGTCGACCGATCGCTGATTCACGAAGATTTTATTGCAATCGAAGTTCAAAACAACCGATCCTCAAAACATGAATCCATTAAAATGGTTGTTGATGGAAAAAGGATAATTTAGGGCAGAAATTAAGGGATAAAAACGTCCCAAAACGCAATTTTGCTAACTTTACTTCCGTGTTTTGAGGTTTGTTTTTTCTTTACGTTTTCAAAATTTTGTGTGTACATACATACATATACATGCGGGCTAGTGAAAAAACCTGCGGGCGATCCAAAATTTCGGTTGAATCGCCCGGCCGGCGAGTGGAAAAAAAAGTTAAGGGAAACCCCTGCACGACCAGGATTCAAACCCACACCCTGATGACTCAGCAGAGCTTGGGTTTGATGCTCTAGACCGCTTAGCCATGACACGCTACAATGCTAACACTAATAATAAGAGCTGTAGGTGACTCATTAAACAAACCATATGGGCAGAGAGACGAGTGCAGCGCAAAAAATGAGTAGCAATTGTGTCTTAAGGTCAATGGGCAGAATCCTAACACAAGTTTCCCTCGCAGTCAGTAATCTAAGAAATTTTTCAATTGTTTTCAATGAAAATTTAACCCCCCAAAAAGGAGGTGTATAGAAAAACCTTAGACAGGATTAGATAGACTGCCATCATGATCATAGCAAGCCTGTGGCTGCACATGGACTTTTGAACTCTAACCAAGTCACTGCACGGGCGCACGCGCTGGCCGTCACATTACAAAGGGCACCGCCCAGTCACTGCACACGCCCGTGCGCTGGCCGCAAAATCAGAATATAATAATGCGTTATTACATTATAATGTGACGGCCACAGCTTGGGCACGCGCAGTGACTTGGCTTAAGAGTTAATAAATCCATTTTATTACTGCAGTTACTGAGCGGCACCCTTTGTGATGCAAGGCCAGCACATGCGTGCGTGCAGCGATTGGCTTAAGAGTTCATAAACCCATGTACATGTACAAACACAGGCTTGCTACTATCATGACGACAGTCCCCCTTTAAAACACTGCATATGATAAGAAACTTGTAGCTGACCTTCCATGATCTTCTCCCCTGCCTATTGCAACCAGAGCTTCTAGGTCAGTTCCTCTCAGTCCGTACTGGAGGAGTTCTCTAGCTGCATCGATATCATCAGGAACTCTCTCTAGGCACTCATGCAGAACCCAAGCACGCTTTGTGATCTTACTCTGATTAAATGAAAAGCAATATCATTGTCTGAACTACTTTTGTAATTATATCAGGAAAATGTTGTTGATTCACTCACTAATACCTCATCACCGTACAACTAAAAAGTTGTATACTTTGAAAAAATTGTATCAAGTTAAAAAACAACCCACATACAGCACAAGGGGTAATAGAGAGAAGAATTTTACAAATGTCCATTCGGGACAACATAAGATGCAGAGATACAAGAAAAAAAAGCAGGAGTTAAGAACATAAGTGAAAAATCCAGGGAGGCAAAGTGGAGATGGGCTGGACCTGTGGCAAGCGTAAATGATAACAGATGGACCAGAAGAATGGACCAGGTTGTATAGTAACCTGGATTTATTTTTTTGGCTTGGAATGTACAAACCCAATTTTGCTTTGAATTTTTTGTTTGAGTATTTGACTATTGTCTCCTTAACTTACAAGATAATCTTGGATTGCAGCGATAGAGACTGGAGCTTTCCTCCACTGTCGTTGGTAGACAAGGTCAGCATCTAGTCCAAACCGTCTGGCTAGCACCAGGGCCTCCCCGTACTCTTCATTTTCAATCTGACAATAATAAACAAAATCAGTAGGCATTAGTGTCATAAACTTAAACCCTTTCAACCCCAATGGCGACTTTAGTCGACTGAGTACTATATCCTGCTTGAGCCCCAATGGCGACTTTAGTCGACCAAGATAACAAGCAAGCACTCAAACCGGAGCACTCATGTTTACCATCCATACCCAAGCTTACTGTTGCTGGAAAGAGGAAGATCGGATCTGTGGTAAATTAAAATAAGGTTGCTGTTATGCAATCCCTTCAAATTGGAGTGGAATGATACAAATTTCAAACACCTACTAAGCGCAATATGGTTGTGTATACAAAAGTGTTTTGGTTCACAGAACACACTGAAGAAACAAAGACCAAAAACTTCAATTAGCAAGACATGATTGTTCTACTTATTATGCTCTAAAATGAAAACTTCAAGGTAATAACAGAGTTTGTGAAATTGACCTTTGAACACAAGCTTTCTGTTTTTTGAGAATTTGTGCTTCACGCTTGAGTGGCCATACTATGTAGGCTCCAGCAGTTATTTAACTCAAGACAATTCGGTAAGGAGAGGGCTAAACACCCCTGTTCATTAAGCCTTATTAGCATCCCTGAGACTTCCTCAACTCCTTTGGAGTATGCAGCACCATCAATAATTATGATTTATTCTAATGATCTCTTTCAGAAACCTAAAGTGCTTTCGATGAAAGCTATTTATCTATTAAAAAAAGTTTTGCTATTAAAAGCAAAGTAGGGTAAACTGGGGTAAAAACGCCCATGGGGTAAAAACGCCCACTTGACTTGTTTCCATTGCTAGTAAAAAAAGACACATAGAATTACTAAATGAAATATATTTCTAATAGGTACTATGCATGGCAAAAAACATAAAAAGAATAATTAAACTCATTAACATATTTTAAGGGTGCATAGGTGCTGTTAAAAAAAATTCGGAAAAAAAAGTTTTGAAAAATGACTGTCGAAGGTTTAACGTATTTCACTTAAAATAAAATAAAAACAGCACATTGTTTTTATTTTTTTATTATTCTTTAGTTGATATTTGTTAAGATGGGTTAACTACACAATAATAAATGATCAAAATATTAAAATCAATTTTAATATTTGCTTAACATTGTTTTGTAAGTGGGCGTTTTTACCCCAGGATAAATCAAGTACCTCGGGGTAAAAACGCCCAGTAGCATCCTTAACTTCGAACTCCATTAAAGCCTCATTAATCTTCAAAAAAACCTCAATGTTAGTAACTAACAGCCATATTTTAAATTTATATTCACTAGAAGCCTATTATATATAAAACTGTGTATTTCTTATATTTTTTTATTCAGGTTTGATCAATTAGGTTAAGGTTCAATTAAAATTTGCAAAGTTTATTGTGACGTATTTGATTTTTTTCACAAATAACTTTCCTTCATGCTAAGTACCACTGCAAACGGCATTAAAAGATTATGTTGAATGATTGGGCCTAAATATTATAACTTCATGAACAGGACTATTTCTGCCATGATTTCACAGGGCATTAAGGCACTAGGTAACAACAGAGAAACTGTTCGCCTGAGTAAGGAGAAACTGTGGATAAAGTGCATCCAGATCATTCAACCCCATTGGTCTGAATATCCAAAAAGAAACGGCTAATAATCTTTTGTCTTTGCCTTCTCCTTATCCCCACAGATATACACATTTTTAGTCTGCCTCATTAACTAACTAACCCCCTTCCCACCTTTGGTATTGTGTTTTGTGTTTCCAACCTCTTGTGGTCATACCAGCTCCTTCCCTCTACCCCCCCCCCCTTGTCACCCTCTTCGTTGTTCATCTCTTGGTGTCCTGTGTGCTCTCATCTCTTTCCAATTGACTGTTTCTGTTACACCAGTAGGCCTATTCCTGTTTATGTGTGTTGTGTAGTCAATAGTCATCCCACTGCGGTCATGTGACAAAATCTCTGTCTGACCGTCAATGTACATTCGCGAGCTTAAATGCACATCTTACTTGCTAAGCTAGGTGTGATGTCACACTAAAAATCACTGTGGTATTACTGACAACTCATCTTAAGATGAATCTTAGTGCTTTGTGAAATCAGCACCAAGAGCTTCTGGGATGATTTCCTCAGACCAATGAAGCCTTGCTGGAGTTAACCTTAGACCTTTCTAAGTTGGTACATAAAATAAGTGTTCAAGTTTATAGTGCGTGAATTATGAATGCTAATGTTTCAACATACCACATAAAGTTATCGGTTTAAAATGATTGAGTTTGTAGTTATAATGAACCAACTGTGTTTGAAAAGTTGTTTGCAGTTAATGTAGTATCCCTCAATATTGAATTAATTTAACAAATATGATTCCATTACAAAAGAAACCTGTCATATAGCGACCTCTGGGCGGGCGGGCGTTTTTACCCCGAGACCCGGGTAAAAACGCCCGCCAAACTTCCATCCAAAAAGGGTGGAAAATTTCACTTTTTCAACATAGTGACTATATTTTTATATTTGCACACAATAGAGGAGATATGTAATGGATAAAACCACACATTAATTTCTCTGTGTCTCCAAGAAGTTCTGAGATATTTAACTAAAACTTAAAAAACGGGCGTTTTTACCCCAGTTTACCCTATACCTTTGGTTTTTGGGACCGTTTGATTGTTTTAATCCTATACAAATGTAGATATATACAAAAACTAACCTGTGAAAATTTCTTTTCAAAAGGTGGTCGCGTTTTTGAAATATCGCCAAAATCCGCAGCGAATATGTCCACGCATAAAGAATAATCCCTAATAGGAACACATGATCTGACAGAAACGTTTCTCAGATTCAAATTTTGGGGATAAAAACTTACATATTTTTTCCATATCCACACTATTTTGAATTGAAATATTTCTCAAAATGCTTTATACTATCGAAAGTTGCTGTACTTCTAACCAAGTCAGTTTTTATTGCCATTCATTTTTAGAGTGATTACCAATTGTGTACCTTCCCTTTAAGAGACATATCTTACCCTGCGTCCATACAGCTCCTCGGGTGTTGTCTTCTGTAGACTAACGAGACGGTAAGTACGACTCACAACTCTGTCAACATAAAAATAATGAAGTGCAGTTAATTAAATATCATTCCCAATATGAGTGTTTCTCCATTTCTGGCATTATTTTACTGGGCTTTGAGGCACTAGGTGACCCCAGAGTTGCTGTTTGTCTGAGTAAGGGAGAAACTGTGGACGAGGTGCCTCCAGACCATTCAACCCCAAGGTCTGAACATCCAAGAAGGAAATGACTAATAACTCTTTGTCTTTTCCCTTCTCTTTTTTCAACAGATATCCACCTATTTCAGTCTGTCTCATTCACTAATTAATATTTTTCCCTCTTCTAACCTATGATTTTGCCTTTTGTGTTTCCAACCTCTTGTGGTTACCCCAGCCCCTTCCCCCTACCCCCACTGTCTCCTTCATTGTTCCTCCCTGGCTTTCCTCCTCCCTCTTCTTTCATTTCTTTCAACTTGACTTCTTCTGTTACACAACTGCATGTACACCTGTTTACATGTGTTGTGTTGTGTTGTGTAAGCCTTCAAGAAAGATTCTGCTAGGGTCGCATAGGTCCTTTTGGTTGGTAAGCAGTCTGCAAACAGCTAATTCTATTCTCTCATGTTTCTCAAGTTATCATAAATGTTACACGAAATAAAGTGTTATCTTTCCTTAAGCCACTTACTTGGGGCGTTTTCTGGGAGGTTGAAATGTCTCACTCTCTGTTACAAAATACATGGCCTGGGGAGAGAAAAAAATACACCTGATTAATTATTTTTCCATTGGAATCAAGAGCACTGAGTAAACAGTGCTTAACACACAATGGTGTAGGGTAAAACACAAATAATATTCTTTATCCCAAATGCAAATTTAACATTTATCATAGCAAATCATATCAAATCATTATCTAATCATAGCAGTACCCACGTGCCAATACATAGGATTCGAACTGGCCTCTAGCTATAGGCTTGGTGGTCTAGTAGTATAACATCAGCTTAGAGTGGCAAAGATCGTGGGTTGCAACCCCACCTGAGTAATATGCCTGTGGATTTTTTTTTCTGCAGAAAATGGGAAAGCACTGAGTGTTGGAAGTTTCAACAAAGGTCTCTGGCTTGGTCTCGGTCTTGAGACCATATTTTTCAGGTCTCGGCGATGTTGAGGTCTCGGTCTAGTCTCGGTCTCGGGCACAGGTCTCAAATAGTCTTGGTCCAAGACCTTACCGAGACCTATTAAAAACTCCAGAATATTTTAAGTTGATTAATGAATTAACTGCTTTTGGTCTTTGGTTTATTGCCTGTATCACCATGCAATTCATCACCAGCACTATGAACTGTGTGTCCTTATTCATTAATGAACTGCATATCTTGTATAAATGCATCCATCAAGCTGCATTGTATGTTTGTCATACAAGCACAAGCCTACTAACTAACACATGAGGCAGGTTGTATATGTAGTCATATTGACAGGATGCACAAGTGATCCAGATCACTCAAAACCTTGGAAAGAGAATATAAATACAATTTTAAGAAAACAAGTTTGCACATTTGTTAGCAGCGGGTACGGCAACGATGTTAGATTTTGATCGGGGATAAAGAATATTATTTGTATGTTCTTTGGTTTTACCCTTACACCGATGTGTGTTAAGCACTGTATACTCAGTACTTTCCCAAGTCTTGTGAAAAAAATCCACAGGCGTATTACTTTGTTATTTGTGTTATAGATCACAGAGCTTGCCCGGTTGCTAGAGGCAATTTGAATCCCATATTTTTGAGCAGCGGGGATAAAGAATATTATTTGTGTTTTACCCATACACCGATGTGTATTAACACGTTGACTGCCGGTCATATATTCGTAGGGCGTTCCCATTTGCCAAGTGCGGTGCGCATGCGCGCATACCAAATAGGTACTATACGCACACAAAATTGAACATACACATTCTAAGGATGTATGTTCTCACCACTGCCAGAAGCGTATGTGTTACGTGCTCAGAGATGCCAGTGTATTTAAATAACAATACAAAGCCCTTTCATTCTCTACGAGTATACTCCTAGTGGCAGAATCCATTACACCTGTCACTACAAATTTACACGTAGGCGGCAGTCAACGTGTTAAGCAGAGGCAGCTAGAGGCAGTTTGAATCCTATAATTTAAACAGTGGGTACTGAACCGTTTTTGTTGTTTTCACTCAAATGTGACCACCTAATTCAATGACACACGGATGAGATCTGTCGAAAGAGAAAATTCCTGAAAATGGCTTTGGGGACTGAGTTCAACCCTGTTATAGACCCAGATAATACTCTTCAGGAGGTTTTACAGACTCCATGCACCACCAGAAATACACAAACTAAAGATGTTGACACAATGTGGACTATCTCTTTCTCCCTTTGGTGACTATTTTGTATCTTCCAAGAAAATTTTACGGCTCAAGGAGATTTAGAAAAAATCCTGAATTTAGGAAAAACCTTGAGAAATCACACTTCTGACCTTCTCACATTTTGGTTGGTGCTTTCATCGGAAACAAGAAGGTTGAAATTTAATTCACTCTCTCACCTGTTTCATGAGTTTAGTTGTCCTCATGATCATAGTAGCATCTTCATATTCGTCATCGTCGCTGTCATCGTCATCATCACGTGACGCTTGACTCTTACCGTCATCCTGTTCATTATCAGATGGCATCCTACGTCTCTTCAGTGCAGAGGTCTTACTCTCACACTACGGAGAGTAAAATCAGCAGTTAGATTCGTACCTTAAAGAGGGTTCTCCAGGCACGGATCCAGGATTGTTTCAAGCAGGGGGCAACAATTTTGTTCAAATGTTGACCAACATATCTAGTCCGTGCCGTGACTCCCCTGTTCCGTTGGGGTATGTACGTATGCCTACATGACCATTTTTATCTTCTTTTTTCCCCGTCCCCTCCCCCTGGATCCACTCATGGTCCCCATGATCAATTTGAGTTTTGTGAAACACTCATTTTCCAATATAGAGTCCTCATGATAGTGATGGGGTTAAAAGTTACAAGTCTCTAACCTCACGTTACAAGGGTGTAAAATATCATTTTATTTCAGACACTTTCAGAGTGAAATTTGAAGCATGTCGTCATCGAACAGCAAAAAGCAAAATGGTTCTGTACATTCCAAAGCGGAATTTCTGCGCCAGTCGTAAGCTCAAATTAAATGCCATTATTTATTGAATATCATTAGAATTCAGGAAGGACGTGAAAATTCTCAGCGTAAAAATGTACAGACCATACATTTGAAATGAGATGTCCATCGAACATTTTAGGTTTTTGACAAAAGTTGCACTTGAAGGGTATCAAACACAGTGGCATTTTACACCATTTTAACAGAAAGGGAATTGTTTTTTTTTTCCCCATATTTTTTTACACCATCGTCCTGTTTCCAACAGTGCATTTTATAAAAGTGTGTAATATCAATTTTTGGGGTTTGGGGTTGAACAAAGTCAAATTGACTAGAGCGGGATTTGAACCAACGACCTCCAGATTAACATACCGGCGCTCTACCAACTGAGCTATCTAGCCCTATGTTGGCGGTCTCCCTATTTTGTCAATATCTTTGTTCGGGGGTGCCTGTAAATGTTTTTGGTGAACACAATTTTGTTCAAATGGTCTGAACCCTCAGATGAGAGCCTTCAGACTCAATAAAACAAATTGATAAAAAAATAAATAAAAAGATAACAACTCTGAAGGCAGCCTGGATGGCACTCAAATTGATCTGTTCCTGTTTACTCAGCAACTGGCTAACCTCAATGGATAGAAACCCTTTATCCGACGCTTGATTGACTCTGGGCGCTGGCTCAAACCACTCACAAGAATCACCCAGGAGGTTTGTCAGGTGTCTCGTAGAGGCCACTGAAACAGCTCCGGAGTATCTTGCCAGAATCAGAGCCTGTAGACAAGGATTTTATGGTTTATTCAGAACAGGGTATCTGCACACTTTAAAAAGTCAAATTTAAGACTTTTTAAGACCTTTACAATGCTACACTTTACACAATTTGAGACCCAAATAAGTGAATAAAGCAGGGGGAGAAACAGCTACAACTGCTCACACTTTATGTTACTTTTTTACTTGCAGCGTAATTCGGTTCTTTACGAGCTGATTCAAATTCATTGCACTTTTCATCCATATTTTTAAGACCTCAAATAACTGAATTTAATACATTATAATGCTTGTTAAGGCCTTCAATTTGGCTAGTTCAATTTAAGACTTTTAAAAACTTTTTAAGGATCCGCAGATACCCTGTTGAAGGACTAGTGTAAGGCAGTGTCTGAATTTGGCCCATACGGCTATGGCTATGGCTGAACCACCGCGTCAACATGCGTTGAAGTATAGGATATCCTTAGCAACACCTTGAGCAACAGTCACAGCCGTATCCAAGAGCCGCCAACATTTGCAGCTTGCAATCAGGAGATTTTGAACAAGAATGTTTGGAACTACATTCAACATAACAGGGAATAAAATTCCATAATCAGGGAGATTTTCGTATTTGTTCACAAGAACTTGGAGAGATTGGTTTATTTTCAGAGAACTTTCTGCAAGGAGTGTTGGCAGCTCTGGTATCCGTAGCCGCCAGTTTGGACCTGGCCTTAATTTCGTTTACTTTTTTTTTTGTGAGGGGGGGCATAGAGTGTCAACAATCCATCCTTGTATTTTTTCTTCATGTAAGCAATTAAATTTTAAGGTGTAATGTGACAAATGTTGACAATTCCAAGTGCATGGAGCCGGCTTAAATATCCCACTTTAGGGAGATTTACAAACTCTCTACAACACTGCAAAAATATAGCAAGGGTTGTGTGCCTTGGCTTTCCCTTGGCATTGAGGATAAAAAACCAAGCTTAATAGGAGATTTTAATAATTTTTTACCAGAGAAGAAGAAACAATATAAGCTATTACCCCTATAAAATAAGAACAAATCTAGACAAATCTACACGTGGGCTCGTTCCTACTTCACATTGATAGCTAAATTAATTAATCTTTTTTTTATAATTCTGAAACTCAGGAGAGGTCTTGGTAGACCATAGGGCATTGATCTCTGCGGTGACTTTTTGTAATCTGTGGTTGGGTATACACATGTACATGTATATTCTTCGAAAATAGTGTTCTTTTAAAAATTGCATTGTTCCCACTCGTTGTAACCCAATTTTCAAGAAAATTCAACAACATACAATATTCTATTTATTTAGGACTCTGATCAGAGGGAACTTTATTTCATACATGCAAACACAAACCAATTCATATGGAACTCCTTGCCTGGTGCATGTTTCCCTCCATCCTACAATCTAGACTGTTTTTAAGAGGAATATCAAATCCTACCTTCAGCTCCTCTGAGTTAGTTTCATCTTAAATAATTTCTTCTCAAAAATTAAAAATAAACAAGTTTTTCTTTTATACCCCTGCAGACACTACGAAATTTAAAAAGGGAAGAGATATTTGGACAATGCCCTATAGCATTAGACATTAAATTCTACCTTTTCTGACCAGAAGTTGATATCAATTAGTGAATGAGGTGCTGGTTGACCTGACAATTAAAGAAAAAACAAATGGTTAGGCTTTGGGAACTCCACATGCTTTGGTACTATCAATATTAAAATATTCAGGTTTTTTAAGAGCTATAACTTTTGTTGCTAGCCTTGGTGTTTGAATAAACCTTGATAAAAGATAGTTCCCACTTCACATCACACAGTGTAAAGTCGGCCATCTTTACAGGCAAATAAATCTTCTTTTTTTGAAGGCAAAACTGTGTGATGCGTGTAAATATCGTGTGCGGTGTCTGGGAGTTCTGTCAAACTCCTTCCATGATGTGTTATTGAACCAATTAGTTCCTCAGAAAGATCAGAACGATTAATGAGCCTGAGAGCCAAAAACCCAAGTTGCCAAAAGATGGCGTCTATCGGGATCTATACTATCAAAACAGTGCAGCTCGTTTGGAATGTTCCACATCCTTGAGGGAACATTATTACTCCATCACTCTCAGGGAACTTTATTGGCTACCGATTAGAGAACTGCTTCATTTTAAACTTGCTCCTTTTGTTTATAAATGCTTGAACAAAACTCCTCCTAGATATCTTTCCAATTTACTGTCACATTACACCCCTCCACGTTTTCTTCGGTCCACACTTGAAACCATCACTCACTTGAATGTTCCCAGTGCAAACAAAGTTCTGGGTCAAAAGGCTTTCAGTGGAACAATCTTCCCTCCTGTCATTAGGGAATCTGTTAGTTTATCTCTATTTCGTAAAGCTCTGAAGACTCACCTCTATCCATGTTAATTTCTATTATGTGTGCTATGGTCTTGATGGAATAGTGCCCTTATAAATTCTAATTGTTATGTTAATTGCTATGTTATGCTAACTGTAAGCTTACCTTCAGCTGGTTTCTTCTTGGAGGGAATAAGAATGTTGGGATTTTTCTCATCATATCCAGGCTGCAAAGAACAAAAGAGAACAAAGAGAATTAAGCAAAACATTTTTATATGAGTAATAAACAAGGTGACAATTCATTAGTTTGTGAGGAACAACAGTTCAATTCAACCCGAATCAACTCAACATTTATTTCCATAATGCAAAATGTACAGACAAGTAATTATAGAGAAAGTCAATCAAACAAAGATGTTTAAAGAACACTACAAGAACGAGAATTATATAAGACACCATGGAATCCGCCAATAATAGGTTAATTAAAAACTAAAAATTAAGTATAGTCGGGATCCCTACATTAATTTACATCCATCAGCCATGTACAAAAAACTTTGTATGCTACAAATATTTTGTGCATTGTCCTTGGCATAATATGCAAATATTTGCTTTTTGGTTTTTGTTTTGAGAACAACAGCATCCTCTGTTAAAATTTGTTCAGAAAAAAAAGTTTTACACAAAATTCTTTTCAGCAAAAATCGGGTTGTGCAACTTTAAAGAGACCACTTCACTTATTATTAAGAAAAGCGGCTTGCCCCCGGTGTTTCTGGCATAGGCCCTTTTCGAATTCACGGCTTCGGCTCCAAAATCGGCTCAGGCTAGCTAGGCTCCCTCAGTTATTCTGACTTACGCATGCTTTGCGGTCAGGGCTTCAGACAAGAACACTGGACCTGAAGCCCAATCCGGGGATTCGAAAAGGGCCATAGTTGGCTGCAGATTGCGCCACATCACCTTGTAAACCTCAGTCTCGCTACCCTTGGGCAGAGCACCCCCAACGATACCTCTCGTCACTAACCCCTTACAGGGATGTGCTGTAAAACAACGCTGACTGGCTAACCAAAAGTGACTGCTCTGCAAGCACGCTTGTTAGAAATAATCGAGCACTTGTTTGGCACTTGTCGGGCGCTTACTCTGCACGTGTCGAATTGCAAGTTTTATTTCAGCAATCCACTTCAAATGAATCTTGTTTTTCCATGGTCACCCTAAAACTGCATACAGTTAGACATGTCCGGGATCAAAGAAAAAATAGAGGGGACCAGTTGCACCATGATTTGATGCCTCTTTTGATCGCGTACTCTGCGTACATCTCGAACACAGAATGTATCAACCACAGGACTAACTAAAATAACATATATATATTTGAAAATTTTGAAGTCACACTTCCACGGGTTATGATCAAGCAAGGCATTCTGGGGGAGAAAATGGCGCTGCGAGATTGTACACCACTGGGAACAAGGTTATGTAAAACTTTACAAGGTGATACATGTTTAAATGGGTCTCATAATTCAAAACTAGGTCTCTATACCTCTTGCAAAATTAATAGTCAGTTTGAGACGCCCATAGATAATCTGCTAAATTGTGTATTATTATAACAAAACATTATGTATTTCAACACAGGGTGAAGTTCTACCTGATTTTCTAGAGTCCACATGCTGCTGTTCTTCAAGGATGGTACATCCCAAAGAGCAACGAGACCTGACTGGTGGACGGTAACTAGCTGGTTCCCCTCTGGTGATAGACACATCTTGTAGATGCCATCCTACAGAGGACCAAGAAAGTGTATTAGTAATAAAACAATTCTTACTTATTGAATTCCCTTTCATATAATCTACAAATCGTTGAGATCGGCCAATAAATGTCAAAGTTCTTTGTCGTTCTTTCCTTAGGGTGGTTTGAAAACTCAAACAATTTGTTGCGCACAACCATATGGCGCTTCGTAGGTGTTTGCCATTTTGGATCTTTCCACTCCAATTTGAAGAGATTGCATAATAGCAACATTATTTCATTCTACCACCATTAGGAAGATGTGATCTTTCTCTTTCCAATGCTGGTAAGCTTGGGTATGGAGGGTGAACAAAACTACAGCTTTACAACAAATAGTCTTCATGTTCAGGCTTGAATGCTTTCTTGTATGTAGGCTTGGTCGACTAAGGTCGCCAGGAAGAGGGGGTATTGTTGCCTATGGTAAGTAAAGGGTTAATGCTGTTGTCTATTTTACAATGAACAATGAGGTACAATGAAAACTGACCTGCTTGTTGGATCTATTGAAGAGTGATATGGAGGTCATCTTTCTCAGGAGGCGACGAGAACTGCGAGACTGTTGAACAAAGAGAAGCAGATTTGAGCACATTTATGCAAAGTATGAGAATTTTGCATTTTTGGGGCCCCATTTTATAGAGCTGCTTAACCATTTTATGCTGGTATTCTTTTTAACTGTCCGTGCACAAGCGCGGTATTATTTTTTATAACTTTTTGGAGCTTCTTGAGTAGTTATTTTCCTTTGAAAATATCGTTGCCACAATGAAACTTTGACTTGACAAAGGAAAGACATCAAAGGTTCTCGTAATTAGTTCCTATTAAATTTTCTCAAAAGCTTAAAGAAGTTCATTTTGATCCAGAAGTTTGTTTGATACAGATATCTCTTATCCAGTAATTTGTGGTGTGATATCGGCAACTACGTTTACAAAACGAACATCACCAATCAAGACTAGGGCAGTGTTGTAGTTGAAACCCGATAGTCCAAGACCGAGACCTAAGGGTCCGAGACTGAGACTGAGACCCAGATCAGAAGGTTGAGACCAGGACCAAGACCATGAAGGTCCAAGACCAAGACCATGAAGGTCCTAGACCAAGACCATGAAGGTCCTAGACCAAGACCATGAAGGTCCTAGACCAAGACCAATACCAAGACCACGGGGTACTGAGACTGAGACCGAGATCAGAAGATCGAGACCAGGACCAAGACCATGAAGGTCAAAGACCAAGACCATGAAGGTCCAAGACCAAGACCATGAAGGTCCTAGACCAAGACCAATACCAAGACCACAGGGTACTGGGACTGAGACCTGAGAACGGTAAAACCGGTCTTGAGACCGATTTAGAGACTGGTGGACAAGTGGTATGACCTTGGTGAAGTATCAGGCCTGCACATTTCCTAAAGCTGACCTTTGAGAGTTCCCCTGAATAGTCAGTCACCATCTTGTAGTACGGTTCATCGTCTAGCCTCCTCCAGGCACTGATGCCGTACTGCGCTGCCATGGTGTTAGCATCTTGCCCTTCTTCCTGTGAGCAGCAACCAATCAGGAGTAGCGATCGGACAGGGAGGTACACGGCGCTGCTTATGCCCTGGGGATGCTCATTGCTGAACTGGAAGCTGTGGTTGGGGATAAACCCATCGGTCAGGCTGAAGAATAAAAGCACAGGAGGATTTATTGTTAATCAAAAGGTAAAGTAACGGACTGTTACAAAAATATCAGTTTCAATCTGGAGACTCACTGATTAGATAGGTTTGATACCTGTGCTAATCCTCCAGAGAAATATTTAGTACAACTATAACCTCATACATTATTCATGACCAAGAGCTGAATTCTCACTAGTACAATCACCATCATGTGCTAAATGTTTTGCTTGCTGTTTACCAAGGAAGTATTCATACCCAGAGTGTTGCATATACGGGTCTCATAATTCAAAAACTTTAAAAAGCTGTCAGGAAACAAAAAATGATAAGTGCTTTAAGACGCCCATAGAAAAAAATAATAATTATATCTGAATACCTTTAAAGTCACCTTTGCTGAGTTTGAATGCAGATTTTAAGTAAGCCCGATATAACCATGCATTAAATCCCAGAAAAACGTTAAATTGTATTTTGTTGTTATCACTTAAAACACCTAATATGATTAAATTTTCACAGCTATACTTGAGGATTGGTAAATATTTACTCTTTCAAAAACCAATGATGTATTATCCTCTTAAAAGGTAGTCTTAGTGCAAGACATTGATGTGCATTACCACTTGACTATCGCAATTCTATTATAAACTCTCAGCATGCATAAAAAAACCATTGAACCATAGCGAGCACTGTTACAACAAACCAACTTATTTCATCACCCAGGGCCCATCACGTCTTACTGACAGATCTGTGGGTTCCAGAGAACGCCCTCTATTGGTGGAATGGTCATGACGTGTATGTAGTGTTGAGTGTGTGCATGGTTTTTATCAACTCAATGTAAGAACGTCTTGCACCAAGACTACTTACATTAAAAGGTACTGCAGTGTCTTAGGGAAGCACGCTCATTCAATTACAATTTTGTGTTTCTTAAAGCAATGTATGCTAAGCTTGGGCTATACCACGATATTATCAAAAATTGCGATACTAGTTCTTTAAAACGATTATGATATCGTGACGACTTTTTTTTAAATCAAGATATCAAGATATCGGTAAATCGGGGTATCGGTTAAGTATCGTGATGCATTTCCTAGTCGAGACAATCTTGCAACAACAAAGAGCTGTTTCAAAACATAAGAAAGTCACAGACCGCAACCGCAACATTCCACTAGTGACTGATGACCCGACCCGAGTTTCTTCGAGTTGCACAACAACAATATTACTTTACCTTACTAAATAGCTGTGAAGGCTCCCATGGTATGTTATGACTATCAGTTCAGCGGACCTGCACAAGACAAAAATGAAGAGAAAGTATTAAAGCCCATTCTCCAATATGTCCGTTTTGTTTTATTGATTTTTTAACAGGCATGATATCTGGTCCTTGGAGAAAAAAAGTAGAATGGAAGTTTCTTTACCATTGCGTTGTCTGTTTGTACTCTGTGAAGATAAGTGAGGCTACAGCACAGCTCAGATCTAATGAGCTTCCTGGAATCTGCTGTTTGGAAGATGTCTGCATCAAAATAAAGAAACGTTGTTTGGATGGAGTGAAAATATTACCAGTGTCAATAACTAAACGGATGTTTAGTCAACTCATATCATTTTATGAGCATCCAATTCAATTAAAATCGTACTCAATTTCAGTATTCTAAAAATGGTCACTGCGACAGGAAGGCCATTTAGGGATACAACAGGTAATTGAAGTTTAGGCCGTACTCAATTTCAGTATTCTAAAAATGGTCACTGCGACAGGAAGGCCATTTAGGGATACAACAGGTAATTGAAGTTTAGGCCGTGTTGCATTTTTCGCAAACAAAATTTAAGAAGGAGTTAATTTTCAAAGTAAATCTCAAAACATCTAAACTCTCCAGACATTGTACTATTTCCTTTACTCTTAGGTACTGGCATCAACTTGGCACTCACTACTTAACCACTTTGGGTCGGTATTCTGAAAAATATTTCCGTACCCATAGCGGTATTATTTTTCAGAACTTTTGGGGAGCTTCTGGAGTAATCTTTTTCCTTTGAACATATCGTTGCCGCAATGAAACTTTGACTTGACAAAGAAAAGACAACAACGGTTCTCGTAGTAAGCACTAGGGACTTGATGTTGTCTTGTGAGAAAATATAAGGCACTTGATAATCAGCCATGGTATGCTGGAATCTCGGAATACTCGGACTTAGCTCCTATTGATTCAAGTACAATGATTCACAATGGTGGCAACCTGTCCATTCTTGTATGCCACATTTGTACAACAACAAGGTTTAGAATCAGGGATTACACAATAACCACTGAAAAACAGGATATTACGAGCATGATTGCCATTATCTTCTGTCCCTCTTTGTACGGGTGAAACGAAGCGAAACTTGGTAGTTGCATGCGTGTGCAAGCTACACAATTAACCATTTTGAAATATGGTGGCCATATTACTAGGGCACTCTTGGTTTGGGTAAATTTGTCTGTATACACCCAAACCAAACAGTGCACTGCTATAGTGACCACCATACCTCAAAAAGGCTAATGGAATGTCCAGGTGGATATTCACCAAGTAAGCCATCCGGCCAACTGCCAAAAATTGAGGGCACTCCAAAAATGTTCCCACCATAATAACTGTTTGCCGTAGGCCAGTCCAAAAAAGTTTGGCGGACAACCATATCATCCGACATGAAGTGGTTAAGCTTTCAAAATAAATCAAGGAGATTATGTCGAGGGAGGAATGAATTCGAACAGAGTCATACCTTCTTGATTGTGAAGAGAACAGCTCCCAACAGATCTAACACACGCACATTGCCGCTGCTGTCTGAACAGGCTAGCATAGTACAGTCTGGACTCCAGGCTAGCTTTCTCCATTGAGGATACGGATCCTTAGGAACTGAAGTCAGTGCAATAGGAATAGAAACTTTGATTGGTGGAGATGCAATCTAGTATTAGGTTGGGGGTAGCACCATCTACATGAAAATAATCTCTCGATGAGTTGTGGTGGTTCTGAAAAGAACCAGTGGTATAGCAACTCAACGTTTCAATCAGAATGCTCTGATGATCTTATGATTGTGTTCTTTCACCTGAAGATGATCAGAGCACGCTGATCCAAGCGTTGAGTTGTTACACCAATGATTCTTTTCAAAACCACCAATACTCATACATAGATTATTTTCATGTTGTGTTACTGCGAACCTCCCAAGAGTGAAGTCTGTGCATTACAATGTTAATTTTGGGTTGAACAAAGTAAAATTTACTAGAGTAAGATTTGAACCTGGCACCCCCTAACAAAGATATTGACAAAATAGGGAGACTGTCACCAATTATGGCTAAATGGCTCAGTTTGTAGAACGCTGGCACGTTAATCTGGAGGAGGCAGGTTCAAATCCCGCTATAGTAAATTTCTCTTTGTTCAACTCAAAATTAAAAAAAAAAATTACCAAGTGACTTTCCCTTGTGGTTTATTACTTGATATTTGAAACAAATAGTCACACCCCCTTAAGGTGATCCCTCTGCTGCCACTTCCTCTGTGTGATTCCTGGCTATACAGAAGTTACAGGTTGAAAGGATTCTAACTGGCACCCCAAACAAAGATATTGACAATATAGGGACACTGCCAACATTAGGGCTAGATGGCTTAGTTGGAATAGAGCACCATCACATTAATTTGGAGGTTGCATGTTCAAGTCTCACACTAGTCAGTTTTTCTTCGTTCAATCCAAAATTTGAAGCAAAACACAACATACTGTAGGGCCTATATCAAATGCTTACTTTAGAACGGCTTTACTTACTTGTGCATTTGCCAAGACTTGTGGTATAATCATCTCTGAAGGATCGCACCTCGATACAACCGTCCTGAAGAACAGCGAGAAGTTTGTCATTGCTGAAAAAAAAGGATTGTAAATGTTACCAATAATCATACATTTATTTCTCAAGTATGTCTAGAATCTGCAGTTGTCGTGAGAGAATGAAATTCGGAAATAAAATTCGGGAATGAATTCACTAGAAGACCAGCCATCAATTTCACAAAGCACTAAGATTTATCTGAGGATGAGTTGTCAGTATTTGACCATAGTGGTTTGTATTGTGACATCACACTTTGCTTAGCAGTTAGGATTGATAAACATGTCAAGATCAGTCTTAGCCTTTTGTGAACTTGAGCCTGGAATCTAATCCTTTAGAGACCTTCATTTCTGTATAATCATTACGATATGCCCAAACATTGATAATTTTTAATTTTTTTTTAATGTCAACTAAAATAAAATGAAACAGAAATTTTCTTTTGTTTTTTAGAAACTGGGATCCCCACTAAGTGACATTTCCGATTGATCACTAATTGGATCCAATGTTTCCATACTCTGAATTATGTTTTCTTGAATCTGAAAACATAGATTTTGTATCTTCTTGGGATAACAGATATCATCGAGCAAGCAAAAATTGTGAGTTAATAACAAACAGTGAACTTAGCCCCTTGAAGCCAAGCTTTGATGACCAAGCCTCAGTGTGAGCCGCTGTTAAATCATTGAGACCTCCTGCTTACCTCGTCGTTGCCAATTGCCAATTGCTCTGAGCATTGACTAACTTGATGAGCGGTGCTGGAAGTGAACATGGAGTAGACGTCCTGAAGAAAATATAAATATATTGACAATAAACCGTGCATACATATGTACAAAACAACATAATCATTGAGAAATAAAAATGTAAAACAACGTGCAATATGATAAACACATCGTAGGATTGTACATGTTTTTGGGGTGTTTGCCACTTTTGCCAGGCAAGACAAACACATTGACCCCTTGCACATCACCCATGGCTACTGTCTGCCAAGCTCGCCATTTAGGGAGTCAAAAGGCCTGTAAAAATTATGGTAAGCATGTACACACTGCGTCGACTACAATTCGCACTACACTGTACAACACACAGGACAATGACTCCCAAAATGGTGCAACCAAGTTTATTGAGAGGATGACGCCAATAACAATGTACAAAGAAAAGTAACTACATGTACATGTATAACACATCTATCTATGTATCTACAATCCCGGCCATATCTCGTTGGGCCCCCCTGCCCCCTTTCAATGTTGAATCACATTGTTGCAGTCTTCTGCGTTCCAGACAACATTGAGCGGGGGGACGGGGGACGGGGGAGAGAATGTTTATTGTGAGACAGGGAATGGTTATTGTATGGTTATTGTAACGTTATAGGAACGGGTGGCCCAAGCATTTTGGCCGGGATTGTAGGCATTGTCTATCTACTGCAGGATGTAGCCCTGTCTGACCCATCCATGATCGCCTTTCCTTTGCCATCCTTGGCAAGCCACTTCCTCATAACATGTAACTTCTATCAGTGTTGTCTTAAAAGTGAATGTTATTTAGTTCTTGCCCTTATACCGCTGTGAATACTCACTGTATACTCAGTACTTTCCCCAAGTCCCATGCAAAAGAAAAAACCCACAGGCATATCACTTGGATGGGATTTGAACCCAAGACCTTTGCCGTACTAGAGCAGATGTCTTATCACCAGACCACCCAGCTAGCCCAGTGGCTAGAGGCAGTTTGAACCATATATTTTAGCAGCAGGTACCCAGCGATTTAATATACATTAACTATTCATCTGTGATAAAGAACATTTTTTAGTTTTTGCCCTTACACTGATGTGTGTAAAGCACTGTATACTCAGTACTTTCCCGAGTCTTGTGAAAAAAAAACCATCTAAAAATTAAAACCTATTAATAGTATTCAATAGTAAATTTCATCGAAATCTTTTACCTGCTACATGTTTGCAAATTGCAGGTTTGGAAAAAAGATCAAATCTGTTGAACAAGATAAATAAAGCTGACAAGACTTGCGCAAAAGTCTCATATTAAAGTAGCTCACCTGAGTGGCATCCCAGTACTGCGAAGAAATGTCCATAATGATCCTAAAAAATATAAAAAACAAAAATGTCAGATGAAACTTCACTTTGCATGTGTAATAAAAATGATTTTCACCAGATTAATGTTTTTTAATATTTTTGTTATTGCAATTCTAGAAAAACAGCAAAATCTACAGAGGTAACTCAACGTAAAAGCCTAGTCCTTGAAATTATGGCAGGCATTGACAGGGCCAGAGTTTCTTTTCTTTTTCCTCCTTTTTTAGAATTACCTCACAAACATATACAGCACTGTTACACTTTCTTTTTGAGCAATTTCACATTTACAAAAACTTGCCTAGGGGGTCTAATAACTCACTTTAAAGGTAGGGTCATACTTAAGT
Source organism: Pycnopodia helianthoides (assembly GCA_032158295.1). NCBI lineage: Eukaryota > Metazoa > Echinodermata > Asteroidea > Forcipulatida > Asteriidae > Pycnopodia > Pycnopodia helianthoides. The sequence continues at coordinate 10,846,392 of CM063247.1, read as the reverse complement.
AATGACCCTGAAAATATTTCCTGCAATTTCTATCCCAAAACCTCCTTGTTAAAAAGACAGTACTGGTAATAGTAGTAGGCATCTAAAATGATGTCTGAACCGTCTGAAATGCCCCATCGAAATCGGCTTGGAGATTCAAATTTCTGTGGTGTCCATTTGTGAATGCTGCAACCAGTAAGGCAGTAAACAATTACACGTGGTGGTTTTAAAAAAAATAGATATCCCCGAATATCTGGAGCGGTTATGTCCACGCAGGAAGAATAATCTGTAATTGGAATACACAATCTGAGAAACATTTCATGCAGAAACGTTTCTCAGACTGAAATGTTTTTGAATCCCTTTCTCTTTTAATAGAAACCACATTCCTGAGAAGGGAATCGTTTTCCAACGTGTAATACATTATCAACAGCTGTTGTGCTTCTTACAAAGTAAGTCTTTAACCCTAAAGAACCCAAGTCCTACAATATCCTCATTGCCAAAGTGCAGGATTGTGAAGAATTTGGGCTATTAGGGATCTGCAACACAGGAGGATTTTGAAGGCTTTGGGCTAAAATGAGTTTTTGTTAGGGTAGGATTTCGCAGGACTTGCACTACCGGGCTGTTTTTACATAGGAGGATTTTGAAGGTTTTATGTATTATGCAGCTTAGCCAAAATAGGATTCTGAAGGTTTTGGGCTTTTTTGACATTTTTTGACTCCCTAACTTCTGTCTCAAAAGGATTTTGAAGGATTGGGCTAATATGTATACTTACAATAAGTTGAAGGATATTGAAGGATTTGGGCACTTTAGGTTTATTACCACTTTAATCCGAAGGATATTGAAGGATTTGGGCAGTATGTTTACCCAAGGGTCTAGTCTGTTAGGGTTAAGGCCATTAACTTTTGGTGGAATTACCAAAGGTACAATGTATACCCTCCCTTTAAAACAGCCTTCATTTTTCCATTGTTTAAACCTGTTTTAGAGACTTACTGTTAGCAACAGATGATAACTTTCCTACAATAGATCCTTTTGGCTTCTCAGCAATGACCTTTGTCTGTCATTTGGACATTAAAAAGAAAATACAAATATAGCATTGATTATTATCAGAATATAATTGTTTTTTGTTTTTAATGAAAGCTAAAACAGTTGTATTACTAGATATTAGATACCACTCATTCTCATAAATATTTAAAATTTACATACTGAGATTCTGAGTTTTTTTTCTCTCTCTTTCAAGAAGATTGTTGTTGGAGCTAGTACTTAGTAGTTACTTTAAAAAAAGAGTTCTACTTATAGTAGTCTTGGCCCATGACGTTAGTGGATTATGTGATTCGTAGTAGTGCACCATCTTATAAAGGCATGATTTAAGTAACTTGTCCAGCTCTCACTAAGGATTGCTGCAGCACTGGGTTAACTTTTTTGTCCTTCTCCCCAACCTTTCCTGAGTAATCAATCATTGGCACAATGGCAGAAATAAACTTACATATAACTTATTAGGCCTACTATTTCTAAAAAGCTTGACCCTGGGCCATATAATAATTTGTATCCATTGATATCTGTGTCTATGATTGTGCACTGATTAGTTACCCTAGGAAAGACTGGGAAGTAAACAAAAGTTAACCCTATTGCTGCAGGATATTACCCAATCCAGATTGTGGGCAATCTGCAAATTGGGCAGAAATGTGAGCAATCTTTAGATTATGCAAATCCATACATAGAAAGAGCTCAAGATGCACAACCCGTAAAGCATTGGAGAGGAGCAATGTCCTCTTTAACTATTTTGAAAAATCAGTCGTTGCATGATTTTGGTCCTAAAAACATTGATTTGGAGCATAGAAAACAATTAAAGCATGTAACTAGTATAACATCTTTTACATATTGAGAAACCAGTACCCGGTACTGAGTACACGGTCAGTGTCACTACCCTAAAATACTGTAACTGGGTAATATTATGGAATCTCCATATTATGTTCAGTGTTAGTTTTTACTGGATTGACTGGTGGTTTTTAAGAAAGGAGTACGGAGTGCAAGAACTTAAAAAGTGCAACTAAGCAGTTTTGTTTTTATATAACATTGAGGCGGGAACATGATTGTGTGACACATTGCAAATGGCAATGAAATTTATGCTTGGAAGTTATGCTGACGTTTAAAAAAAATATAAAAAAATATTAATAAAAAATGTAAAAAATGATGACGTGGTTGGTGAGTCTCAGTCTCAGGAAAAAAAATCGGATATTTACAACACTTATATGCAACAACCTGTATAATTTGGGCTTTTTCTGTACATAAAGAAAGCTTAGTTGTTTCTCACCAAAGTTTCAGGTTCTTGAGGCCATTCAGAGAGGACTAGTAAGTCATACAATATGTTATCGGCGGCATCATCTGAATTTTGCTCCGTGGACGTCGCCATCTTGGATAAGGTGTTTGTTGGTCGTTGTGGGCTCATTACTCAACTAATTGTGTGGATTAAGGAGGGCGGGCGCAATTTTTTTATGCAGCGCACGTCGGCTATGAAGTCAACAGTTAATGTATAGAAGAACAGCCTATCCCTTAACTGTAAACTCCATAGCCGACGTGTGCTGCAGACGAAAAAAAAAAACGCGGGCGGGGCGGGTTCGGGTCGAAGATGACAGATGGGGGGTTTCAAAGTAGAGGGTTATGACGGGGGTGAGTGGGTATCGGCAGTCTTCCCCTAACAGAAATAGCAGGCCTAAGTGGTTGGTGCTCGCAAAGGCAGATGCACTTACCAATGCAGAAGAAATTTTCAAAATTGATAAGACCCTATCCAAATAAAACAAAGTGGGCCTCATTTTAACTTTCCGATGAAGTAGTAAACAGCTGTCAGAATTCTTTCAAAACAAGGGGGCAATACCAAGAAAAAAACAAAAAAACAACGTATTTAAACGAAAGCATGGCCACATTTTCAACTTTATTTAAAGGTTTACACATTTTTACTAACACCCCCACACACACAATTTAAAAAGTCAACATGGGACAAGTATTTTGTTTCTTTCCTTTTTTATTACGGGTATTTTTTCGGCATTAGGTTTTTCTTTTCTGGATTGTTTTGTTCTACTTACAACAACAAAATACAAAAGAAAAATACAAACAAATATACCAATGTTTCTTTATAGCCATTCATGGATATATAAGAACCTATTATTATTATTATTTATTAGCAGTCAAGTAAGTTTATTGAAATATACAGCAACTGGAAAGCTGCTGTAGAATGAAGCCCTGTGTCTGACCTTACATGGATAAATATTGTAATTTTAGGATGAACAAAGAAAAACTGACTAGAGCAGAACTTGAACCTGCAACTTACGGATTAACATGCCAGCGCTCTACCAACTGAGCTGTCTACCCTTAATGTTGGCTATCTACCTATTTTGTCAATATCTTTGTTTGGGGTGCCAGTCAGAAGCCATTCAACCTGTAACTGCTGTATAGCCAGGGATCACACCCAAGTTTACGATACAACCTGGGAAGCAACAGCAGAGGGATCACCTTAAGGGGATGCAAATTTATATTTCAAATATCAAAGTAATAAACCACAAGAGAAACTGACTGAGTAAATTTTAACTAACAAAGGGTTGAACAAAGAAAAATTAACCAGACGGAATGACTGACCTCTGGATTAAATTTACCCTGTCAGTTTCACTTATGAGAAATGTATTTTTCAGAAAAAGGTATACTCTTGGCTTGTACAGCCAGATGTACACAAGAATTGTGAATGTTTTTTTCCCCCTATTTTAAAGATCTGAGCTAAAACACAGAACTTGCTTAAATTGTTCACATAACTTTTAAGTAACATTACAGAATTGGTTTTTGCTAACAAAACAGTTGCTGGCAGTGTAAGCACTTTATGTAATCCACCATATACATAAACTGGCAAACCTGTAGAAGTTTGAGATCGAACTGCCATCTGGGTCACGAGAAAATAGTGAAAAACCGATTACACATTTGCATGAAATCATATAGATTCAACAAATGAATAAAATGCTCACTGAGCGATAAACTCCAATCGGGAAAAATTTGTTTATTCATTTCTCATCAAATATGGCTTTTCATTTCAAGGGATGTTTTCTACTATCATCATCATTAGACCGTGTAAGTTTTATGTAAATCTGTGATCAAAAAGTATATTTTACAAGTTTTTTTCTTACCAATTCTGTAATGTTCCTTTAACATGATATGAAACGATACATTTTATGTACAGTGGTGGTATGATATAGGATGATATAAAGAAACCTGTCTGGGTTTGCCTTGAACTTTCATTTCATTCTCGTCAGATCTTATCTTGCAAACGTTTCACTGGTTCTCAACCAATAAACCAATACCTCAGGTCAGGTGTCATCGATGACAGTAGAACTAAAAGATCTCTGACAAAGGTGCTTTAATGGAAGACTGCTCATAAGTATTTAGCAAATTTACTTTTCAATTTACCCAGTCAAATCATTTGGCTCGTGATATCGTCACTACCCAGGCGATTCCGACACAATGATGAAATCATTTTGTAAGTCATTAGTGCATCACTTTTATAAGAGAACACTGTAGCCGCCGGCAGAGCTAGTCGGGCTTCAGTTCTTGGCCCATGTTCATAAAAGCTGTGTTGACTCCTTGCAGACGCGTAACGCACCTCCGCAAAATGCATGTCTACATTTGCACCATTTTGGGAGTCAATTCCTTGATAGTCAATTTTAAATCCCAAAATGGGGGGCAGGATAATAATAATAATAATAATAATAATTACACAGCATTTGTAAAGGCGCACTGAATCTGATACAAAAACCATTCGAAGGCGCCGGTCAAGATGGAAAGGAGGGAATTCTCAAGTGGTAGGAAAAGCAAGTGTGAACAGGTGTGTCTTCAGTAGCTGCTGAAAGAGTGAGATGTTGTGTATTTCCCTGAGGTTTTCAGGGAGTGAATTCCAGAGCCTGGGTGCTGTGCTGGAAAGGATAGGTGAGTTAAGTGCCTGCGCATTGGCAAGGGGTCAATACAGGTAACAATTTCCTGTGCTTAAATTTAGCATAATATTGTGCATAATCAAAAAAAGTACTTCATTATCAAATCCAGAAGATTCAACAGCGACAGTATGCGTTCACAATGGATTTGCCCTGTTGCACCACTCATCTGCTTACCAGTAGAACTGCTAGCATGGCTTTTGCTTTGCTCATGGTAAGCACTAGTTATTAAACAGAAACGGTGCTAAGGGCCGCTCCGTAAAGCAGAAAACCGTCTGCTTACAGACATTATGCGATTGGGCCTCTGATACAAAAATCAACAGACTCAAAACAGCTGGAGAGCAAGTTTTTGGGCCCTCAATGTAAAAGTTTTCAGTCAATGTGACAACGTCTCTTAATTCCAAGGCATCATATTCCCAACTGCAGTCTCTACAATACAAAGTTCAAGAGTCTTAAAAGAGCATCAACTGTTTGCCTCTTCCTGTGCTTCCTTGGCTGCTTTTTGTGCTTTCTCCTCAGCCTTGGCCCTTGCTCGTCTTGCCAGCACTGTACTCATCGGATGGAGAGGAAGGAATCCCGATAATCCTGAAGTTAAAATAAATAAAATAAAACAATAAATTAGTTCAAGTTATTATTATTAGAAACATAGTGTTCGCCAAAGGGGTGTCTTTTGGACACCCTGTTTTATCTGTCATTCATATGTAAATGAATTGTAAGTGAACAATTTCCCAGCAAAATCTTGACACCCTTTTACTAAAAACCTTAGTTAGAAAAATATTGACCTTAATTATCTGAGAAAATAGAATTAGCTGATTGCAAACTGTTAACCATTACCAACTAAAATGACCTATGGTCATGAGGTATAAATGCAAAAATTTGTTAATGGTCCAATACCTTTCGACCCTAGCAGAGTCTACCTCAAAGGCTAGAGTCGAAAACTCAAGGCCATTAACATTTTGTGTGTGTTAATATTTAATGTAGATAGAAAAAAAACTGAACTACTACACCTTGTAAAAATGTAATCAAAACAGATCTTACTTTTTCTTGTTAAAGAGAGTACAGTAGTCACAGATTCATTGCAGCTGAGCAATATGAGGGGGTTAGAAACGGGAAGGAGAGGAGCTTGAGGATAACAAAATATCACAAACATACCCAGTAACATAGCAACTGGTCTCGTTGGACTTGCTCCTGTCGCTAACCAATGCTTGATCCTCTCAAAGTTGAAGCTGACAAGTTTCTCGTTGTGGTTGTTTGGCATCGGGTCGTACGTTCCAAGCTGCTCTAGGACTGCTGGGCTGTCACGGCCACGTCTGTTGTGTATGGCAACGAGGTGGTAGAATGGTCGGTTGGTACAGCCATGACGTGCAAGCCTGATCATGACTTTTAGATTAGCCGGCATCTTGATGAGGTAGGTATATACAATTCCTTCAAGGTAAAAACAAGTTTTGGGTTGTAATGACTGTTTGCAAAACTGCTTCAACGCTATTTGCTAACTTTAAGTATAAAACTTTAGTGAGAAGTAATGTCTAATCACTAAATCAGTCACATACCATGTGAGGATATTCAATTGAAACTCAGTCAAACATGCAAAGGTAAAACCTTGAAACTAATGCTAATTAGTATTTACATAAATATTGCACGTAGTAGTACGAGTACTACTGTACTACTACTAGTCATGCTAATATTACAGATAAAAAAGTGCCCCGGTTTTATTACACCAGCCATAGACTGATAGAGGAATTAGGAAAGAATTTCCTCCGTCCATGACCATGTATTCCTTTTAAGATATATGAAAATAAAATCCAGGTGGTGAACTATACAGATTACAATACAGTTACTTAGATTCGAAGGCCAAATGGGCAAATTGCAACAACGGTTAATTACCTACCTGAAGTTGAACCAAACTTTTGGAGAACAACGCTGTGTTTTTGTACAGTTTGTTCGGAATTAATGTAATGCAGGAGCAACAGTGATAATTAATTTCGGTACTAGACACGTTGAAACGTGACACATTCGATGGTATGTAGTCTGGTGCCGTAGCAGCACAAACTATACATTGAGTACGACTCCTAGACTTAGGAAACGTATAAGTTGCAAAAGTAAAGAAAGAGAACCCGACTAAACAAGCCGGTTATTTCTGCAGATAGCAAACTCGGCACCTGCAACGTCAGAACCTTGCAAACTCGGCTCCCCCAAACTCGGCACCTGGTAAACTCTGCACCCACCCATAAACGAGTTAGCAAGGTGTCGAGTCTGCAGGTGCCGAATTTACTATAAATGGCTATAATGAGAATGAAGTAATCATATTTAATTTTATTCACGCAGAAGACATCTTTTAGGGTCAAACGTACGTGTCACTAAATGTAAGCTATTTTACTTGGATAGTAGCGTAGTGAAAGTGGGAGATTAAAACGTCACCAGTCATCAAGACAATTAAAAAGTCACAAGTTTTATCATACAATCCAGAGCAAAATAAACTGGTTTGTTTTCGAGTTTAGTACGAGAGAAAAAAAATCTATAGACATTGATTGACTCAGCAGATCAGCTGATTGAAGATGGTGTGCATACCATGCATCGTCATCCCGCTGGTGTTGTGGGTGTTCCACCGGTTTCTGCGGCCGTACCTTTTGCCCTTGATGCCCGCAAGCATACAAAAATGGTTCAGTGTGAAAGCCGAGAAAATGGAGAATTATGGTGGACCACCGCCTGAAAACACATCTGAAAAGGTATGTTCTGTGTCGATTTAATACTTTACCTTTAAATAAAAGTTTGAATGGCATGAGTTGCCTTCAAATCTCGTAAAATGTTGCTATTTCTACCTCCATACCCATAGTCCATGTTCTGATGTGATTTGTTTTGATAATGTAAACTGGTGAAATATAATAATATTATGTGAATGAGTGGAAAAAGGGTGACTGCTTTTGTTCCACCTGTTGTTATAGAAACATTTTACATGAAATTAAAATGAAAGAAATATTTCGCTAAGTTATAACAACATTGTGAAAGTGCAAATAAATGGCAAGTTTGTTTGTAACTTCCTAGTTCCTATGTCACCTTACCTCTTTAAAATCAACCTAATTTGCACATGGTCCAGACAGAGATCAGTATCAGCAAGTGTACCAGCAATAATCAGCTTTCAACAATATTTAATTAAAACTCCTAATTGGTGAAACTATAATGAATGCCAGCATAAATTTGTAAACTAGATGAGATAAATGTGATTGACATTTTCTCTGTCCTTGCTTTATGATTAAAGCAACTTGTTTGATACAGTACAGTTATTCTTTTATTATTTCTGAATTTTACCAAGCCAAAGAAATTAGTGGAGTTTGAAAATTGTAAAATCTGAATTTCTTACTGAAGTCATTTTTGTGAATATTTTATTCTTTATTGTACAATGTTTTTCTTCATGTCTTTTCCCCTCTTTATTACATAACGGTGAAGCTGTTAATTGCTAAAAACAGATTTCTGTTTCCATTTAGGCCAGATGAATCCATTTTAATCCTAATTGTGTTTCCTTGGCATTTTGTTCTGCAGACAACCGACGTTCCCACCAGCTGTCCAATATCTACAATGGGCCAAACGGCAACGACAGAAATAAAAGCAGGCGGGGATAAGAAAACTGATTGATGGATTGATTTTTGCAATCTTTTAGACATTGAGAACTTTGAACGGACAACCATGATGTGAACTCACTGATGCTACTGTAATGCGTAAAGTTTAATGTTGTCATCCACTAACCCCCCTCCCCTGCAACTTCAGCTACAGCTACAGGGTTTGCCCTTCACTTTTTCAGTGACTAGCCAGTGGGACCAGTTAACTCGTCATTCCACTAGTCCCTCAGCCTTTTCAGTGGTCCATACTTCATATTAAACAGGAATGCTTTTCAACACTGAACTAACCAGCCGGACCACTTGGAGAGAATTTTGACTGGTCCTAGGGTGTTTCAACTGGCATTTGGCCAGCGGACCAACGTTAAGGGAGAACCCTGGCGCTATGACCATTGGCTGGGAAGACAACATTGAAGAATAGGTCTTTTCAGCAATCCTGCCTTTAGGCCATATCCGAATTGGCGGCTACTGCTATGACTGTTACTAACGGTGTTGTTAAGGATGTCCTATACTTCAACACATGACCGCATGGAAATCTAGCCGTAGCTGTAGCCAATTCGGACACGGCCTTAGCCAAAATTCACACATGGCCTAGTATCCATGCAAATGTTGTCAACTGACCTTCTGCTGTGACACTCACATTGGGGGTACCAGTGTGCACATTGGGGGTACCAGTGTGCAATATGGTACCATGTGGAAAACGCACAGCCAATTTTGTACGGGTAGTTTTTCCCTGAAGTACACCTTATTGAGAAAATGTAAACTTGTATGAGAACCATTACTTTACCATTGTAATATCAAATAAGGAAGTTAACAATGTATGGGCCATTCAGAACAACCAATGTTCGAAAAAAAGAAGACTTCTTTTTGGAAGTGTGGTTGGGTGGGTCAAAGGAAATAGTTGAAAATAAAACTTAATTTGCAATAAAAATTTAAAAATAAGTAAAAAAGGAAAACAAATAGATGTCTATCAAATCCCTATTCTGTTCCATTGTCAACAAGGGCTCAATTTCATGGGTTTGCTTATTGCCGAATTCTGCGATTGTGATCACCATTCTCCACTTACTGTGCAAGCGCCAAATTTCTGGGCTAGCTGTGTAAGCGAAGAATGCCTAGTGACATGGAGTTCGCATGCGCACAAGCAAAAATTCCCTGGTAACCTGTGAAATGTGCTTGACGCAAGTGCAGAATTCCCTGCTTCCATAAGCGCCGATTCTTTGCTTATGGTAAGCAGAGCCACGAAATTGGGCCCATGCCTTGATAGTCCACCTCGTTCAAACTGTTGATAGAAAAATATTAAGCAATAGGCCTGGGATTTCATCTGTGAGAGGATAAGGCCATTTTCATTTTGCAAAGGGCACTTCCATTGCAAATTCTTAAACTCTGTGGGAAACTTTTCAAGGGGCACCAAAGCTTGTTTAATTCCAGGGCAAGAAGTGGAAGTCTAAAATATCTAACTAACTCAATGCGTCACTTTGTCTTTTAGTATGTAGGCTCTGTTAAATAAGCAGTCAATATAAAAAAAACTAATAAATTGTGGTGGGTGGGTCAACAATGTTTCACATTGGTTTTTCTCAATGGCCATAAAAGATCAGTAGCAACCCACCACTTCAATGTATAAAGGTGCGCATGGCACAAAGTACATCCAGTAAAAAATTAAAAATCAAAATAAAAACCAAAGCCCCGAACCAATACAAAGTGGCAAGTTGAATCTTGGGTGTACTTCATGCCATGCACACCATTGGCCAGGTGTATTAGTTTTTATTGTATTGTATTATATTTTTTCCCGAAACTGGTGCAAACCCATTTTCCTGGGGAGGGTAACATCTGTATAGTAAAGAAGTTGTAATGGAAGGACATGAGTGTTAACATAAAACAAAAAACATAGGTTAAACCTAATCGCAGTTTGATTTTCTTTTAAACAGTAAATAAAAAGATTTATTTGGCAATGCAATTAATAATAGCTTCATCGGGGATGGTCCAATCTTTATTGACCCATTGCAGATGCAGAACGCACCTTTGCAAAATGCGCATCCACCATTTCCACCATTTTTTTGGGGGGGGGGGGAACTCTTTGCGTACATATTAACTCCCAAAATGGGGGACAGGATACATGTAGGTGCATGTAAGTGCGCTGCGCACTGTGTGATGTGTCAATAAATGGGAACGTTCGTGAAATCATGGTGTCAGTATTGATATCAACTTTGCTGAGAGTGACATTGCAAAATAATGTTTTTACCCAAGATTCCACCCCCCAAAAAATTCACTTTCAATTTTGTTCACTTTCAAGTAGTTTCAAACAAATGTCTATCTCGAAGGTTTGACATGTTAATGAAGTTCACCTAATATGTACACATTATATTTAAGATACCTTTTTATTGTATAAACTACATGTATCAAAAAGATTACTTTAAAAAAACTTGCATTAAAAAATACATTATGTATTCAACAGGTGCACGGTAATTATTACATAGATTACCCACCAAATTCATTTTCATTTATAAATATTTATCTAGACCTGATACTTAACAGAGGTAATCAATGCCCCTAGTCATTGCCTGGCTGCCCTTTGAGATGGTCCAGTATAAATTAAAATTTTCCTCACAGAGCCAAAAAAAAAAAAAAAAATTAGGCCTGGTATCTTTCAAGAACAAAGTATTACACCTGTGGACCTGTTATAAGCTATGCACAATAAATTTAAAAAATAAAATAAATCTTATCTTAATTAGACATGTATTGTGTGTCTTTTTCTTTTCTGTTTGTAATGCGTGTGTCTTTAAAAAAATGTATACACATGTGTAAAGAAACTATTTAATTTTAATTCTTTCAAGAACAAAGTATTTCACCTGTGGACCTGTTATAAGTTATGCACAATAAATTTAAAAAATAAAATAAACCTTATCTTAATTTGACATGTATTGTGTGTCTTTCTTATCTGTTTGTAATGCGTGTGTCTTTAAAAAATGTATACACATGTGTAAAGAAATTATTTATTTAATTTTATACTATAAATTTTTTGAATAACCATACAAAGTATAGAGAATATTAAGTAATACACCACAAGGGAAAACTTACTGCATAAATTTTAAATAATTTTGGGTTGAACAAAGAAAATTTGACTAGAGCGGGATTTGAACCAATGACCTCCGGATCATGTAGGGCTAGATAGCTCAGTTGGTAGAGCGCCACCACGTTAATATGGAGGTTGGTTCAAATCCCGCGCTCTAGTCAAGTTCTCTTTGTTCAACCCGAATTCATTAAAATATAGAGAACACAACATCATTTGAGTAAATTTTTAAATATGAGAGAGGTGCTGCACATAAGTGATTGGAGTGGAAGCCCTGGATTTTAAGTCAAAGCAAAAGTGTGTGTGGATAAGGCCTTGGTAGAAAGCTTGGAAGGATTGATATACATGTATTGGCACATGGCAAGGTAACCTTTGTACAAAAAAAACCCAAAACAAAGGAAAAAACCACAACAACAAGATTTTGATAACATCTATACTGAAGGTTTTACAATTATTATAAAGAATAAAACCTTAAAAGGGCACATTGCTTTCATATCTCTCATACGTTTGCTGTTTGAAATTGCTCCTTATCCTTTTTAACCCTCTTGCTGTCTGACCATTCAATACCATTCAAGTGGTTTTGAATGATAGATAAACTATGCCAGCCTGAAATATGATACCATGAGGGAATGCACGTACACAGTACACAGTTAGTTCTGTGCACAGTTGTGCCACCGTACACAACCTTGGCAGTCCAATGGTTTCAAATGGTTGGTCAACTCACTGGAAAATGTTGCCAAGAGTCACTGACAGTAGGAGGGTTAAAGAGTTGTTCATGCACTGAGACACGTACAGTGTGTTTTGAGTAGTGATTAAAAAAAACTTGCCTCTGGCAATACAACCAAAAGCGTAGTCAAACAAATCGGTTCTGAAAAATAGCGGACTATGTTCTGTCATAAAATTACACAAAAAAACACACTGTTTCAAGGGGTATGTGAATCATTCTATTCTACTTTTAAAACATCTTTCCAACCATATTCATTACATAACAAACACTTTTTATAGCCCAAAGCACCCAATGATGTGAAGGCAATGTGCCCCTTTAATTATGTGTCACATGTACATTAAAACACAATTAAAAATTAAAACCAAATTCAGTTTGAAGTTTGGTACCAGAAAATAAACCTATGAAATTAACTCCCAAGTGTTCAAAGTACTGCTCAGTTAAGAATGATTGAAATAACTATTCCCACATAATCAAATGTAATATTCAGAAATATAATTGAGTCTTAAGGGTTTTGGGTTATTGTAAGTAGTACACATTTAAAAAAAAATTTTAAGAGTAAAAACGACGAACTACGTGAAGAAAAACCACCATTAACAGAATCATTACCTCAGATCATGGCAACCTACATGTAGATGAAATACAATACAAATGGCACCACCCGCTGCAAACACAAAAAAAGACGAGTGAGAGTGGTGAAGCTGGGTTGCTGCGAGCGCCTTGACTAAAGGCTACACCTGAGTAGACCCTGAATAATTGTTATATTTATGGTACGACCATTGTTTGTCTGGTTTCATATCACTATCAGTGTAGCATGACAATCATTTACAAAGGAGATCAGACTAAAGTTAAGTCTCACTTTGCCATGTGTTGTTTGGTTGAAACACAATACTATGGTTGGACAGTGACATACTACATATTATAACCTACATGTGTATTATAATGAATCACTTGGCGATGATATTAAAACCCTCAAAAAGAATTGCTTTTATAGGATCATAAACGGGTCAGGTAACAATGGTTTATTGATAAGGGTAAAAATATGGTAACTCATCGGACAAATCGATAAATCATTCTAATTTATTGTTGTGCCATTGCAACAAGATACCGACTCACTTTTTTGAAAAAAATACATCAATTTTTGTAACTCTAGAAATGTGCAACTTGCTTCATTCAGCAAGGTTGAATCTCACTTCATTGGTTGAAGTTTTCACACCATTTTGTTCATGATCAAAGCAGGCCTGTCATGTGGCTGTGTATGAAATTATGAACTGTTACCCAGTTATAGCACGTGCGAGCCCTTACCTCCACACCAAATCTAAGGAGGCCTGTGTTGAAAATTATGATAGTGCCCCTTTGATAACACACTTCTCAATAGAGGTACGGTAGGTCTCCATGTTCATCCCAACCAACTGGAAAATTAAACCTATTGAGTCACCAACCTGTGTGAGTGGGAGTTCTTTCAACACTCTTCTGCAGGTTTTTGGCATGCATCTTCACCCCCTCCCCCACCCCTAATCGTTGCATCATATCATGAGCTTTTCAGCCACCGCCTCATTTGTTACATACTACATGGATTGGACAAGTTGTAGAATTAAACGGATTGATTTCACTGGTTATTCAACAAAAGTACTGAACTAAAATCAAGGTTTGCCCTTAACTTTTTCAGCGACTGGCCAGCGGGACCAGTAAGCTCGCAGTAAGAGTCCCTATTTCACATAGAGATGCTTTTCAACACCGAACTAGCCAGCCGGACCACTTGGAGAGAATTTTGACTGGTCCTCAGGTGTTTAAACTAGCGTTTGGCCAGCGGACCACTGTTATTGTTAAAGGGGCTGTGTCATCATGATCAAAGCAGGCCTGTGACTGTACATGGAATTATGACCTCTCACCCAGTTACTGCACAAGCGCGTTCTCCTTCCGTATCATATCTATGGAGAGAGCGCACGCGCAGTAACTTGGTGAGAGTTCATAATTCCATGTACAGCCACAGGTCTGCTTTGATCATGATGACACAACCCCTTTAAGGGAGGACTCTGAAAACAAGATTTTCAACAGGAAATTTTACAGTCGTAATCTGTACTTCGTACATGAAATATAATTAGCCTTGGAGCCCCTGGGGTCAATTTCACAAAACTCTTCCTAACTTAGGACTAGTCCTAGGCAACGCTAAGAGATAGGACTAGTCCTAAGTACTGGTCCTAACTTAGGACTAGTCCTATCTGTTAGCATTGCCTAGGACTAGTCCTAAGTTAGGAAGAGTTTTGTGAAATCGACCCCAGAGCCCCCATGTCTTCTAGGAACGAAGGGGATATTTTATGATTCAGTCATGATTTTTTTTACATACACAGGCGTACACAGTGTCAGGACAAGTTCCACTAGTCATTGTATGGTAACTGACCTTTTCAATATTTAATTTCTTTTATCATGGTCAAAGTACTGAAATGAAAGAGCACAAACTCTCCACAATCTACATGGTGTATCCAGTTACACTTGTTTCTGCGTTTTCTCTCTGCAGTGTGTATCCTAAATATTCATGAAAAAACCTGTGAACGAGACATCTGCTCTCGAAACGGCAAAGGTTGTGGGTTTGAATTCCACTCAAGTAATGTGCCTGTGGATTTTCACAGGACTCGGGGGGGGGGGGGGCGGGGAAAATACTGAGCATACAGTGCTTAACACACATCAGTGTATTAGGCCTATAGGTTGAACACAAAAAGAGTGGTTAAATAATAATAAATGAATAAAGACCATTTCCGAATTGGTGACTGCGACTGTCTCTAAGGGTGTTGCTCAGGGCAGCCTAGACGCCTCAACGCATGTTAATTTGATTATCATGCCCCAGCCACTACTTGGGAAACAGCCTTAGCTTTAGGTAGGGCCCCTACCTTGTATAAAAAAACAATGCATTTTCCAAACATATCATTTAATTGGGCAATAACATGGTGATGAGCTGGTCTTCACTGTGTGGTAATGACCGGGTTGGTGGCTTGGTCAATATTAAGAGCGGCCAGCCACCAACCAAGGTCAATACTATGCAGTGAAGACAGGCTCCTCACAATGTTATTGTCACTGAAATTTGAATTTTCTTTTTTTTTATTTGTTCAATATCTGTTCAAAGGCCATTCTTTAGGCTGTTCAATTTTTGCATGTGGGACCTAATCTAATTCACTAAACTAAAATGCATATTTTTAAGAATGAGACTACAAGCTTTGAAAATTAACTGTCACCATAAATAGATCTACTGTGGCTGGTGTTCGACTTTATGCTTTGCATTAAGTTGGTTCATGAGTGTACCAGCTACCCAGCTACCTTAAACCTTTACACGTACGTACATACGAGTGGTATAGGTGTGCACACAGCATAATCTCTCCTTGCCAAAAACACAGAAACAATAGGCCTATTGTGCAATATGCACAAAGATAATAACAGTTGATTGGATAGCACAGAGCCTTTACACAACAATGCTTGTTTAGTTTTTCGATAGTTCACTGAGCAGGTCTGTATAAATACACCCCTACGTGACCAGTCCTACGTGACCAGTCTTTGACTGATCAGAGTGCGTTAAACTCTCTGAAGTACTTATTAACGTGATACTTTTGCATTAAGCACTGTAGGGATACTCTGTATTTTCCCACTTCCTGTGAAAAAACCCACATGAAGGCATATCACTCATACGTTTCATTTTTCACTGGACTCGGAGAATACATCTTGGTGTAAGGGCAAACACCAAATAGCCTATAAAATCATTGCGGTACCCACTGCTAAAATATAAGATTCGAACTGCCTCTAGCAACCGAACTAGCTCGCTGGTCTACTGGTAAGACATGTGCTCTAGCATGGCAAAGGTCGTAGGTTCAAATCCCAACGAGTGATATGCCTGTTTTTTTTTTCACAGGACTCTGGAAAGTACCAAGTATACAGTGCTTAATACACATCTGTGCAAGGGCAGACGACACCCAATAGTATTCTTTATCCCTGATGCAAAATACAGAATTAAAAAAATTAATCATCACCATGTCAGCAAGCTGCAACTTGCCACCTATTGAGATCGTGTTAATTGCCACTGTTGATTGTAGGATCCAGAAACAATGTTCCTACAATTACTGAAAATCCAATCAATGTGCACAAGAGTTTCAGCAGTCTATCCCCAGGCTGGCTCATCTCCATAGGGAGCACTTCAAAGAAAGTTATATACAAGAACGTCCCTGTGGCCAACCCCTGCAGGACGCCGCTCGTGATGTCGTGCGCAATGTTGTTGAGCCCTTCCATCACCAAGATGCCAATGACAATACCTATCGGTGCCATGACAGAAAAACAAATGCTCGACTGTATCACCGTCGCCTTACGGAGGTTACTCTGAACAAAGTTAACCCCGAGACTCAGCGCCAGGATGGTCTTATGGATCACAACGGCAGTGAAGATTCCCAACAGCTGAGCGATATTGTTCTGCAAACCCAGGGCGAGGCCTTCAAATAAGGAGTGCAGTGACAGGGCCAGGAGTAGAAGCAGGGATCTGAGGGAGGTGCTAGTGACCATGTCGTGGCTTTCGGTGTGCTGGACAAGTGCACCATCAGCAGGGTTAGAGTCGATCATTCCATGACTGTGGCCGTGACTATGACCGTGGCCGTGACTATGACCGTGGCCGTGAATATGACCGTGTCTCTCTGACTGAAGAGTGCCAGTGCTAGTGTCACTGCATTCTCTTTGAAAGGTTTGTTTGAAGTCAGCGTTGCTGTGTCGTTCATTATCAGTATCACTGACTTTATGAGTAACAGCTGAATTTCTATTGGGAGTGTGTTTTAAAAGTGGACTTCTTTCATTCTCAGATTGCCCCTCTTCTTCCGTTTGTTGAAGTGCCTTGCGATGCTCGATCTCAGTGCTCCTCTCCTTGTAGTCATGAACGATTTGCTCAACGCAGAGAATCAAAAACAGCCCCACGGCGGTTATGAACTCTGCAATGGGAAAGTTGGTGTTGATGCCAAGTTTTGGGAACAGCTCGGTGAGTTTCCTGCGAACATCTGGCAGCAGATCCAGCAAGCACGTTGCGAGGAACACCCCTCCACCGAAGCAGTTGAGGAATCTGAACACTCGTTTCATGAGGTGTCTACGGGCCAGGCCTTCTTGGCCCTGTCGCTTGTTAACAGCATGCACAAATTTCAGGGGAAGCAAACTTGATGTGAGGCATGTCACGAAAAGCGTTCCCAGCAAAATGATCTTGATGATCAGGATTTCCATGGTCACAAAATGGAGTTAAACTTGGCACAACAAAAATTCTGAAATTGTGACTCAAAAGTCCTGGGGAATAACTTGAGCCAAACACAGTTCTGAACAGCAGATCACATCACACATGAGTGATCATAGTCATCTTGTAAAAACATCAACCTGTCAAATGATAAAGAATTTTAAAGTAAATTTATGTGTTTTTTGTTTATAAAAAAAGAAGGTTCATAAATCATTCATTTTTAATTACTTAAAGGAACATTACAGAATTGGTAAGAAAAAAACTTGTAAAATATACTTTTTGATCACAGATTTACATAAAACTTACACGGTCTAATGATGATGATCGTAGAAAACATCCCTTGAAATATTTCTGTCTGAAATGCCACATTTGATGAGAAATGAATAAACTAATTTTTCCGATTGGAGTTTATCACTCAGTGAGCGTTTTATTCATTTGTTGAATCTATATGATTTCATGCAATGTGTAATCGGTTTTTCACTATTTTCTCATGACCAAGATGGCCGATCGATCTCAAACTTCTACAGGTTTGTCAGTTTATGTATATGGTGGATTACATAAAGTGCTTACACTGCCAGCAACTGATTTGCTAGCAAAAACCAATTCTGTAATGTTCCTTTAACTTTATTTCCAAATCCAAACAAGAATGTGAACAATACAGAGAGTAAGAAGAAGTTTATTTATGAAGCAGTGGAAAAGACTTCACAAATAATATTAACGAGTGTTAAAATCTGGACGAAAACAAAGGTGGTTTCGCTGATGGCTCAACCCCCCAATTACAACAAAGCCACAGAAGCGTGGAGGTGGAGGAAGTCCATAAAAAGCCCAGCCTGCCAAGTATGACTAACATGTACCCCAGGATAGGACAGGGGTTAGACCCAAGCTACAACCATTAACCAACACAAATCATGACAATAACAATAGTCCTGATAACTTATCGGAAAAACAAAAAATTGACACAGACAATTTCATAGAATGACAATGGAGAAATTATGAAATGTAATAACTTGGAATTTTAAACAAATGGATAAATTAATACATGACAAAGAATTAGTAAAACCAGGAATCAGAGTATGAACAGCATGCAGTCAACTCAAACTTGTAAGTTGTATGGCAAGGGTATGTTATGTAACTTACACTACAGTTTCCTTGCAATAAATTGGAGCAAGAAGACCTCAGGTCTCTGTATGAAACCAGTCCACTCTAGCTGTTCACTTCAGTAACTTCCTAGAAACAATACTTCAGTGTTCAATGTGTCTAGTCACGAGACAATTGTTTGCACAAGGAGATTTGCGGTTTTTGCACATTCACTCCTCCACACGTCTTTATTGCTACTCATAAAATGTACACACAGACTAGGAACAGTCAGTAGCACTCAACAGACACTGCTGGCTGTGGAGCGACAGCAACAGCTCAAACTTGAACAAACCTAGCGTTTCCCTTTTTTTCTTTGCACACCACACAATAGTGTGGATTACGAAATCGCCACTATGATCGAGAAAACTATTGTTGAGAGCAAAGTAGAAACCCGTGCAAGTTTGAAACATGTCCACGCAAGTTTGAAAATTGCGCGCCAACGTTCAGAAAAGTTTTAAACTTGCGCGGGTAAGTTTGCAATTTTGCGCAGGTTTCTATTTGCGCTTAATGACATATAACTGTTTGACCTTTCAGTTTCCTTCCTCCATGGTTTGATTCATATCTTTCAATTTGCAGTCATACCAGGGTCAATTTGAGTACATTCAACCATTGACCTCAATGATTAACTAAAACAAGCACACTTATGTATGACCTTTGAATCATTAAAACAACCGGTATAAACGCAAGAGACAAAAGACAATTGCTAAAATACAAAAGTTCATGTAGTTCATTTTGGGAATATTAGGTGTGAAGTGTTTTTCCAGATTCAAATTTATACCCTGCACATATGGTTTTACTTAAAAAAAATTATTTTGTGCTACTGTCTGAGTTGTTGTCTTTGTTATCCGTGTTTGGTTGCTGTCATTGTTGTCCATGTCTGAGTTGCTGTCACTGTTGTCCATGTCTGAGTTGCTGTCATTGTTGTCCATGTCTGAGTTGCTGTCACTGTTGTCCATGTCTGAGTTGCTGTCACTGTTGTCCATGTCTGAGTTGCTGTCACGTTGTCCATGTCTGTTGTGATTGATGTATGTTTTTAAATCATAATCATCCATGTTGTTTTGGTTTACAATTTTTTTTTTGGGGGGGGGGCGATTGCTAAGGAGGCTTTTGGGTGCCATTTTCCCCGATGATTTGTTCTTGGAAATTAATAATTAAGTCTTGATTAAGAAATTTATGTCACAGAGAAATAACATGAGAATAGTCACATAATTGACTAGAATTTAAAGGTTCAGGGGGAGTTAATCATGTTACTTTCAGTAGGTCTACTGGGAGACCTTTAAGGTCATCTAAAGAATAGTATGTGGTGAGTTTACAAAGATATGGAAACCACCTTGAAGTAACAGAGTGGGCCTGCACATAATGTATACCTATGGGAATTAATATAGTGACTCTGGTGAGAAATCATATCCTTACTATTAGTATTATTGCACAGTGTGGCTCCGAATATTTACAGAATCCCCGACAGAAAAGGTGAAGTAATTATCACACAATATCGTTTTTACATTTTCAATCATTTAAAGTACACTAAGTGAAAATTACAAAGTTTTGGAATCAGAAATGAATTGAAAAAACCTGAGCGTGCGACTGCGCGCTAGTTAAAAGTGCAAGTCTCGCGCAATAAAAAAAAATGTTTAGCTATTAGAGCAGCGATTTTTTTCTGCAGCACACATCGGCTATGGAGTCAACCGTTAAGGCATGATTGATCTCAGTATCGGAAATGCCACATTGCATCACCTTGGATCAGCTTCCGATACCGCCTAACTGAACACTCAACCATCAGATCACTCTCATCTGCTCACAACCGGACTTTCGCCTATGTTGCTCCCCAAATATGGAAGCTCATTGCCAATGTTGTATAGTCAGTCCCCCCCCCCCAGGCCTAGTTCCATTGGTTTGCTCACTTTACAGCACTTTGGTCATGTCGAAAAGGCGCTTTATAAATGCTCTGTATGTATGTAATGGAGATCATAATTTATGGATATGGGCCTCTGAATGAGCTCCATAATTATTTTATTACGTACACTGTAGTAATCTGCGTACATTATTGCGTGAACGCGCGCGTTACCAAACAGGTGGATGGAGAGTTTGAATTTAAATTGCGGCTCGTCATTCGAGTCCAAGGCGATGCAACGTGAAACAGATAAATATTTGAATTAAGAGGACGGACAGAACCATGGTTGAAGATCCTCACATTGGGCTGCACCCAATGTCAAGAAAACAGAGTAATGGTGTATCGGAGACCATATGAATCATGATGCCTGTGGGTCCAATTTCATAAGCAGAAATGAGCAGGATACCAGTCACAAATTGTACACCGTGGCATGGCTGTTTGGCTGGTAACTTTATTCTGGTAAGCATAATTTTGTAGTGCTTAGTTATACTTTTTGTGCTTAAGCGGCTTTATGAAATTGGGCCCAGGAGGACAGATGCTCAAGTTGAGATACTTCTCTACGGTATAGTGAGACAGACATGGACCTGCACAGTACTAATAGTAGCACAGCACAAACCAAGTCACTCAATGGGTGCTACACCCTGCAGGGTGGCAATGGACGTGAGATGGAAGGCCTATAAATGACGAGTGCCGAGCTCTATGGCTGCCAAAGGTCTCGCGAAGACTGTCAAGACGACTGAGCCTTGCTAGGCACTGCGTCAGACACCTGAGGCTACCACCTGCAAGTCGGTTGATTCTGTGGGAACCCCAAAACATGGAAATACCAAGCAGAGGTATAGGCCAATCAAAAACATGGATGAAGAAGAGGAAAGAAGATGTGGAGGTGGAGACTACGGATGAACTAGCTGGCTGCATGAGTGATCAAGTAGCCACTTGGGTCGACGGAGTGAGTGAGTGAGTGAGTGAGTGAGTGAGTGAGTGAGCGAGTGGGGAACTTGAAGAAGGAAGTTCTTTTCTTGAATCGTGCAAAAACTTAACACTATCAATCCCTTGTGGGTTGTGGTTTATTACTTGACACTATCATTATCAATTATCGTAAAAATAAAATATACAGTTTATAGCTCGTATGGGCATAATTATGTAAAGAAGTTGTGCAAATGCTGTCTTTAATTTTTTTAAATTCTTTTATAACAAAATAATTTAAAATAAAATAATATTTGGAAAAATGTAATTTGCCTTAAAAACACAAACAATTCCAGCATACATTACCACGGACCACTGATGTATTGATATAAATGTTTCATTGAATTGAATTGAATTGAATTGCCGCGCTTCCGCGTTTTTTAACGCTATCCCTCCGATCCCTGAACGACACGGGCGCGCAGTGCTACAACACCCAACGATTATTGAACATGTTCAAGCACGCTGATGAGCCGATATCCAGTCAACAAAAATGTGCAGAGATCAATGATTGGAACAAAAATAATGTATTCAAATCGTGTGATCTTGAGTAATAAATCATCGACAGCTTTGGGATGTTACTAGGTTGTAGACCGCGCACGTGTGTGCGCACTACGCCCAACTCTCAACCAATGATAGGTCTTCCTTTGACCTTGATGAGAGCACTACTTGTGACGCCGCATACGGGTCTGGGGTTACACATGACGTCACTGACCACCATCTTTGATGAAAAATAATGGAAGCGTGCACGCGTGTACGCGCTGCGCACAACTATCAGCATTTCATCCACGTTTCAAGAACGTTTAGCTGTACGCGCGAAGCCGCGGCGTGTGGTGGCGCAGTTTGTGTTTTATGAACGCAGACGTTACCAGCGATACGCATGCAGTCCTGAAGAAAACAAACAGTGCATGCTTCATTATTTCATTTTGCTATTGCGAGTGCAGGATACGATTTTCAGCTTTTTACAGTTTCAAATAATACAGTTTTGTCTTATCAGCAAGGATAAAAACGGAAAAGCAAATATGAGTGACGTAAACCCGGGAGGTAAGTCGACACACTAAAATAATTGGTACCGTTATTACTTTGAAGAGACATCGAATCAGAGAAATCTGCGAAGTGTATATTATTTTTTACGTCGTGTATGACATTCAGTTCAATTCAATTCAATTCAATTTAATAACATTTATTTCCAAATTGGCATAAAAAGGTAGACAAGTCCCGCATAGTAGATGCACCATAAGGTTTAAGCAAACTGAAGAGACATTCAAACATCCAAGAAATTGTTGTTTTAAAACAACAAATAAAACATGTAATTCATCACAAAAATAATTTCCACAAGCGCTTGATGCATATTCTTGAAAAGAGAACAACAATAACGGAAAGTAAATGCCTAAGCTGGTACTGGACTTCAAACATTACAAATTATTCAGGAATGCCATGAAATCAAATTTCACAACAGTTTCACTGACGGCGAAGCTCCCGCCTGACAGTTATTAAACGCAAAGTATTGTCTTTGATACGATGAAACAAAAAATTTAGGAGTGCTGGATTAATTTTTCACTGCATATTCTACTTAAGGAAGGTTGTCAAGAAGCGAGAAACTATATTATAAACAAGCAGACAAGTTTGTCAAAGGTATTATACAGGATTGGTAGAGGTGTGACAAAACATTCGCAGACAGTGTCCATGTTATGTGTGAAATTGGGCCTTAATCTGTTGAATGAGTCAGGAGAAATAGTGAAAAAACATGCACAATTTTCAGAATATAAACACATTGTCATTATTTTGATTTTATCTGTACCAACCGAAATCAGCTGTTGCGTTCTTTTTGGTTTTCAGATATTTCTTGAATATGATTTCATTTCAGAGTGAAATATTTCACACTAAATGGTTTTAGTATGAACTTTATCATTAGAAGTTTTCAGACTAAAATTAAACAATAATGTTTTATTGTTTTGTATCCTTATACCAATCTTGCATAATACCTTTAAACAGTATTTTTATGAAAGCCATTTGAAAACAGAGAATTAGAAAAAGACTGTACACTTCAATTAAATAAAAATGCATTTCAGTAATATTGTCTCATGCTATGAAATAATCTTCCGGGTGATCCCATTTTGCAGTTGCAATGTCAGTGTATTATCAAGTTATAGTTGTTTACACAAGAGTGCAGATCAAAGATAATTTTTGACACTAATCCTAAAACGGTTACACTCCTATAATGTTCCGACACCCCTAATGCATTTTCCTTTTTTCACCCTAACCCTACCCTAACCCTCAACACAAATCCTGACCCATACCCTAGCGTGTAGACCTATAAGAGTTATCAGAACGTAGGGTTGTCGGAACATAGGGTGCCGGAACAAAGAGGAGTCCCCCCCCCAAAAAAAAAAAAGAAAAAAAAAAAAAAAAAACTAAAAACAAAAACACACTGAGAACATTTGAACTGCATTTCACACATTCAGAAAAGCGGATCAATGAACTGATCCGGGATTACGATCCTCCACGGTCCGATGAGACCGAGCCAACATGGGAGTGTGTAGCCGAAAGGATTGCCATGGTAATAAAGATGCACACCCCGGAAGAGCAGGTCGCCGTCGCCAATTCCATCGCCTCCCAGGTCATTGAGACCGGGGGAGCGGATGTGCCGTCCGATGTAGATCATGAGAAATATGGAAGTATCTACACACCGTTCGATGATTTGGACGGGGGCGTTACCACGGTAACAGAGTATAAGGAGGAGGAAGAAGAAGGCAACGATGCTGTGCTAAAGAGGGAACTCTTAAAGGCGAGTTTTTTTTTCTCGACCGTCTAGATTTGCATTTTACAATAGTGAAACATTCATTCGAAATTGTTATCCAAAATCACCTTAACGTAAGCCAAAGAAGTATTTCCACTTTGCCATTGGCAAGGCCATCACAGCTGGGCCATTTCAGAGACGGCACTCTAACTTTTCATGTTTTGATATAACATAAACGTGTATCAGGATTAATGCTTTTATCACAACGTGCACGAAACTGCCAAATTTTTGCACTTATCTACTCATGGACTAAGAAAAGCCGAATGGTTACGATGTTTCAACCTGCATAGCCGACGGCAGAAAGATTATGTTTTAACTACTGTCTGAAATATTGAGGACAGTGTCCATGTTATAAATTCAAGTTAAACTTTGTTTTTATGACAAGCTAGAGTATTGGTGATGAATTTGGAATGAAGTTACTGAATTTGCTTCCGATACTTTTGATACGAAAGGTATGGGAAGAGCCATCCAATGTTGATTCCAATGAGCCGACTCTGATAGCCAGCGTATCTCCTCGCTTAGAAACAACCAAAGAATGCGAGAGGGAGAAAACAAATGGCGAAGAGGAGGTGGAGAAAGAGTTAGTGGAAATGATGATGGAGATACACAAGAGGGTTGACGAGACAGATGGAGAAACGAAGATAAATGTGGTAAAGATCGCAGATAAAGTTGTAGAGTTAGAGAGCATTATTGAAGAAGACTCACGAAAGGAGAAAAAGAAAGAGGAAAATGGGACCAAGGATGAAATGGTAACGGGCGATGAAGGGGAGGTCGAGGTGATGTATAAGTTGAAGGGGGAAGCAAAGGTAGATCCTCAGGAGATCAGAGAGCGAGTTGAGGTCATGAGTACCGCGGAAACCAGGGTCGAGCAGGAAGAGGCAGATTTAGGAAAGGTTGAAGGGATGGAGAATAATTCGCAAGGAAAAGAACAGGTAGCTCCAAAGACGATCCGAGGGCCAGTTGAAGAGGCAAAGACAAGGGAAATCGATTCCGGAGTAGAGAAGACAATGGATGGAGATATCGGGGAGATGGGTGAAGTGATGTCAAAGGTGGACGGGGAGGTTACTCAAAGTGAACCGGTTGAGGAGGTGAAGATAAAGGAGGAGTGGAACAGAGAAGAAAAGATGAAAGATAAGGAAGTTGGGGAAATGAAGTTCGAAAATCAGCCGAGGGAAGATGGGGATGCTGCGGCGAATGGGGCAATCGAGGAAGGGGAGATTCTGGAGGAAGAAGATGAAGAAGGTAAGGTCCATATATCAAAGTCTGGATAACCATTATTGGAAATAACGAGAATGTATTACTCAGAATAAGTAAACGGTGATAACTGCCAAGATCAAATTGAAAATATTCTAAGAGCTTCAAATGACCAACGGACACGATGCACTAGGATGACAAGGAAATTGTTATTTCATTATATATATTTTCATATTTGTCTTCCCTCCTGTAGGCCTATGTATTGATTGTACTTTGCCATGACAATGCAAAGTGAATCATCGACCAGCATAACAAGGCTTCCTAAGTTTTCAAGAAAGCCGGTACACACTTGACCTTGTGTATAAGAATCTCCACGTTGTTTCAAAGACATTTCTTTTTTTTGAGATTAAACTGAGTGTCTTTGATCTTCAGAGTTGACGTCTTGGTCGAGCATCAGTGACTTTGATACGGTCTCATTGCTCAGCAGCATCTCCTCTTTGTCATTCGGGGAAATTATTAGCATGTCCGGTGAGGACGAAGGGGAGTTGACTGCTGATGAGGTCGATGATGAAGTGTGGGGTGATGACATAAATGCTGTTTATGAGGGTAAGGTGGTGATAAACAAACTGACAGAGAAGTCTTGACCACAGAGATGAAAATAAAATTGACAGACAATGCCAATAGTATGCGCATATATATGGCTTAAGCTGGAAGTAAAGTCATTAAAAGTCTTTGAGAAAACAAAAACATTTCAATAGAAAGGACGCATCATTGATCCGTTTTGATTCTGTAACAAGTTGATTGCTGTCAAATATGAGTAACTGATGCCCTCAATAAAATGAATGCCGTATATTTGTTGTTGATTTTATTTCTTTGATGATGCCAACAATGTATAAAACAGTGACAACAGCTAAGGCTTACTTAGAATAAAACAAGAAAGTCATCTTATCTTAATTACACAGATGAAACAGAAGAGGAGGCCTCTATTACCTCTAAGATCATCCTCCCTGACGAAGATTATACTGCACTTGAGACAGCTGACGATCCGGCTGACCTAATCATGATTTGCTCAAAAGGTATTTACAAAGTGAACAACAACAATGTACTTTTTCTTCCACCCTGAAGAATTATATTTCGGATATATATTTCTATGGAGGTGAACTAATCAATTTATGTTTCGATAGTTACAAATCATTCACTGTTTCTAAAATATATTCCCTTTTTGTGCTAATTCCCCGAGTTTTGATCCTAGACAAAAATGCCTTTTCATGATCTTCAGGCCAAGGGCTTACAGAAGTGGGCTCAACTAGGAGGGGGTTCTGGGCTAGGATTTTCGGCAGACGCCAAAGCAAGAAGGACCAAAAGTCGAAGAAGAGCGTATTAAAGCAAGTGACCAAACCGAAGAAATCTTCCAAGATTGCGGCAATCATTTTTGCCTGTTGCTGTGTGCAGCCGTCAGATTAGTAAAACAATAATTATGTTAACACGGTGGACTCCCTCCGACCAAACAATTTCAAAAAAAACAATGTAAAATATTTAATATTAAGTTTTAAAAAAAATAATAACAATAATAATTGCGTGAAAATTTTGCGATGGTTGATGCGATGCGACGAAAATGCTTATTCGGAATTTTTCGTCAAAATCGAAGAAATAACTTTCGAAACGTTTTTTTCAATGAACTTTTTGTTCGGTCGTGCGCGGGCGGATTATATCGTGTCCGTATCATATCAAAATATTAAGTTTCACGTTGATTAACAGAATCGTGATTAACAGAAACGTCATTGCTCGCCCAATAATCTGTCGCAGTCCTATCGTTAAAACAGACAGTCCCATATATCAACTACAGCGGGTAAATTGCAAATATCTTGATGCTATCGTGAAAGTAGTGACGGCAAATTCACTACAGTTTAATAGAACTCTAGTTGTGGTCATCCCTTTCCATGTGTGAACACATTGCCCAACTAGTCCGGTAGGTTGAACCAGGGGTCGATTTCACAAAACTCTTCCTAACTTAGGACTAGTCCTAGGCAATGCTAAGAGATAGGACTATTCCTAAGTTAGGACCAGTACTTAGGACTAATCCTATCTCTTAGCATTGCCTAGGACCATTCCTAAGTTAGGAAGAGTTTTGTGAAATCGACCCCTGGAAGAACAGTGGTTCCAAAAATCTCGCTTTCATGTGACAAATTGTAATTATCATAAGGAGATCTGATCCTCAACACACTTTTTGGTCGGCCACTTGCGGTCAAGATGGACAACGTGAAGTTAGCACATCCTTGTTACATCACATTATACGCGGATCAGTGTCGGTCAGGTATGAATGGGATCCTTGATGGTTGAGTTATTCATTGATTTATATTAAGTTTCTTTCCCTTTTCGGTCAAGCAAAGTCTATTCAAGTCACAAAGTCACTATTTCACATTTTTTGGTCAAATTTAAACACTGGAGTCAAACAAAAGCTGTTTTTTAATCAAGAGGTGGTCGGTTTATGGTCATGTCATCCAAGTTTAAGTCCTTAAAAGTTTATTTTGTATTCGCAGAGAAAGGTCAGAGGTCAAACAAGTTTTGCCAAGTCGGGCGTTGAGGTCTCCTATATTCAGGTCAAAAGTAAAGTCCTAATATAATGTCGTTTCCAGGTCAAATTAGTGGTTAAACTATCTAATGAAAAAGAACATGGTGAACGAATGATACAAGAATAGAATCGATTCTGCTTTTGACGGCTACGGCTACAGCTACCACTGTTGGTAAGGGTGTTACTATACGGACGTATTATACTTCAACACTGTCACGATGACGCGGTGATCCAGCCAAAGCCGGAGCCGGAGCCGTAGCCGCCGAAAAAATGGATCTAAAAACAACAATCACAATTGGCAAACACAATAAAAAGAAACAAAACATAAAAACAATTTGACAGTGGTAGCAACAAACAAACATAAACCACAAATAGACAATACAAAAAAAAAAAAATAATAAAAACAAGTTTTAAAAAAGTCGAAATTTACATGTTCCCCAATTCCTAATAGCTTTAAACCCAATACATTGAGGTCAAATTATTATAACGTCATAAATCCCGAGGTTATCAGCCTTATCTTGAAACACATTTACAGGTCCAAATAATAAAATAAATAATATAAAATATTCCCTACTCACATAGCTCAAAAGGTCTTCTTTTATTAAAAATGTATAATAGGTCTACATAAATAGAACACGTTTACTACGACCTTAACAGCTTCCAAAGTCCTCGAATCTCAAGCAAATTTATGGGTCCAAAAATAATAGAACAAGGTTCTTACTACCTTAACTCCTCAAGTCCTCCAATCTTCTTCAAGCAAATTTATGGTAAAAAAGTGAAATAATAATAGAACACTACTACCGTAGCTCCTAAAGTCCCGCTATCTTAACGCAAATGTATGGGTCCAAAAGTAAAAAAAAAAAAACACGATTCCTACTACCTTAGCTTCCGAAGTCCTCATATCTGAAAGCAAATTTATAGGTCCAAAAATAAAAGAACACTGTTCCTATACTACCTTAGCTCCTACTAACGTTCACCTATCTTAAAGCAAATATATGGGTCCAAAAATTATAAAACATGATTCCTACTTCCTTAACTCTCGAAGTCCTCATATCTGAAAGCAAATTTATAGGTCCAAAAATAAAAGAACACTGTTCCTATACTACCTTAGCTCCTACTAACGTTCACCTATCTTAAAGCAAATATATGGGTCCAAAAATTATAAAACATGATTCCTACTTCCTTAACTCTCGAAGTCCTCATATCTAAAAGCAAATTTATGGGTCCAAAAATAATAGAACAAGGTTCTTACTACCTTAACTCCTCAAGTCCTCCAATCTTCTTCAAGCAAATTTATGGTAAAAAAATGAAATAATAATAGAACACTACTACCGTAGCTCCTAAAGTCCCGCTATCTTAACGCAAATGTATGGGTCCAAAAGTAAAAAAAAAAAAACACGATTCCTACTACCTTAGCTTCCGAAGTCCTCATATCTGAAAGCAAATTTATAGGTCCAAAAATAAAAGAACACTGTTCCTATACTACCTTAGCTCCTACTAACGTTCACCTATCTTAAAGCAAATAAATGGGTCCAAAAATAATAAAACACGATTCCTACTTCCTTAACTCTCGAAGTCCTCATATCTGAAAGCAAATTTATAGGTCCAAAAATAAAAGAACACTGTTCCTATACTACCTTAGCTCCTACTAACGTTCACCTATCTTAAAGCAAATAAATGGGTCCAAAAATAATAAAACACGATTCCTACTTCCTTAACTCTCGAAGTCCTCATATCTGAAAGCAAATTTATAGGTCCAAAAATAAAAGAACACTGTTCCTATACTACCTTAGCTCCTACTAACGTTCACCTATCTTAAAGCAAATAAATGGGTCCAAAAATAATAAAACACGATTCCTACTTCCTTAACTCTCGAAGTCCTCATATCTGAAAGCAAATTTATAGGTCCAAAAATAAAAGAACACTGTTCCTATACTACCTTAGCTCCTACTAACGTTCACCTATCTTAAAGCAAATAAATGGGTCCAAAAATAATAAAACACGGTTCCTATTACCTTAGCCCCCGAAGTCCTCATATCTGAAAGCAAATTTAGAGGTCCAAAAAATAATAAAACATTGTTCCTACTACCTTAGCTTCCGAAGTCCTCCTATCTTAAAACAAATTTACAGGTCAAACAAGTAATATAACACGGATTCCTACTACATTAGCTCCAGGAGTTTTCGTATTTTAAACTTAATTTATAGGTAAAACATAAAACACAGGTCTTAGCTTCGGAAGTCCTCATATCTTATTAAACGCAAATATATAGGTCCAAAAATAATATAACACTGTTCCTTCTTCCTTAATTCCCGAAGTTCTCATATCTGAAAGCAAATTTATAGGTCAAAAAATAATATAACAATGTTTCTTCTACCTTAGCTCCCGAAGTGCTCCTATCTTAAAACAAATTTACAGGTCAAAAAATAACATAACACGGGTTACTTCTGTATCCTTTGCTCCAGTTTTCGTATTTTAAACTTAATTTATAGGTAAAAATAGAAATAAAACACAGGTCCTGCTACTTTGGTTCTCATAAGTCCTCATATCTTAACGCAAATTTATAGGTCCAAAAATAATATAACACTGTTCCTTCTTCCTTGATTCCTGAAGTCCTACTATCTGAAGGCAAATTTATAGTTCCAAAAATAACATAACACTGTTCCTTCTTCCTTAATTCCCGAAGTCCTCATATCTTACCGCAAATTTATAGGTCAAAAATAATATAAAACACTGTTCCTTCTTCCTTGATTCCCGAAGTCCTCATATTTTAACGCAAATTTATAGGTCCAAAAATAATATAACACTGTTCCTTCTTCCTTGATTCCCGAAGTCCTTTTATCTGAAAGCAAATTTATAGGTCAAAAAATAATATAACACTGTTCCTTCTTCCTTAATTCCCGAAGTCCTCATATTTTAACGCAAATTTATAGGTCCAAAAATAATATAACACTGTTCCTTCTTCCTTGATTCCCGAAGTCCTTTTATCTGAAAGCAAATTTATAGGTCCAAAAATAATATAACACTGTTCCTTCTTCCTTAATTCCCGAAGTCCTCATATCTGAAAGCAAATTTATAGGTCCAAAAATAATATAACACTGTTCCTTCTACCTTAGCTCCCGAATTCCTCCTATCTTAACGCAAATTTACAGGTCAAAAAATAATTATTACAACATGGCTTCCTATACTACCGTTAGGAGTTTTCGTATTTTAAACTTTAACTTTTAGGTAAAATATAGAAATAAAACACAGGTCCTGCTACCTTAGCTAATGAAGTCCTCATATCTTAACGCAAATTTATAGGTCCAAAAATAATATAACACTGTTCCTTCTTCCTTAATTTCCGAAGTCCTCATATCTGAAAGCAAATTTATAGGTCCAAAAATAATATAACACTGTTCCTACTACCTTAGCTCCCGAAGTATACTCGTATTTATACTAAATTTACAGGTCAAAAAATAATAGAACACAGTTCCTGCTACCTTAGCTGATGATGTCCTCTCATCGTAAAGCAAATTTATATGTCCAAAAATGAATAAAACTTAGCCCCTTACTGCCAAAGCTCCCGAAATTCTTCAATCTTATAGCAAAATTCGTAGATCCAAAATAACAAAAATCAACTTAATACCACTATAGTCCCCAAGGTCATTGTATTTTATAGCTAATAGGTCATAATAGGTCCTCCTATCTCAAGGCAAATCTATATTTCAAAATAACAGAACACATATTCCAACTGCAGTAAATCAAATTAATTATAGATATTTATTAGCACGTAGAGTCCTCCTTGTATTAAATAAAAAAATAGGTCCAAATAGCATAAAAACATTATTCTTCATACAATTAATCCCCTATGTCCCCTCTTCTAAACGCAAGTTAAAAACTAGGTCCAAATTAAATATTTCTACTTCCATATTGTAACTCCTAAAATGTCACCTATCTTCAACTAAATTATGGTTCAAAATATTGCCATATTGACATAGCTCCTAAGGTCACTTCCCTTACTGAAACAAAGAAGAACTTACTACTAGGCCAAAATGGAATAAGGACAATTGTCATTGCCCCTGAAGCCCTAAAAACAAATATATAGATAGGTCCAAACTAAAGACATTATAATTCCCTAATGCTCCATTCACTTACCAAACAAAACAAAACTAATCAAAAGGCCATGTCACACAGGGCATTGTTTTCAGGCAACTTGGAGGCAACCAACTGCACTGCATGCACAATGAAACACTTCGGCAGCACAAGAGACATTCTTCTGGCTTTAACTCACTATCCCCAAGAAAATAAGGAGAAACCTAAAATGTGAACGAATTTTCTGGTTGCCTGTAAAGTGCCTTGTGTGACATGACCTTTATACTACATTATTATAATAACTGAACACATAAACAAACAAACAAACAAGCAAACAAACAAAAAACAGCACTATTCTGAAAAATAGAGCGTTTAGGCACTTCAAACGACCTTTCCAAAAAGGCCTTTTCGGTTGGTCTTCACCATCTTGTATCAGTGTATACAGAGGTGCTAATCAATTGTGGTGGAATAGTCCTTAGTAGTCTCGTTTGTAGAGTTTATCGGTCTAATGCGCATCACCCGTTCACCAGTTTACAAATTTCATTGGTAGTTTGGTAACGGTCTTGTTTACCGTTGGTCGAGTTAAGCTTCAAACTTGTATGATACTTTCTGGTTTATACAGGTCTTGGTCTCGTTGTCACAGGTTGAGAATTATCAGTACGAATACGCAAGGAATAGTTTTCTTCAGAGAGTTTTTTTATTATTATTATTTTTTATATATTTTTTATACAGTTGGTTTTGTTAATGTAGAACAAGAGTCTGATAGTCACTGGGTTCAATACAGTTCTTGGTCTCGTTGTCACAGGTCATACGTCTAACAGTTACTGCATACGAAAACGCAAGGAATAGTTGCTCATATAATTTAGTTCACCGTTGGTTGGTCAAGTTGGTAGAATAAGGGTCTGGTATTCTCTTGGTTGAAATACAGTTCTTGGTCTCGTTATCACAGGTTATAAGAATACAGTTACCGTACGAAAACGAAAGGAATAGTTTTGAAGATTTAGTTCACCGTTGGTCAAGTTGGTAGAATAAGGGTCTGGTATTCTCTTGGTTGAAATACAGTTCTTGGTCTCGTTATCACAGGTTATAAGTATACAGTTATCGTACGAAAACGAAAGGAATAGTTTTTAACAATTTAGTTCACCGTTGGTCTAATAGAATAACCCTCTTTGTTTTACTACATTTCTTGGTCTCAAAATCAAGAGTAATCATTCGGATGCTTTTCATACAAAACAAAAGTAGGTTGTTTGGTTTTCTTAGGGTAATAAAGGTCCGTTGCTCTTGTAAGTCTTCAACCCCGGTAGGCAAGAAGCATCTTTGCGCTTCCATTCAATTGGTTAAGTTTTAGGTTCCACTGGTGATTGAGAGAACCGCAAGCTCTATCCGCTGAAGTTGATTCTAAGGGTGTATGAAGGGAATGGCCAGTCTCTTGATTGTCAATATCAAGCCATTTCTGT
The DNA here is from genome assembly GCA_032158295.1 of Pycnopodia helianthoides. Lineage (NCBI taxonomy): Eukaryota > Metazoa > Echinodermata > Asteroidea > Forcipulatida > Asteriidae > Pycnopodia > Pycnopodia helianthoides. The sequence continues at coordinate 10,812,719 of CM063247.1, read as the reverse complement.
CAATCTCGATTTCGTTATGTTTGGTTATTTTAGTTTTATTCATTTTCCAAAAAAAAAAAAGTCACTTATTTACTTATTAACAAACTACTTATTTGAGAAAGAAAAAAAAGGTTTCTTCTCTTTTTTTTCAAAATTTCGAAGTTAAAAAATCTTCACAAGTATTGTAGACTTGAGAAGAAATGAGTAGTAGTTGCAACAATGAACTTCAAAAACAAATGTATTCAAACAAAGCAAACATCTTTCCGGAACGGTCGAACAAAACCTTTGAGATCACAGATCCTCTTAAGCCATTTGCGACGCGTTGTATCAACCAATCGGAAAACTCACAGACCAGTTACGTCATGATTATATCACTAGTCACTGTCTTTTAATGACATGAAAGCTATGAAGTTTCAATCAAATACATCATGTGAATAATATCTTATGATATTTATTATGCTTAATGCAATTATCAGCATTTCAGACTATTATTTGTTGACTAGTTTTGTACATATACCGGTATTTATTTTGAAAGACAGTGGACTTTCTGTTTTGAGAAAACAGTGGATGATCTGGGGTCGATTATACAAAGAGCCAGGTATGATCTTAATAATGTGTTTCAATCTTAATTGCTATGCAGAGTTTGATGTCACAACATAAATCGTCATGGCATTATTGGAACTGATGAATCTTAGAGTTTTTGTGAGGTCGAGCCCTGGGCTGGATTTCACAAAGAGCCAAGAATCGTCTTAACTGCCATTCAATCTTATCTGCATTTACTACAATAGTGTGATGTCACTATACAGCAATATTGACAACCCATCTTGAGGTGACTCTCGGTTAGCTGTGAAATCGAGCCCAGCAGGTCCATATACTAGGATTGCAAAATTCGGACAACGCTCACTTCAAAAATCAAAACCAACTTTATTTTATACCAGCGTTTTTAACATAATACGAATCATGGCTACTAATTTGTTATAAATAGTACTTGATAAGCCTTTGGTATCAAAGTACAAAAATATGTTCTTTTGTATCCCATCATGTTGTCCGAAGCTTTGATTGTAAGGATGTTTCGACACATCACGCTGTAACTTAACAGCTTTTTAAAAATAATATAATATTAAATAAAAATTAAACAAAAATACAACCTTTGTATTTGTGGTTTATTTGTGTAATTAAATGTCAGATCTAATTAGGTTGGGCCTTAAAAGAAATTGACCGACCCTGAAAATTTAACTGACCCTAATTTAAGGTTGTAAAACAAAAAAATCAATATACCCTTCGTCATGTTGCGCATGATGTCTTATAGAGAGTTAACACGTTTAAGCTTATTAAAATTACATTTTAAAAATGCATTCTAGCTTCTTTGGCAGTTCCGTTAAACATGCAATATTTTTTACATATTCGTCTCTGATGAGTCTTAAAGAAACTTTTAAGAGTCCCTGCGACGTATAATTAATTTCAATAAATGGGAAACTTTGGAACAATAGGTGGTAGCAATCATGCCAGGTAAATTGCCATTGTTTACTCATTTCTGAGCACGCACACATTACCGCTGTATATCAATGGATTTACCTGGTAAGTCTGCTGCCACCTAGCGTCCCAAAAGTCCCCATTTTTGCACCATCACAATGAGCTATATGTTTGAAATGATCAATTACAAACCCCTCAATCAATATGCACCCAGCCTCGTTATACCCTCCGTTCCTGCTCTACTTCTCAAATCGTCCCATACGTCATCACTCTTCCTAAATCATGTGGCCATCGCACGTTCTCACATTATTCACCGACATTGTGGAACAATTTGCCAATGACTTCATCAAAACTGCTCCAAATAAGCACATTCTTTATTTAATTTACTACTAATTTCTTTTGCTGGACATTTTGTCTGAGGCGCCACATTTAAGTATAGTTTACTATTATTGTTATTGTTCATAACTTTTCAATTGTCTAGTGCAAAAGGCAGCTGTGCATTTTTTTCTTGTCAATTGAGCCTAGAATTCCAACAACTAGAACAAACAGCAGCAGCTGCGCGAAACATTCGATAATAGGCCTACTTAATATTATTCAAAGCCAAATCAGAGCATCAATAAACTAACACGAAGTTGTCAATAACTATATATAAGTTGAAAATAACACTGATTTCATTTAACACATCGAATTAGCCCAGTTGATAAGTATATATATCCATTGTATTGTAACTCTCAGCTGCTGGTAAGTTTTTCACTTCAAGGTTAAAATATCGAGTCAGTCCTAAAAGTCAGTCAGTCTAAAAAAGCATTCAAAAACATGATTTAAATTTTGGATAGTACCTGAATCAGAGTGACAATGGCGTCGGATATTATTTTGTTCGCGTTTGTTTTCTTGGCCTTCCGGTACTGATGTGGGGCTATGCCCAGCGGCGGCACCAGACCTGTTTAACTGGGGGGGGGGGGGGGCAAGAGGGGGGGGGGGGGCAAACTTAACTTTAGGGGGGCAAACAAAAGTCTATAATGTACTGTATAAGCCTACAATTCACTCTAGAAATAAGATTTTGCACTGTTTGTGCAAACTGCGTGTACAATGGCTGCTTACGGTTTTGGGCAGACAATGCATTTCTATTTATAGCAAGTTTCCAAGCTTGTACAGATAAATAAATCCACATTTTATTAACATTGCCGGAGATGGAAAGTGTATTGGGCTTTTTTGATGGTGCCAGCTAATTATGATGGATGAAATTGAGTTTATTATTTACAGCGCAAACAAAATTGTAACAAATTGGGTGCAATGGTTTGGGATTAAACTCAATTTCCGCCATCGGGGAAAAAACTGGGGGGCAAACTGGGGGGGGGGGGCAAAAAAAAATTCCAAAAATGGGGGAGTTTTGCATGTAAATAATTTTATAACGAGAGCCCGTTCTGTTCTAGTTCCTACCAGTCTCCCTGGGAGAAGGAAGATGCCTGCTTTGCATTTTATGGCTTCCCATAGTTTTCCAATCTTGATTGGTACAAACTCAGGGTGTGATGACGTTGCAATAAAAAAGGTCTCTAGCTACCGGTAACCTTAATTCAGTGAAGGTGAATGCCAGTAACGACATGGACACTGTTACCAAGAGCCTTTTTTACTTCCATGGTTTGATTACAAAATGATTTACTGGACATAATTATAATTTACAGTGTCTGACGACGTGCTCAGAAGTCCTCGAAAGACGCCATCGTGCAGGTACTTCTGTACCAGAGGGGAAGAGTGGGTTTAACATTCTGTTTTGTATGTGTTTGTGTTTTTGTTTGTATGTTGGGGTTTTGGTGTGTTTGTTGTCTGTTTGTTTTTTGTTTTTCGGTTTTTGTTTGTTTGGTTTTTTAGTTTTTTAATCACAGCAAAAAAAAAAACTCAGATTGCACCGGAACAGGCCGGACTTGTTCCCCACATGGTAGGTTTGCATACATTTCGTAGTCGGATTTCATCTGTACGCAATTCCTATGGGGCTTGAACCCTCGGGAATTAAGGCATGGATCTTCATGAACACCGGAAAAAGGTTTACCATGACATTTTCACGAATTTCAAATGTTACTCTAAAAATTTCTGCAGCGGACTACATGGTTTTAAGATAGGTTCTCAAATTGAAGTTGCTCACCTGCTATGTACAAGCCGCTATAGTGCGTTTATAAACAAACTTGACAGACAAAATAAATGACCATTCGGATACCAATAACATGCTAGTTCACTGACGTTTATTTCACACCAAACGCAAACAGTATGCAGATACAGTTAAATGACGTGGGAAACACATTCTTGTAATTTTGGTTGACTGTGGTAAACTGAAATATACACCCTTTTGTAGCATGGTATACGAATAAAATAATACTATCCATACTTTGGTGACAAATTAATGAACATTGTACCTTCAGATAGTTTTGACAGCTCTGACTACGTAAGTCTTCTAGGAATCATACAAGCAAAGGAAGTGGTATTTGTTCAAGTTGGTTCGTCTACAGTTACGGTGAAATCTTGACGTAATAAATTGGTTTACTGTAGATTGAATTGCGGTAATAAACATTATTCGTAGACAAATGCAATTCTGAATTGTAACATTTCTTAAACTCATAGGCCTACAGTGGTTATTGAAAGATTCAGGTTTGGAATGAACATGGGCTTCCCAAAGAAAAAAAGAAAACAAAATTATATTTATCTTTAAATTTTGAGTATTTTTGAAATCTTAACTGGAGATACCTAGGCGAATCCTTGGATTCTCAAAAGTCACAGCCGGTGCAAAGCCCAAGTTGGACTCTAAGTGGGGAGGGGGTGCGTGTTCACGAGGAATGGTGACGCAAATTATGCGAACGGTTTATGTTCGTCGTCAGTGCTTAAAATAAAGATAAGAAGAATAAATGATTGGATAACGGAACAGGTTATCAGGAACATTGTAGAAGATGGTACGTCTGCATCATCGTAACGTGTGCATCAAACGTCTTGGGTTCATACCGTAATACGAGCGCGGCGTTGCGTTAATACGTAATTACGTATCATCTTCTTATGGTGCCTCCCGACTGTGTCCCGTCATGGTCACTGGTGACGTCCCAGCGACATTTGTCCACTGATCTGTGAATTGAAGGAATGGTAATTATATAAAAAAAGGTTTAACATAAAAATGTTCACAGTGGAGGAACATTTTTCCTGCTGAATTTCTGAAAATGTATGTATTAGTTTGGGATACTGTGGCGACAGTAGCCTTTTCACGGGATCGTATGTTAATTAAAACCTGCATAAAGTCTGTTCAAATGGCAATCATTTCCATCTTGGTGAACATGCAATCAAACTCACGGTGTGTCAAAGTGATGACCCCAAAGTCACCTTTAACCCATGAAGGGTCAATTCGCTTTGATGTGTACCGGTATTGGCAGCATTACTTTTCTTCCATGCTCAAACTTTAACACATTATTGCTGATTTACCCAACATTGATACCGTATCGAATCCACCCCGTAGTAAAATTTGGATTGTCCGTGGTGTCTTTCATACCTTATTCTGGATTCATACACGCGTGCATGCTGTATTTCATACCTTATTCTGGATTCATACACGCGTGCATGCTGTATTTCATACCTTATTCTGGATTCATACACGCGTGCATGCTGTATTTCATACCTTATTCTGGATTCATACACGCGTGCATGCTGTATTTCATACCTTATTCTGGATTCATACACGCGTGCATGCTGTATTTCATACCTTATTCTGGATTCATACACGCGTGCATGCTGTATTTCATACCTTATTCTGGATTCATACACGCGTGCATGCTGTATTTCATACCTTATTCTGGATTCATACACGCGTGCATGCTGTATTTCATACCTTATTCTGGATTCATACACGCGTGCGTGCTGTATTTCATACCTTATTCTGGATTCATACACGCGTGCATGCTGTATTTCATACCTTATTCTGGATTCATACACGCGTGCATGCTGTATTTCATACCTTATTCTGGATTCATACACGCGTGCATGCTGTATTTCATACCTTATTCTGGATTCATACACGCGTGCATGCTGTATTTCATACCTTATTCTGGATTCATACACGCGTGCATGCTGTATTTCATACCTTATTCTGGATTCATACACGCGTGCATGCTGTATTTCATACCTTATTCTGGATTCATACACGCGTGCATGCTGTATTTCATACCTTATTCTGGATTCATACACGCGTGCATGCTGTATTTCATACCTTATTCTGGATTCATACACGCGTGCGTGCTGTATTTCATACCTTATTCTGGATTCATACACGCGTGCATGCTGTATTTCATACCTTATTCTGGATTCATACACGCGTGCATGCTGTATTTCATACCTTATTCTGGATTCATACACGCGTGCATGCTGTATTTCATACCTTATTCTGGATTCATACACGCGTGCATGCTGTATTTCATACCTTATTCTGGATTCATACACGCGTGCACGCTGTATTTCATACCTTATTCTGGATTCATACACGCGTGCATGCTGTATTTTCATACCTTATTCTGGATTCATACACGCGTGCATGCTGTATTTCATACCTTATTCTGGATTCATGCTGTATTTCATACCTTATTCTGGACTCATACAGGCGTGCCCGCATCCATTGGAGCAGCATAACATGTCGTCGCTGCAATCGGTATTGTCTTTACAAGACTCAACACAAAGTCCTCCCATACCTTCTACGGATGGGCAACCCAGACCGTTCGCCCCTATACCAAAAAAACCAAACACGTGAACCAGATTTCACAATCCGCCACCGTACTAAAATAAGTGAGGCCCGAGGTGCCGAATAGGCACTTAATGTGCTTGTATATGTTAAATACATCACGCTAATATAAATTATACAAAATCCACTCTTGAAGGTATTATAAAGGATTGATAGAGCTGACAAGATAGTCGCAGACAGTTGATGTTTTGTGTGATCGACCTTAATACATAAAATAACAAACCTGTGAATATTGGGCCCAATACGTTGTGTGAGTCAGGAGATGATAGTGAAAACCCATGCACAATTTTCAGCATGTAGGCCTAAACAAATTGTCCTTAACACACTTGTTGCGTTTAAAAAAGGACACCTTTGGTAATTGTCAAAGACCAGTCTTCTCACTTGGTGTATCTAAACATATGCACAAAATAACAAACCTGTGAAAATTTGAACTCAATTGGTCGTCGAAGTTGCGAGATAATAATGGTAGAAAAACACCCTTGTCACACGAAGTTGTGTGCTTTCAGATGCTTGATTTCGAGACCTCACGCGTGAGGTCTCAAAATCAATTTAAATATTTTACTGAGAAATTACTTCTTTCTCAAAAACTACGTTACTTCAGAGGGAGCCGTTTCTCACAATGTTTTATACTATCAACAGCTCTCCATTGCTCGTTACCAAGTAAGTTTTTATGCTAACAATTATTTTGAGTAATTACCAATAGTGTCCAGTGCCTTTAACCTTACCAATCCTGTATTTTAAGTGGGCGGTTACGTGCGCCATCAACCAACCAATGGTCAACCAAGGAGCATGGAATGAAACCCGGCCGCTTTTAAAAGTGGATTATCTGTCATGATAGCATGGGATTTAGGCCATTTCCGAATTAGCGGTTACGGCTGTGGCTGCGGCTTGGCTCCTACGTCATCATGCATTAAAGCATGGGCTGCCCTTGGCAATACAGCAGCAGCCATAGACGTAGCCGCAAACTCAGACACGTCACATGTATCACCAACACACTTGTTGAGTTCATATTTATTTTGGCAGTGGCTATCATGGAATCCGGTGCATCGCCACAGCCATATGTTTATAAATGTTTGATACCAATTCAGGAGGGTATGTAATTTTAAGACGGCCACCGTAGTTTCAAACGGCTGGTTTCGATAGTTACAAATTGTCTCGAAAAAACAATACATCATAATTATAAGAAAGTGTCCCATAATTTTGCAGGCATCTTTAGAAGATTTTGATTGTCACATTTGATGCATTTAATTTAAAGAAATACGAACTTAAAAATGTATTGGAAATGTTGCAAAGTATATGGGACCAACACTAACTCCCTTTAATTGGCAACCTTTGGTCAGCGTGTTGTTAAAAGGGTATCTGATGAGCTTCTATATTGTTTTAAAAAGCAGTCGTGTCTAAAGGTCCTGTACTCTATTGGTAAGATCGAAAAACACAAATGTTCACAGATTCACACATAACTTACATGATTTAAAGTAAGTAATGGTAGAAAGGGTTTCTTAAAATATTTATGCCTAAAATGCTATCGTTTCTGAGAAATGAGTAAAACAACAGTTTTTATCACGCGTTTTTATCACGCGTGATAAAAACTTGATGTTTGAAAAAACAGAAAACACATAAGGTCTCTTTTCACTATTTTCTCGTGACCTCGATGACCACTTGAGCTCAAACTCTCACAGGTTTGTTTGTTCATGTATATGTTGAATCACACAAAATGTGGACACTGATTTTGAGCCGTTACCAAAAGTGTACGATACCTTTCAAAGAACTGTAAGTCAGAAATGAAATGACAAATTTTTCATTGTTAAACGCTGTTGTAAACTTTTGAGACTGTGTGCCCATTAATAGTCTGTTATTTTTCTTGAAAACTCAAAAATTCGATGCTCTTTCGTCCCTCTAATAAGAATGATTTTAATGAATTTAAAGCAACCCTGGAAATCAAGGTTATGTTGATTGTGGCTTTCGTGAAATAGTAAAATATCATGCACGGATTGTCGTATATATTTAAAACCACATCCTTGAGAATAGCTACTAACAGTAATCAAGCCATAGCCAGAGCAGAAGTCACTGATTCAGACACGGCTTCCTGTGCCAAGGGGGAAACCGCAACATTTCGCACATCATAGTAAATTTTATAGCTAAGAGAGGTTTGCGGTAACACCATGTTAAAATCTCTTTTGAGTAACTGTTGGTTCTGAAAAGAACCGGTTCATACTGATCGAAACGTTGAGTCGTTAACTATCTTTTCAGAACCAACAGTTACTCAAAAGAGATTTTAACATGGTGTTACTGCAAACCTCTCTTAGTTATACTCCCACCATGCAAAGCTTCAAATCCTACTTACGTTTTATAGGTCATAGCAAAACTTCAAACAAGGGAGAAGTTTTTATAGAAGCACCTTGTAGGAAATTTTAAAACTAGTTTTGTGTATTGAATTTGAAAAGAGACTCTTCCAAAATGAGCCAGGCTCTCCCAAGAGCCTTGGCACGTTTAAGAAAATTCTACCAACCTTGTATGTTGGTCGTTGCGATGAGCAGAGCTCCAGCCAGCATCAAGAACACCAATGAAACTGCTCGTGCCATTTTGACTTCACTTCGTGATTGATTCTCAGAAATGCGGATGAATTCGTTGTGGAAATGAAATTGTGACAAACTGTCGGGGACTTTTATAGGCAGTTTCTAACCGGCCTCACTCGATAAAATGAAACCTGATAAAGTGTTGTATCAGAACAGTGTGTTTTTGTTCAAAAATCGAAGAATTGTATGGTGGTATCAAGTGGCTCTAAGCCAATAATTCATTTGATTAGAAAGACAATACGTTGCCATTAATCTTTCTGTAACATCTGTTGCTTTCTCGCTATCGTCGTCATCGATACTTTTGTTTATCTTGTTTTCTTTTGGGAGATATTGATTGCAAGACGTTTGTGAACTTGTAAAAACTAACACGTCAACCCCTGTTTTTATCGGCTAAGAAAAAGTTGCTGTGGTTATGTTCGTGTTGCTTAGCATATCAAAGTTAGTTCAGTATTGTGCGCTTGTCGCAGTTTATTTTATTCGTTTGAGCTGAAACAGTTCTCAGACAATAAACTGCAACGTTCACATATGTCACATCCTTTTTTCCCTCAAAGGTTTTTTATATATATATTTTTTACAACCATCAAGTGAATTCGGTCCACTTGTTGGTGCCCTCGGTGGTCCACGGTTTAACCAACCTCTAAGCAGAGACTAGCCCACGGATAGGGTTTTCAATCCCTGGTTGCTTGGATTTAGTCAACCTGGGGATTTCACCCTCATCTTGTTTCTTCGTCGTTGTTTGTTTCAACGCTATTTGTACAAGACAGATCCGTAGGTGAACCACATTCACTCGACGATAGTAACCCTGTTGTACCTGTTATACCTGTTGCCCGTCCAAAGATTACAAAACCGAGCGGCTCGTTTGGTATGTTCCACACCCTTGAGGGAACATATCACCCCATCACTTCCATGGAACTTAATTGGCTGTCGATTAGAAAACAAATGCATTTTAAACTTTCTCAGTTTGTTTAGAAATGCTCGAACAAAACTACTCCTATATATCTTTCCAACAATTTACTGTCGTATTTAATACACCCCTCCACGTTTTCTTCAGTCCACATTTGCAATCACTCACTTGAATGCCCCCTTTGCTAACAAAGTTCTGAGTCAAAAAGCACTCAGTTTGTATGTTCCAATGATTTGAAACAACCTTTCTCCTGTTATTAGGGAACCTGTTAGGTTATCTCTATTTCGTAAAGCTCTTAAGACTCGCCTCTATCCATGATAACTGAAATAGCGCCTTACAAATTGTAATTGTTATGTTATATTATGTTACCTGAAACGTGTTATTGAAGAAACAAGGTGTTGGTGAAATATCCCAAAGATGAAAAATCCAAGCAATCACAGGGACTGAAAACCCAATCCACGTAGAGGCTTTGCTAAGAGGGGGTTGAACCATGGACCACCAAGGAACAAGGGTCCGGAAAGATACCGATACAAGTGGACCCAATTCACTTGACTTTTATAAAACAGAAATACTTCGGATAAAGAATGAACAAATATATGTGACACGTGAACGTTGCAGTTCATTGTAAATGAGCTGTTTAGCTTTAACGAAGAAAATAAACTGCAATATGCGTACATTATGAAAGTACATCCTTCACTGAACTTACTCTTAAAGGTATTATACAGGATTGGCATGACGAAAAAAGCATCATTGCTTAGTTTGAGACTGAAAGCTTACTACTGATTATAAGGTTCATTACTAGACTCATTTTTTCTGTGAAATATTTCCCTCTGAAATGAAGTCATGTTTGAGAAAACTGTATCTGAAAGCCTATAAAAAATCCGCAGTAGCTGATTTCAGTTGTTACAACAGAACTAAGGACAATATGTTTACACTATTTTCTTCTGAAACAACAGCAGATTACGCCCAAATGTTCACTGGTTTGATATTTCATGTACATGGTTAATCACACAAAACACGAAAGCTGTCTGAGGCTATTTTTTTCAGCTCTACCAATCCTGTATAATACCTTTTAGAGATACATATAGATAACACAAAAATTGCAACATCATTAATTATACGTCTGATATTTGACGCGTTGTTATTTACAAGTGCACTGATATCTTGCAAACACTATCTGAAAAAAAAAAACCACGGGATTAACAACAGATATCGATGACTACCAAAGCGAGAAAGCAACAGATGTTACAGAAAGATCGATGACAAACCTTTTTTTAATTCAAATGAATTACTGGCTTAGAGCCACTCGATACCACCATACAATTCTTCGATTTCAAACATAATCCATTTTTATCGATCAGACACAACTGTTGTGATACAAACACTTTGTCAGGTTTCATTTTATCGAGTGAGGTCAGTTAGAAACTGCCTATAAAAGCCCCCGACAGTTTGTCACAATTTCATTTCCACAACGAATTCATCCGCATTTCTGAGAATCGATCACGAAGTGAATACAAAATGGCACGAGCAGTTTCATTGATGTTCTTGATGCTGGCTGGAGCTCTGCTCATCGCAACGACCAACATACAAGGTTGGTAGAATTTTCTTTTTTAACGTGTCAAGACTCTGAAGAGAGGCTGGCTCGTTTTGGAAGAGTCTCTTTTCAGATTCTACCCAAAACTAGTTTTAAAAATTTCCTACAATGTGCTTTTATAAAAACTTCTCCCTTGTTGGAAGTTTTGCTACGACCTTTAGAATGTATTATGCTGTGCAAAGTGTTGCGGTTTCCCCCCTTGCCACAGGAAGCCGTGTCTGAATCAGTGGCTTCAGCTCCGGCTATGGATTGGTTACTGCTGGAAGCTATTCTTAAGGCTGTGGTTATAGTCCAGACAATTCGTGCATGAAATAATACTCTTTCACAAAAGCCATAACCGGCACAGCCTTGATTTGCATGGTTTATTTAGATTCATAATCATTCTCTATCTTTTTTTTTAGGGGGGAGGCTGAGGAGATAAAAGATAAAATACTAATATCAGGCACACATAGTCTCAAAGGTTAACAAAAAATACCCATGGCAATTTGCTATAAATAAAATGTCAATTCTTACATATATAATTTTGTCTTTAAAGGAACATTACAGAATTGGTTTTTGCTAACAAAACAGTTGCTGGCAGTGTAAGCACTTTATGTAATCCACCATATACATAAACTGACAAACCTGTAGAAGTTTGAGATCGATCGGCCATCTGGGTCACGAGAAAATAGTGAAAAACCGATTACACATTTGCATGAAATCATATAGATTCAACGTTTGAATAAAACGCTCACTGAGCGATAAACTCCAATCAGAAAATTAGTTTATTAATTTCTCATCAAATATGGCATTTCAGACAGAAATATTTCAAGGGAAGTTTTCTACTATCATCATCATTAGACCATGTAAGTTTTATGTAAATCTGTGATAAAAAGTATATTTTACAAGTTTTTTTCTTACCAATTCTGTAATGTTTCTTTAAATTAACATTGAAACAAAGTGATAACTTGGGACGAGGACGCTTTTTTTTTTAGAAACCCCATTTGCCAATCATGCCCGAACTTGTGTTCCCATACATTAAGTTTAAAGATAGTATGAACGTCAGTTGGGCAAAGTTTTTAATTGTTTAAAAGAAACCGGAAACGGAGGTAAGATCTATAGTCTCTTGTTTTGTTGTTGTTGATTTGTTAAAGGAACATTACAGAAATGGTAAGAAAAGAACTTGTAAAATATACTTTTTGGTCACAGATTTACATAAAACTTACACGGTCTAATGATGATGATAGTAGAAAACATCCCTTGAAATGTTTCTGTCTGAAACGCCATATTTGATGAGAAATGAATAAACTAATTTTCCGATTGGAGTTTATCGCTCAGTGAGCGTTTTATTCATTTGTTGAATCTATACGATTTCATGCAAATGTGTAATCGGTTTTTCACTATTTTCTCGTGACCCAGATGGTCGATCGATCTCAAACTTCTACAGGTTTGTCAGTTTATGTATATGGTGGATTACATAAAGTGCTTACACTGCCAGCAACTTTTTGTTAGCAAAAACCAATTCTGTAATGTTCCCTTAAATGCAGTTTACTTTACGGCAAAATCTTACTCTCTCCCAAAAATTATGATACAATTGTTATGGCCATAAACTACGTTAAATTAAAAATATTTGAATCAACAAAATCGCGCTTATGTTAGACTCATTATGGATGGGACCAACTGATGGCATAGTTAAAGGCCCTGTACACTATTGGTAAGATCGAAAAACACAATGTTCACAGATTCACACATAACTTACATGAATTAAAGTAAGTAATGGTAGAAAGGGTTCCTTAAATATTTATGCCTAAAATGCTATCGTTTCTGAGGAACGAGTAAAACAATAGTAATTATCGCGCGCGATAATTTGAAAAAACAGAAAACACATAAGATCTCTTTTCACTATTTTCTCGTGACCTCGATGACCAATGAGCTCAAACTTCCACAGGTTTGTTTGTTCATGCATATGTTTAATCACACAAAATGTGGACACTGATTTTGAGATGTTACCAAAAGTGTACAATACCTTTAATGCTCCGAAAATTCATGCTGTTTTTGTGTAATTAGTTACAGTCTTAAAGGCAGGATATGCTTTTGGTATTTGTACAAGACTAGTAGTTTCACTTAGTGAATCCCAACATATAAATAAAATTTAAGAAACCTGTGAAAATTTGGGCTCAATTGGTCATTGAAGTTGCAAAGAAAATACTGAAAGAAAAAACACCCTTGTTGGCATACAATTGTGTGCTTTCAAGTGCCCGAGAAAGGCTTCATGCCTGAACCCTTTTTCAGATTCAAATATTTTAGTGAGAAATTACCTCTTTCTCAAAAAGTACATTACTTCAGAGGGAGTCGACTCGTTTGTCAAAATGTTTTATACTATCAGCAGCTTCCATGTACTCCTTACCAAGTAAGTTTGTATGGTTAATGCATTCCTTGAGTATTTACCCAAAGTATCCACTGCCTTGAAAGTGCTACCCCTATACCTTTCTTGTATTATTGTGCAGGAGTGCGTGGGGAGACGCCAGTGCTTGCATGCCCTACCGGTCAGTTCGGCGCATGGGGGGCAGCTCTCTGCACACAAGTATGCTCCACTGACGAGGAGTGCCAAGGGACTGAGCAATGTTGCACCAACTCATGTGATGGGCGGCATTGCGCTGAACGTAAGTTGGTCAGAACTGTCAGACGCTCGCATAAAGGGCACTGCATATCGGTACTCTCAAAACACATAGATTGTTACTCCCACAATTAAAATCGACAGTTTGAGAATACAAAGTCGATTTATACTGTTATCTTTTACATTTGTAAACTTGACTTGTTGAGTCCTCGGACTAAAGTCCAGTTGTATTTATAGCGTACAATAAACCAAGTTGAATTTAATTGAATTGAAATTTACCCAGTGGCACACTAACAAAAGTTTGCCAACCATAAAAGTTAGTGTTAGTTCCATAAGACACTGATAACATCTTAAAATATATTTTAGCATTCTTTCTTGTTTTTGATCGCCACCGTTGTAATGGAACTATTAGGTCAATCAAAATCTTCCAAAGATGTCTGAAAATATATAAGACATACTAATAACAATTTCTCGAGAGGTTTTGTGTAAGCACCAGCCTGGAGTGTTGACTATAAGCCATTTAAAATTACAGTTTAAAAAATACAGAACAAAAACAACTGGCTGTGGTAAATAAGCAGAGGGTAATATCACACAAGCCGCTGCCAAGTAGGTACATATTAAACGTGCCAATGATAATAGCATGCTATCGTGACAGACAATTCACTATTCTAAAGCGTGCCGATGATAATATCATGCTATCACGACAGACAATCCACTCATTTAAAGCGTGCCGATGATAATATCATGCTATCCGACAAGACAATCCACTCATTCTAAAGCGTGCGATGATAATATCATGCTATATCGACTAGACAATCACCTCATTTAAAGCGTGCCGATGATAATACTGCTACGTAAAGACATCTCCCTCAGTTTGTATCTCATATATCAAGCTATCGTGGAGACTAGTCCTCTCATTAAGTGCTGTGCGGGTCACGTTCGTTGTTGACATTTGGGTTGATGTGCACGTAGCGCATACTTTTAGAGCGAATTTGTGCATGATATGATAGCGTGGATTTTGAGTAGCAAGATACAATCACCAGCCAGCTTAAGATGTGTCTATTCTGTCACCACGAGCCACTGTAAAAATGGTTGCTAGTGAAACCAGGGCCCAATTTCATGGAGCTGCTTAAGCACAAAATTTTGCTTAAGCAACAAAATCATTGCTTAGTAAAATCAGACTACCGGCCAAGACTGTACACTCAATTGTTATGCTAAGTAAACAACAGCTAAATACCAGTCACAAGCAATGTATAAGGCATGAATTTTTGGCCAGTAACATGTGTAAAATAAGCAAGCTATTTTCGTGCTCAAGCAAATTTTTTACTTAAGCAGCTCCATGAAATTGGGCCCAGGTTCACTTATTTGTTGATTTTTTTTTGTTTTTGTCTAAAAGTGGTTAAACCAGGAACTTGCCCTACGTTCGACCCCAGTATGGGAGGAATTTGTGGTTTTGTGTGTGCAAAAGATTCGGATTGCCCCGACAACAGGAAATGCTGCCGCAACTCTTGCGGTTTAACCTGCTTAACTCCGGCATAAGGTATGAACAAAACATCAATGAGGAAACTTTTTCAATGTAGGATTAATCAGTTGGACCATAATAAGCTTGAGTTTGAGTCTGGAAGGAAACTACGGTTGCCAACAACATAACGTAACATTTGAAATTGATGAGGCGCTATTAATCAAGATCACGGCCCACATAATAGAATCTAACATGGTGAGTCTTTTAAGAGAGCTTTACGAAATAGAGATAAACTAACAGATTCCCAAATGACAGGAGGAAAATTGTTCCAAAATCATTGGTCCAGCTAAACCGAACGCTTTTTGAACCAGAGCTTGGTTTGCACGAGGAACATTCAAGTGAGTGATGTCAAGTGTGGATCAATGAAAACGTGGAGGAGTGTAATGTGACAGTAAATTGTTGGAAATATATCTTTTGTTCAAGAATTTATGAGCAAAAAGAGCAGATTTAAAATGAAGCTTTTCTCTAAACCGGTATGGCCAATGAAGTTCCCTGAGTGGAGCGACCCATTATGGGCCCCTCACACTAGCACCCGAGCTGAAGCTGATCCCAAAACATAACTAATTAATAACTAATTAATTTTGTACTCAAATATTCTAAGTATCTTCGTTCAGCCTGCTCAGCTTTGTGAAACTTCACCCCAATCCATTTGTTTACAAATCCCGAGGGGTCATACCCTGAAAAAGTAGATAGCTTCCCGAGATGAAGTAATATTTTAACCCTTTAAAAAAAAAAACCATTCCTTCATTACAGATCAGTGGACACTGTTTCTGGGACATCACCAGCGAACAAGACGGAACACAGCCGGGAGGCATCACACGAAGATGATACATAATTACGTATTACAGTCGAAACCCATGACGTTTGACGTCACACGTTACGATGATGCAGACGTACCATCTTGTACAATGTTTCTGCTGACCTGTTCCGTTTTGAAATAACAAATTCTTCTTTCCTTTATTTTGAGCACTGACGAACATAAACCATTCGTATAATTGATGTTCCCCCTTTCCCCAGGCATTGCTGTAAGAGACCAATAAGGACATACCACCTTGTCCCGTAGAAGTTACAGTTCCACACCACAATACCTGGTTGCATACTGTTTGCGTTTGTTGTGACACAAAGAATAAACGTCAGTGAACTAACAATAATTGGTATCCGAATGGTTTGTTTTTCTGTCCAGTTTGTTTGTAAAAAAACACCGCAGCGGCTTGTACATAGCAGATGATACTTCAATTCGAGAACCTCTTTTAAAACCACGTGGTCCGCTGCAATTAATTAGAGTTACACTTATAGGGTAAACCTTATTGATTGATGCTCATGAAATTCCATGACCTTCTTGCAGGTTCTCTGGAAGTGATGGACTATTCAATTTCAATATATCAACGAATACACACTACAATTACCACATTGTATAATCACAATAAATTGGTTATTTCAATGAATAAAAAAAGAAGTCTAGAAGCCCAGTGAACCACATGCAGCTCCATACATACAAAAAAGTGTATGTGCAGGGTGACCAGGGCCCAACTTCATAGAGCTGCTTAAGCACAAAAGGTAGCTCAGCAAAACAAAAATATGCTTACAAAATAAGGTTACCGGCCAAACTACCATGTCACATTATTTACACTTTTAGACTGGTCATTTCTGCCTGGCATTTCTATTAGTTAGCAGATCTGATACACAATATTTCACAATACTAACATAAGTTGTCGGTCTGCATGAGTCATTAGCCAAGCCCCGCTCCAACAGGAGACTTACAAAGTTTGCCAATAGCTGTCTTGACGCCAAATCTCCTTCTTACAATTTCGAACATTTTACTTCTTACATCGCAGTGGGTACTTTACTTGTTTTACCCAGGTACTTATTGATTAATTTGTGTGTGTGAAAAACAACCCCGATGGTAACAAGACAATTGGCATGCTGTTTGGCTAGGTTTGGCTAGGCTTGGCTAGGTGAAGCTGGGGAACTTTGATTTATTTAGATTAAACAAAATCAAAAATGGCGAGGTACTGATTGTTTAATTAAAAACCGACACTTGAAAAGTCCCTGATGGCACCACGGAAGGCTACAAAATAATGGACTGTTTGTCAGTGTGATTTTTATTAAACTTGGAAAGAGAACTTGAGTTGTAATTTTGGGATGCCGTGTAAATGTTTAGCTGTTTTTTCATGCATAAGCAATATACAATCAAGACTGTAAACACAAGATTTGAGTTAACATTTTTTTCTGAGCTGACCTCCCTAGCAAGGCCTAGAAGAACCAGTTTAGTGAACCTGTACAGAAGTACTCTGCCAAAAATCCTCTAAAGAATTCCAGAGATTCCCATAAGTCCCAGAACAAAAGGAAGACACAATGGGAGGGAAGGGAGGGAGGGGGTTACAATACCACTTTATGTCCTTTCAAAAGAAAAGTAATGTTCTGCTTCGTTAACACTAAAATTCCACACACTGTAGTGATCTTGCGCTAAGTCCATTTCGAGGCGTGCACCAATTGTTCTATAGTTTAACTTTGTATATAGTGCCATGGAGGAAGAAATGATTACCATCAGCTTTGATAGCGCCTACACATAAAGCAGTTTTAAGAAATAATGTTTAAAACCATGCAGTGCAGGACTGCGGGCCGTTGTTGCTGACATAATTATTTTGAATAGTTCCACGGTCTTAACCACATCGTACACACTGATCAGCTCATACGCCATGGTATCTTCCGCTGTACCATGATATTATACCATGATATGCTAGACATCCTAGATGGGGAATCAGTCAACGGGGCGCGGGGGGAGGGGGTGTACAAAACCGGTAGTCAATTGTCAATGGTTGATGAAACCAAAATAATTATAAAGCTTAATTACCTAAGCAAACAAGTAAGCCTAAATTAACCAGGCAATACCTGGACATGTTATCAACACACTTAGATATAAATAGAAATTCGTTGAAAAAAAATCAAAACAAACCACTTCGCCTATGGAACAAGCTTGGCAGCATGTGCTGACAACGTACCCCGGGGGCGTTGCAGCCAAACAGGTCTCCTCACTAGAGGGATATACTTTGTATGCTCCTACCATGTCCTACAGTCGAAATGTACACAAAAAATGGCAGTGTACTCACTTGGTGGGACGCCGTTGGCTTTTGATATTCCCGGGTGTTGGTCACGTCACGATTCGTTGAAACTGCCAGCGTGTAGTTTACTCATACACATACAATACGGTTTCACCTTTGCCCTTGCTTCTTCCCAGGAAGTATACTTCCTTGCTGACCAAAGATCGGAATCTTTGTTGCCGACCAAGAGGCATACTAAGCTTCCAAACGCTGACCTCCATGACATGTTTGGAAATGCACGTGTCTCAACAGAGGGCGCTATTAACGACACTGGAACGTTACCACGGCGAAAAAAAAACACAATCTTGGGGACAGGATCAGAGACGCGAACAAGCCTAGGCAAGCGCTGGCTCTTGGCTGTTACAAACATCATGAATTTGGGACCTGTGCCCAATTTTCTTCCACCTGTGGTTTTAAATTATACACTACACTTTCAATTAAATTCAAACACATGTTTATTTCCATACTAAATGAACAAGTAAATCGAACAAAAAATACACGAGGAATTAATTAGTATTGGAATTATCAACAAGATAAGAAGCAAATTTTATGTCGGAACGGAGGCATAGAAGCCTAGTTTTGTGACAAGATAACTCGGATGCACTCAATACAGAAGAAAAACAAGAACAAGAACAAATGGACAGTTGGACGTTAGTCACGTAGTCGCGTTACACAATTAATCCATTAAAAAAACCACTGCCTCATTATATAGTTGTCATCCATTCACGCTGGATGCAGCTGGCGGAGCCCTGACAGTGGCACCCTGAGCTCATCAAGGCTCACCAGGTGGTTCTGCGGTAGCCGAGACATGGCAGGAAGAGACGATGTAGAGGCCAGCTATGCTATGTCCAAGGTAGTGGGAGACAGCCGGTGAGCTTGCCACCATCACGGGGGACCAGGGGGAATGGGACAGTGTATCGGTGACTGACTTGATGATGATTAGGATGAAGATGATGTTGATGTCATCCGTTCATCAATGTTTGTCCTCTAACACGGTGTCTTTACGTTGAAAACCGTCGTGGCGTTACGAGATGTATCATCTTCTGGTAGAATAATATCCCCCTCGAAAAAAAACTATTGTATCAAGTATAAAATTGAAGTAAACAAACCTTCATTTGGTTGTAATAAAGCAGCGATGAATTTAACTTGATCACTGGTTCGGTTGGCGACATTGTTCTTTGCCAGGTTAACAGCCAAAAACGTGTGACAGCTCGAACAAATATTGGTTTACTAGCGAAAGCTCAATAGACCTTATGCACATGACGTCATCTAAGTCAACATCATCGTCAACATCATCTTATCGAGGTTTGCCTCCATTTCCCTAACTATTATTCTGTTCCCTAATTATTATTCTGTTATTAATAGATATAATGTTAATTTGTGTACCTACATTTACTGTAAACCAGTAAAATGGAAATAAATGTCTCAGAATTGAATTGAATTGAATTGAGGGCGCGCACAATCAGAGGTCAAGAAGGCTCATTGGCCCATCCTGATCACCGCGCGTACTTCGTTTTACATCTAAGATGGCAGCTTGATGGCGTAAGGTCCATTGATGCAAAAATAAGTATACTTTGAACATCGCAAAAAATGTTGATGTGAACGTACACACATTGTTTGTACTTGGTGTAAACAAAGGACATCCCATGGTTTGGACAGGTTTTCTTGGCGGCGTCCCCATTTGGCTTTTGTACACGAAACAAACCGAGGATTATATACCCGGATATGTCATTTCCCCAGATCCCTGTTGTTATAAAGTCCTCGGTTGAATGTTCTGCCTTACTCATGTCCCCTTTCCCACACACACATGATGGTTTTGTTTCACATTGTTTTACACGATAGTTCATTTTGTAGTGGATTAACCTTGTAATTAATGAAGTCGGGACATCGATTACTAACAAACAGCTGTTACCACATGCTGGTATGCAGAGGTCATTATCTATCTCACAACGTAATAAGAGTTACGTGACTGTATGTTGCAGCTATGTGATGTTGTTCAAAGGTTATAGAAACCTGTAAAATACCGCACGCGAGACCAACAATTGTTTCACTTTTGAAGGGAAAACAACTCTAGGCTCTTTTTCTTTATTTTTTTCCACCAATATGGAAACAAATTTCGAATTGAATTGAATTGATTTGAATTAAGTTTGACCGGCATTATTATTATTACTAGTATAGGTTTTCCCGGTCGTTTTCGACAAATAAGCGGCCAATCTAAACTTGTAAACTTGAAAATGTAAGCTTCTCAAACCAGCCATTCAATTCACTTTATGTGTAAGCAATTCGTCTTTTCTGTCATGCAATTAAAAAAGATAACCGTTCAATTAATACAATCCGCTCGAACAACATTCAAGTTCGAAGCAGTTTTCCGCAAAAAACATCTAGTTGTGCCCGCTCTTCTAAATCGAATGCCAACTTTGCATGTGGCTTAAAATGAACTCCTTGTAAAGTCTAACTGAATGTAATGTTATGTCAATTCGCATGAGAGTGAATGACGATTTCAACTGCTGAGGCAAAATCGCTTTATTACAAGTTCATGAAAGTGAAATACGATGCTCCTTTGCCGAAAATGACCAGGAAAACCTTTATGTATGCATATAATTATATAAATCAAATCGAGGAACAACAAATAATGCTCACGTGCTTATTTCGTTGCTTGGATGGAGTAAAGAAATACAAAAAAGCAGGCTGGGACAAATGAAATGTTTACACGTATGCTTAAATGAGCAATGGTACATCTTAAGCTGAACTGCTAATTAACACGCTGACTGCTCTTTCTGCCACGCCGCCTTAGAGCGAGAATGTAACAGCTGACGACGCTTTGGTTGGTCTGGGTAAACAGATGCTAAAGCTATAAGAAGAGTAGATCCCAAGTATTCCGCACTTATTTCTATTGAGAATCGGCAACCTCATCTTTCGCTGCGCAGTATTGGTGTTAAAATTGCGGACGTTCATTCCGAGGGTCAAGACGATATCACGGTGAGTTTGAAGTGAATAATAATCATAACACTTTGTTATCTATTATGCCTGTAAAAACTTTGCTACGTAGTTTAGTGGGAATCATATCACCTATAGAAAAAATTTAACCAAGAAATAATTTTGAATAAAAGTCATACACGGAAATGCATCTCTCTTTGTTGTATGTATCGTTTTTATTTTGTATACTAAGACAACAGTTTTGGAGGAAATGTTAAAACTTATTATACATATTTCATGATTGTTCTTCCGCCTTGATTGTCTTGCTTTGTGTGTGTTAGTTTAAAAGTATTCTGTTTAGAAATGTAATTTTTGTCCGGCATTTAAATTTCTTTTAAAATTTAATGGTGATATAAGTATACAAGTTTTCGAGATCAACTTTAGGTTGGCCCTTTCTATTGCACAGTATATGCGAAGGAGTTTTGAGGAGAGCCAAGGAAAAATGAAAAGGCAACAAGAAAAACAAAATAGTGCAGAAAATAAGATTAAAAATGTATCGGATAAGTTCACGATGTCTGGTGTTATTCATTACATTACTTAATGGGTCAGATTCATAGACACTCTCTCCAAAGGAATACCGCATTTGAAGACAGTATAATTTCACAGATCCTACGATTTTAGCACAATTGTTCGGTATCACAAAAGGTTTTAATATTTGAAGTTGACAAAATACCGTAGAGATCCAAATATGAAAAAAATTACAAATTTCAAGATTTCAAATTGAAATTTCAAATTCAAGATTTCAAATTCATTGATTGTTTTTCACCATCTACAGACAATGAGGGGCCACATACTCCAGATGGTCATCGGGTCATTTTTAGGCTTTCTTCTGATGAGCAATAGCATGGTAGACGCCGCTGGTCCGAAGACAACGACCGCTAAGAAGTTCAAGAAGATCAAGGATTGGGAGGACCCGGACCGGGACAACTCCAACGATCTCCTGGTGACCAAGAAGGCGTTCTTCCAAGTCGAAATCGACGACGAACCTGTCGGCAAGATCGTCATCTCTCTTTTCGGGGAGACCTGTCCCGTGACCGTACAGAACTTCGCTGCGCTGGTGAGGGGGACGTCGAAAAACAGGGTACGTGTGTTTGTTGGCGCAAAGAAGGGGGGGGGGGGGTGGGGGGTTGATTGGAGGACAATGTTAGAATAGGAAGGGGATACAGAAGTACAAGGTATAAGCCGGTGAAAGGGACATTAACGAACTTTTCTTTTGTACAGTGAAATCATTACAATCTTTTAGAAAACTTGTAAACATGACGTCGGTAAAAGTGCCAATGTTCAGTGAAATTTAGATTTAACGGTCATTTGGCACGACATTTATCAATACCCATGCTGTTCCAAGGTCCAGGGAAACCATCATATCATGACGTCTTCATTCATTGTTTGTGTTATTCAGGAGAGGCTGAGTTACAATGACACAGTGGTACATCGTATTGTGTCTGATTTCGTCATCCAAATGGGTGACGTCACGGAGGGAGACGGCACTGGAGGTGAGTTCCAATTGTTTTGTTCCTTTTAATCAAGTGTTTTTTATAAGTGTTTTTTACGTACCTTTTTGTACTTTTTTAAAAAGATGGCACTGACACTGAAGTTAAAACTAAAAATGCATATAACGCTATTGTTTAGAAACTACTAAATTAAACAGGCCACTGCAATTGAACATTTAGCAAGTGCTTGTCATAATATATCAGTACTGCGAAAACTTTACGAGCTTCTGCAACCACTTGATAAAGATTCAATGACATTTTCACGAAGTAGGCCTAGTTGATAACAATATGTTGATTGACAAGAGCTTATTTCTCCCATACAGAACAGTTAGTTCATTCAGTTACATAATGGTAAATATTTGTTTTGTTAAAAGGTATAAGCATCTATGGTAAGTATTTCGACGATGAGAATTTCTACCTACGCCATGCTGGGCCAGGTTGGGTTGCGATGGCCAATTCAGGCCCGGACACCAACAATTCACAGTTCTTCATTCTGCTCACCAAGGCAGGCTGGCTGGACGGTCGTCATGTTGTGTTTGGCAAAGTTACCGAAGGGATGGTAAGTCCTTGTAAACGAACATTTAAGACATATATTTGAACAGATTGAAGAGCGAAAACATTTCTCTTCCGTTTTTTTCATTTTGTTTGCGCTCCGTTTGCAATACTTTTTGCTTGTGTGTTTGATATGGTGGCCCTGCAGGGACATCACACATCGCAAATATCTTTGCAAATATTTGTTATGCCGCAAAACTTACCGCAAAAATATTTGCAAATATTTGCAAAGTCGCAAATATTATCGAAAATTTGTCGCAAATGTTATCATCGCAAATATCATCGCAAGTTATCATCGCAAATATCTTTAAAAATAGTTGTGATGTGGGCAAAATATCCTTGCAAATATTTTTGATGTCGCAAATATCTGCGATGTCGCAAATATCTTTGCAAATATTTGCCATGTCACAAATATCTTTGCAAATATTGTCACACACTTTATCGCATACTTTGTCGCATAGTTTGCATATTATTTTGTACCGGGCTATTTTTCAAGAAACTGTAAATGGTCTTAAAGTTATTCGAGTCCCAAACCTTCATTTGGTACGTGTCTCGTTTCATTTACTTACACAGCCGTTTCCTCAACATCTCCTTAATTTTTTTCACAGGATATAATCGAGAAGATTTCAAAGATCGACACAGATGACGCCGACTTCCCACTGAAACCGGTTCGTGTTATAGACTGTGGAATCATACCGGTCAGGACACCATTTATTCTTACCGAAGGCGACGGAGACGAAACCAAGATCTAGCCATTACCAATTTTGTGAAATGAAACAGTACTCACTCGTACGGATGCCTTTGCAATCCATTGTGTTGATTTTGAGATTTAATCAACCCGTGTAAAAGTGATTAAGAGTGCAGGCAATTTCTTCGTGTTGGTAACTCATTCATAAATTCATCGTTTCCACCCTCATTAAAGGAACATTACAGAATTGGTAAGAAAAAAAACTTGTAAAATACACTTTTGATCACAGATTTACATAAAACTTACACGGTCTAATGATGATGATAGTAGAAAACATCCCTTGAAATATTTCTGTCTGAAATGCCATATTTGATGAGAAATGAATAAACTAATATTCCGATTGGAGTTTATCGCTCAGTGAGCGTTTTATTCATTTGTTGAACCTATATGATTTCATGCAAAGGTGTAACCGGTTTTTCACTATTTTCTCGTGACCGATCGGACTCAAACTTCTACAGGTTTGTCAGTTTATGTATATGGTGGATTACATAAAGTGCTTACACTGCCAGCAACTGTTTTGTTAGCAAAAAACAATTCTGTAATGTTCCTTTAAATATACAGAACATGTGCAAAAGCTCAACTTTTGTTATCAATAAATATAATACCTTAACGATTACAACACTATATTTCCAGTGAGGTTTGCAGAGAAACCATGTAGCCTACATAAAACTCTCTCTATGAGTTGCGGTGGTTCTGAAAAGAACCGGTTGGTGGTTTAACAACTCGACGGATCGTCTTCAGGAGAATGTATTAAAATCATTAAACCGTCGGTTCTTTTCGAACCCCCTTAACTCATAGAGAAAATGTTATGTACACCATGCAAAGTTCCAAATCCTACTTAGCATTAAATATAATGTAATTTATTTGTGTGTGATTAGATTAATTAAAAGTAAATTAGCTGTAGGCATTGGAGTGGAACAATGATTAGCAACAATAGTAGAAATATAGAAATTATTGTCAACGGTCACAAAAAGAAATTTTGTTGTTGAAAACACATTTTGTTTGACCTTCATTGTCTATCATTTTAACAAATCTTTTAATGACAATTCCTAAAAATAACACGTGTCATTAACAGTCATGAGATACACCAGTGTGAAGAACAGAAAGAATACAATATGCCTCTTCGTTAAAAGACACAATTATACCACGAATGGTGAACTACCGTGTTACTTGTTTCTTTTTTCTGACATAATTTTACAGTCAAGAACACAGACATTAATTTAATCCAATGGACGAGTGCCATTTAATACCGAGTATGGATCTGAGAACAAAAGAGGTCCACACAATGTAGGGACTTGAAACACTAAGTGGACTTACACACGTCCACATAGTGTTTTCACCAATGGTGAACAAAAAAATATTTTTGAAAGTGCACAATACAAATGAATGTCCACCGAGTGTATGTAACGCAGAAAGTAATGGGTTTGTGTGTGCGTGTGCGTGCTTGGGTGTTACAATTGTCGTGCAATTATAACTGTTTTGAAATAAGTTAATAATTAAGCACTCTATATATAAAAACAATATCCTTCGTGATAACCAGAGATTTGCAAAATGTTTCAAAAAGCTTTTAACATTGTTGCTACTTTGATTTGATCTATGTCCAAAGTATTATTAAACACAGAAAAAAACCTAGTTCTTTGTCTCCAAATCGTCGCTTCATGTCATAGGCCACAACAACCGTACGTACTGATTTATATATGTATATTTAGCTCTGTGTGGAGAATTTGCTCGAAATTACTCAGGATGTTTTAAAAAAAATGGTTACTGCGTAGTTTTCCCAAATATATTCGCCCCAAATCTTCAATTTCCCAAACCAACCATTGCCACACAACCTTGGAAAGGCCCCTTAAAAATTGGGCAAACCGTTGACCCAGAAAATGCCCGCCAAAATCACTCAAAGTACAATTACCATAGGCTTAACACTAAGGCAACGTATTGACAAAATTAGTAGAATGACGTATCGGTGCGTGCATGTGTAAAATTATTAAAATTATTATAAATTGGCACGTGTAAAATTATTTTTTATTTATTGTGATAGTGTTTTTAGGATTTCGAGGGCCACTATCCATCTGCTTAGACCATTTGAGAAGGGTTGCGTCACAAAAAAACAACCAAAACACACAAAACAAAAACAAAACCCGAAAATGTATTGCACACTGTTCACCCTAAACTTAAAAATGTAGCACGATGACGTCATCGTGTTCACAAACTGTGATATCACCACGCACGGCTCCTGTTTCATGTAGAAAGCATAGCGGAGACGAAATTCAATAGTAGTTGTAAACCAGTGTCTTACTAAATAGTACCCAATAGCTACTTGCAAAATAGCAATTCTTCACGGTGACTTACGGCAATTCTCTCTCCCTCTCTTCGGCGGAGGACCAAATGTGAGTCTTCATTATTTCTGGGCCAATGACTCAACCTAACCACTTGTTGTGGCTGCGGCTTCGGGCACTGAAGCCGCTACCATTTCCAATCCCTTTCGTTGTCCCAATGATTATGCCGGTCCCAATGTTTCCTTCAGCATTAATCTTCCGGTTAACAGCAATTACCTGTGGTTGTATAAGAAAAACATACATATTAATTTATCTGTCGTCCCCATTATTACAAACCTAATTGATTAAGGAACTTTGCTTGACATACTTCTTCAGTTCCAGTGGACTGGGGTCGTGTTGTGTATAGCTTATAATCTTGATTAGTTTATCTTTGTATGTTGGGCGGTAGTTCCCGAGGACTAATTTCATAGAGTTGCTGACAGAAAGCTTTGCTTAACAATTTCCCGCTAAATGTTGTGTAAGAAACGACAAGGGAAATTGACTGGGTAAAATTTAAATAATTTTGGGGTTGAATAAAGAAAAATTGACCAGAGCGGGAGTTAAACCTGGGACCTCTGGATTAACGTGTCGGCACTCTACCAGCTGAGATATCGAGCCCTAAATTTTCTGCTAGCTGACAGTTGGCAGAAAACCAGTCACATACGGTACACGTGGAATGATATTTTGGCTGATAACCCTATTCTGGTAAGCAAAATTGTTAGTGTACACAGCAGTGCGTTTTTTAATAATTTGATAATCGTTTTAGATGACGTCAGTGCGTACGGTCCATTCCACTTTAGTCCGGCACCTCAAGTCCCAAGTTCCCAATCTATTCAATCTTAATTACGTTTCTTCCTGCACATTTAGCTCAAGGTGTATGCCTAAGCTCTTTCAATATGGTAAAGCAAATGCTACCTTTGGAAAGAACAGCATGCAAAGTGAAACTGTAA
Organism: Pycnopodia helianthoides; assembly: GCA_032158295.1. Classification (NCBI taxonomy): domain Eukaryota; kingdom Metazoa; phylum Echinodermata; class Asteroidea; order Forcipulatida; family Asteriidae; genus Pycnopodia; species Pycnopodia helianthoides. The sequence goes on along the minus strand of CM063247.1, from coordinate 10,785,181 downwards.
TGCAAAACAGCATAAGGCAAGACACCAGACCATAGGTGACGCCAATCGAGGACGCGGAGAGAAAAGATAACGGCACAGCGACGGCACAGCAGATGACTGTGTTATAGATGGACAGACCTACGTAGTAACTGTCATTCAGACCGGGAACGTTGATGTTTCTGAGTAGAAATAAAACACAAGCCGATCAATTGGACATTTTGAAATATTATAAAGCAGCAGATTTATATAGACAGCACACCAAATCATTTAAACGGCCAATTCAGCATTTGGACAACCATCTCGCTTACAAATATGTATACATGCACTACAAACTTATGCACTACTGGTCTGTAAAATCATGGATAACCTCCATGGTTAAAATGATTGACCTTCACACAGCTAGCAGTGCAACTGAATGGCAGACTATTTGGACGCTGGGTGGCAGCAGACTTACCGGGTAAATCTATTGTTCTCGGCAATAATTTTGCGCATGCTTAGAACTACGTAACCAAAGAAATTTTACCTGGTAAGTCTGCTGCCATCTAGAGTTCAAATATCTCCCATTAGTGCTGGGTAAGTCGATGATTGAAGTTCACACAGTTGTTGTTGGAGTTAGTGTTTTAATATTCGCTACCTTATGGAGACTTAAGACAATAGAAACATGTGTCTCCACAGGGGAATTAATATAGAGTGGAATATTCCACAAGGAATTTTGTGTACAAAGGACAAATGAAAGAACGAAAGAAGTATCCACATGGATGCGAAATAATAGAAATGTGTGCTTGCTCATAAGTTGCTTTTGACTTTCAGACATCGGCTTAGCTGTGTAAAAAAGGAAATTACCGTGTAGACCATGCAAGAAAAGCTCCAAACACAACGACAAACGCCTTGTAGACTAGCATGGCCATGAGCCATATGGTTTCATTTTCGGACGTGCAGTTGACTCGAAGCACCTCGTGCTTCTGTCTTTTCTCTATGTCGTCCTGCGTCTGAGGTAAATGTCACAATAATAATGTTTCAATTCAATTCAGTTCAACATTTATTTCCATATGGTGAAAAAGAAAGAAAAAATAAAAAGTTTGGAACAATACTAGGTTTTACCTTACACCGATGTGTGTAAAGCACTGTATACTGGTTACACAGATGTGAATTTTCAGAAAAAACCAATATATTAGAACAATTACTTAAACAATGACAATCAAGAACTGATAAGAAGAAAAAAAACAAATAATGGTGAACACGATAACAGGCACAGAAGTCAAAGGTCGTGATGACGGTAAATCATTTATAAGATAACGATTGTCAATGTGAGATTCAGTTTACAACCATTCTGTTTGTACTTCCCCTGTAATCTTTGTTTTTCCCCAAATAGTAAATTTTATGACCAAAAAATATCAGAATTAAAACCGTTAATACCGTACTTCCGGAAAAACCTAGTATCTGCTAAAAAGGTTGCCAAAACAACGAATAGGAAAATACGTAAACTATAAGAATATACACTTACCTTATGTATTTTATGCAGGGCTGTCATGGGTCAAATGGCCATAGTGTGACCACAATCATAGGTTCCTCTTTGTTTCGATCTGCCATTAGTATCAGATAAGGGTTGATACGCTTTTAAATTCACACACGTATGTCTCAAAGAGTTACTTGAATCGCTCGTGCCCGCAAGGCTTTTAAGGGGCCCGTGCGTTGGAATAAGCGCAATATTTCCACAGCCTTTTGACAGGGGGCTTGGTCTACGATTAGATTTTATTTACCTGAGCAATAGTATATCTTATTTTCTCGATTTGAATTGGATCGACGATCTGCCATGGGATGAGGATGCGAAATCGACCAAAAGCAGCACAGCAATAATACCGAAGAGATACCCGTCCTTGATCACCTAGAAATTAGGACAAACCAACAACAACTAAATACGTTCAGATTATACATTGACTCATTGTTATAGTTGGTTGCTCTGAGACGAGGATTTGGGGTGGGGTGGAGAAGTGACTGACACACTTTAATGTCAACCATAATAACGGTAAAACTCAATCTCCAGTTGATTTAAATAGAGATTTATATTTTACTTTACTTCAAATAAAACACAATTTGAAAGTTCAGCTTGTCGTCAGGGTTGAATTAAGTTTGCACACATTACATATCGCAGCACGTACTTCACTTTACTCAGAACTTTCAAGAAAGAATTTGCTGCCTTGATTTAAGGGGAGCAATATGTATGGAGGGACGGAGAGGGTTACCTTTCGCTTTGTCTTGTTGGCAATTACGATGGAATAAATCCGCCACATCTTCGTGAACATACCACCAAAGGCAAGCGTAAAAGCCAGTGGGATGAGCCAGGCTCGAAGCTACAAAGAAAACATATCACAATGCAAGATGATAATAATGAAAGCTCGGAATTGTCGGATGTCACTATTGATTGTTTGTATAACGAAGTTTGGAACTTAAGCGCATTTCCTTCAAACCTGATCAATTTAATTCAAACTCACACTTTTGTCAATACCATTAATGAACATCAAATAAAACAGAAAATACATCGAGTAAGTAAAGGCAACTATTAACAATAATGTAACAAGTGAAATAATGTCGGTACGGATGCTAAGCCTGGGCTTGTGGTGAGATGCCACGGATGGACTCAATAAACTACAAAAACAAGAACAAGAACACATGGAGGAGTCTAAGCATGAAAACTTACAGGTAAGCTAGAAAGGTATGCGTTTGACAGAAAAAGAAAACCACTATAATTCATCTCTGTGAAAGACATAGATACGCCGAGTGTAAAAATTACTTGGGTAAAAATTATGCTGTACACTTTCTTTAATGACGAACCCTTCCTGGTATGTTTATTCTTCAAACCAACTGTTGATTTGTTCAGGCATATAAATTGCAATTCTAAAGGCTTTTTCAAAAGTACGGCCTTGGGTCACAATGGCTGTCTAGGTGCAAGCCGATGAAAACCATACCGTCAAATTATGTACAGTGTTTGATCATTTTGCTCTTTCGAAATAATGTCCTTTTCTCAGTTCAGGTTTAGATTACGTCAGCATTTGTGACACGGCTCGCTTTCTGCATAAGTCCTCTTTTTATGAAGGTTTACGGCACTCTATGGAGGAGCCCATGTCAAAACCGTGACTTCGAAAAGGACATACCTGGCAAACTGTCAGCAGTGCGCCCTCTTCTGCCATAGCTTTGTCAACTCCGAGTAACACAACACACAGGTAGGCCAGCATGATGCCGTACGCAATGATGTTGTTCACTTTGGGGCTCGACATTTTGATTTGTCTGTTGGACAAAAAATTGCGTACGAAAAGTTTGATACAATAATTCATTATTTGTCATTTTTCGAGATCTTATCACACGAATTATTAGAAATAATTACCACACAATAGCCTACCACACTTTTGCTTCGTCCTTCGGATGGAATGTAAAGCCGTAGGTCCTGCGTGTTGTGTAATGCACGTAAAAGAACCCAGAGTGTACTTATCGTAAGGAGAAAGGGCTCGCAGCGGTGTTCCTGGTTTGATTGGCAGCATATCGCGCCACAGCACCTTGTAAACCATTACATGGTGCTACGTAAGGGTAAACAGGTCTCATACTTTAAATCGTAGCTCCACATACATTGCAGGAAAAATACTGAGCGCTTTTTGAGACGCCCATTGGGTGTGATAAAGCGCTGCCTGTATAAGACTGGGTGTTATTATGACTCACCTGTGTTCTTGCTTCCAGATGTTAAAACAAAGAAAAAGTGTGGCAAGAACAACTCCAAAAAAGGACAAGACTGACATGCCAACCACAAGTGGAAGAGGCGTAGCTTGAAGGGTGGTGATCGTCTCGGTGACGTCGGAGTCGAAAGGTTTGGTTCCCCCTACACGAATGCCAAAATTATTATAAAAGAAATGTAACTAGGCCCCTATTCAGTATAAGATCTGTTCGACATTATGGCGTTTGGTGAGACCGATCATAGAGATGTAAGAACTATTGAGGGCGTAAAAAGACCGTTGCAACAAGGAGCACCTTTTCCCATTGAGACAATGGTGCTGACCCTTCATATTACACTGGTAACTCAACAGCATAAAAGTGTTTTTCCCCAAGTGTACGTTTATACGCAGTTTACCCCCAGGGATTTGTGCCAGCAGCAGTGGGGCAGCGGAGTTGCGTATGTGATAGCGTATGCTCCCCATATTTCTTCTTTATAACTTTATGGTGTTCCATTTACACGGATACAGACAAACCCCTTTGTTTTATATTTTATTTTTGATAATAACATTGATAAAAATTGAAAAAATAGTGATAGTCTTGTTGACAATAAGACTATTCGGCCGGCCATGATCACTAGCTTGTCAAAACGCTGTGATGAAAATCAGTTGGGCATAAAATTGCGACTACGTTTTCGTTTAGAACAGATTGTATAGTAACGCAAAATGTTTGATAACAAATTTCGATTGGTGTTATATGTGATCTCTATAGCAGTTTTGTTGTAACGGTGATACGACAAGGTTATGAGTTACACATGTAAATATTCTGTCATCTGTGAAGAGGTAGTGTGCAACTTGTACTTGTACAGTGTATCTTTCATATTTCTGTGGATTCGTACCCTTTGTTATTCTGAGCTCCTTTGATAACTATTATGGTTGTTTGCAACATATACTTCGAATCGAAGGTACTTCCATTTACACCTCTGAAAGAACCACACCTTAAAACTTCCGGGTCAGAATAGATGAGTTGCACATGACGTCATTGCCCACCATCTTTGATAAAAAAAAACAATGGAAACGTGCACACGTGTACGTGCTGCGTCCAACTCTCAGCCAATGATAGCTCTTCACGCGCGCACGTTTCATCAAAGATGGCGGCCAATGCAAGGGGTCTATTGACCCGGATGTTGGTCCCGTGACGCGTTCCTGTGTGACTATGACCCTGAATCTGTGTCAAAAAAGAATCAAAGAGTGGGCCCGTGAGACTTGACCCATTTCTCTGTCAGCATCACCCCGAATCTGCGTCAAGTTGACCCTGAAATGGTTTAAAACCGACGCAGAATCCAAGTTAGGATCCCATTTTTAAAAGCCACTTTCCAGTTCAGCTCGACCCAGAAAACGGTCAGGCCCTCTGGGATCGGGAATCCGGGTTGTTTTAAGAGTGCCCAGGTACACTTTCCTAGCGATGCAGTCGCATAGAAATAGCTGTCTTAATTGTTAAAGTTAAACCCATTTGAGTTTTATTATCAACACAATATTCACCCTGAAAAGTATTCACTGGGGAGAATTGATCAGTTTGGGAGCCTTTTAGGACACACGCAAGCAAAGCTCCAAAAGGTTGGGCATAGACATACTACTCAACTAGCCATGATCACTGCAATCCAACGTCGGAACAATAAGATGACAAAATCCTTTGGGACTTTTATAAATAATACGACTACGTGACTATAACGTCCAATTATCGATATATTTTGTTCTTGACCTTTCCCGTATTCGTCCTTAGTCAACGAGTTCAACGGAATTTGCTGAGAGGAGAAACCTCGGCCGAAGAAAGATAGAAATGCTGACCTATAAATTAAATCAGTGAGAATCTTCACTTGCTCAAGAACACATTGCGAATACTTGAGAGATACTTAGAGATGAACGAAATCAGTTGAGGGTAATTTAATTCGCTCACGGTTAGTGCTTTTTGGCCCTAGGAGGAGGAGGAGCAGCAGACGGCAGCAATAAAGCGCATCACGGATGACGATTGTGAAGTTATTAACCCAACGACATCGATACTCAACGAACATTTTTTTAAAAATATGATCTCTATCTATCCAGTCTTGAAGAAACGATTGAGATTTAGAATGATGAGTTCTTTCGAAGTAGCTGTATTCTGTGGAGGGCAAGAGAGTCTAGTGTTTTAGTGCTTCGCAAAAAAAAAACAATCCGACAATTAAAACCCTGGTAATTGATTGTTCTAAGAGAGCGGTTCTTTTGAGATTTTGGAATGTCATTCATATTTTTCTTGTTGGCGTTTTAAATATTTGTAATGCAGGGAACACCTAAAAGGTATGCAACTTAAACTAAAATTTAACACACAGAGTTCACTTACCACTGTAATACCACAAACTGTCAGTAGGTACAGTCCACGTGATTCTGTTTTGAATGTTGTCATAGTGGCCGATGAGGGCCTCTTCTCCATCTTTGGAATGAACGAGAGATGGAGTTTTTTTTATCTGGGTTCAACACAGGTCCTGTCTTTTATCATGTTTGATACGAAATAGCATAATGGGCACATACCAAAACAGGTAAATGTGTTCTCTTGTTCTCTTGCTGGGAAGGTGTGTGATTTAATCTAATACGTCAAGTCGTACCTAAACAAGCACAATTTGCTAATCGTATGCAATGTGCTGCTACTTTAACTATTCATTTCCGTTCAAAAAAATAAATACTGTTGTCAACTTAGTTGTCCTTTCTCTATCAGAAATTAAATTAGAAATGATAACAGAATAAATATTTATCTACGATTCGACTTGTCAAATAAAGATCTGATTTATTATTATATACTTCTGGCACTAAAACCAAGGATGCCTCATAAGTGAACTTAATCACTGTCGCTCGCAAGCCTGAGGAAACCTGTAAACAAGGTGCTTGCTATGTGAACCAGAAACACTGGGGTTAACACCTACTCTTCCACGATAAGTGTTCTTTTATGTGCACCTCCAGTTCTAGTACATGCACACGGGACCTACGGCATAATAATGTTCCATCCGAAGGACAACGCAACGTATCTTGCTCAAGGACACAAGTGCCACGACTGGGACTTGAACCCACCACTCTGCTGATTATAAATACCTGAGCTTGGGTCTGGTGCTCTTAACCGTTCGGTCACTCAGAAAGAAAAAAAAAAGACTGCTAACAGCCATGCAACAAATCACTTAATACGCTAGTCACTAACCTCTATTCTGCTCTACAAGAAGATTCCCCAGACGATAGCCGCCTTCTGTGAACTTTATTGGCCCCTATAAAGGTAAGAAATTAGCTTCTTCAATCGTTGTACAATTTTAATGAACACTGCATTCTTCCTTCCGAAAAGATGGTCTTGAAACATAAAACTCCAATATGGCGGTCGAATGTGATGTTCTAATTGTTCCTCCGTGAATAAAACACAGTCAAGCAAAGACAAGATTGCTGATTGAAGACAGAATAGACTCTTAAAAATACTTTGTGTATTAAAACTGTTGTAATCAGATAACTCTATACAGTCCCAACGTCATAAAGCAATAGTCAAATTTCTCACGAACAAATTGGCCGTGTGTTTACGCTCCATTGTGTCCCACATTCACCATTATGTCCGACAACAATTTTGAACCATTTTTGTCCAACCCAATGTGACTGACAGCCCATTGTGTCCGACACCCCGTTATGTTCGACCAGTTATGTTCGGTGGACCAGTTATGTCCGTACTAATGTGTTCGTATCCGACCCATTATGTCCGACGCGTTGTGCCCTATGAACCACTACATCAGACACATTATATCTGACCGTGTCCAGTGTAGTAAATTATTATGCACGACCCCATGTATGAACCATGATGTCTGACCGATTGTGTTCGACGAACCGTTATGTCCGACCAATCGTGTCCAGAGTACCAACAATATAATATCTATAAACGCTGTCAAAAATAGGGAACATGACATGTATTTCTAACTAAGCACTTTAAAACGACCAACCTGTAGTCATTCGCTGAATGTACGATTACTTGAATCCTAAGAAACCACGATGAGAACCATTGCCCCGCCCTTACTATTATGTGTACGTCGTATGTCCCAAAACAACAATAAAACGCACACAATGTGACAATGGACTGTGAATGCTGATCTGGGGGAAAACAAAATACCTGAGTAGCCAACAAAATTAAATTAAAATACGTCGGACGTAATGGATTGGATGGACGTAAAAGGTTGGACTTAATTTTCGTCTGATGTAATGGGTTGGACGTAACAGGTCGGACGTGATGGACTGGATGTAATGGTTCGTCTGACGGAATGTGAAAGAAGTAATGGGTTGGACGTAATGGGTTGGACGATATAGTTCGTCTTAAAGAGGATGGGCCATGGTGATTGAAGTTGACGTTATTTTTTAGTTTTCTGCTTTCTATAATTTGTTGCATCTTTTGTAACATTACATTACCAAAAGAAGTGATATTTGCAGGGAGTTTTTACTCCGTTCACTAGCCCGCCGCCTAAATTATTTTATCAAAATCCCGTAAATGAGGGCAGCAAACAAACATGAGGTCACTATACGCACTGAATGCCCGGATGGTCTGTACTGAGCAATGCTCAATGAGTAACAACAACCATCCGTTTGACAGAGGGGTACGTACTGCGACGTCACTATTCTTTTGAATTTTTGAAGACAGCTTTCTGGCACCGACTGCTATTGTTCCGATTTTGCCTGTAGGCGGGGGTGAAAAGAGGCTTAGAAACTGCGTTGTAAACGAATACCCATTCATTCTATAACTCTGTCACAGTGTTTTCTTGGTAGATATAGGCTAGGTTTATTTAGGAATGTATTTTTTTTTTTAGAGTGACCTCTAGCGTGGCCCAACTCTTTAAGGAAGGGTCGGACGTAATGGGTTAGAGGTAACGGGTTGGACGTAATGGGTTGGACGTAATAGTCGGAAATATTGGTTCGTCGAACACATCGGGTCTGGCAGACCTTATTATTCCAAACTGTCATCGGGTATAGCAATCTATGTCGGACACAATAGTGCGTAACAAACGTGCCATTAGTTCAACAAGTCGGATGTTCATGTCATTTTTTGTCCAAATGTTCAGATCGGCGTGAGCTTGAAAACATATTAAATTAAAGGCCGTTACCGACATCCCGTCAAACTGCTGCCGTAGAATGCTCTTTCCGACCAGCCGTGCGTACTCCCCATCGCCGTACTGATATGAGTCTAGACCCCTTGGTATATCGGCCTGAGCATCATGCAACGCTAATGCCAAAGCCCAGATTCCATCGTAGCCCATAGCTGCGAAGCCTGGGTCGCTCAGGGAGATATTCACACCGAGTTCGTCCTCCATCATATGCCGGAACTCTGCAGGCGTCTAAGGGAGGCGGAGGGGCACAACAATATATTCATATACAAAGATAAAACCACAGAAACGGGAGTGATTGTTGATTTGTTATGATTTTGTGACTGAAGGTGTTGCGTGTGAAGATTATAAAGGAGTCACTTACACAACAATTTGGCCGTGGAAAAATTGCACCACGTTATAACTTGAAAGCTTTCTTTTCAACTTTTCGGAATTAGCGGGGCACGTTTGGAATTTGTTCAAATGTTCAAGAAATAAGTAACTCATTTGTTCGCTGAAAATGTCAGGGTCTGTAAAAGTTACCGTCTTTCGAAAATGCAAAAATAGCCATATTTTACTGTGGAGAATATATAAAAAGAGGGCTTTAGAATAATATGCTAAATGATACGGTGTTTGAGAAAAAAAGTGAGTGGTCCTTGCTCTTGAAATAAAACAGAACTAAATTAATTTTTGACCATTCTGTCAACGACAGATTTTCTAAATGCTAAAAGGCAGCTTAAGTAATTACTTACGGAAAAAGAAATCCAATGACGTACTCGGCGATGTGCGCATGCCCAGAATAACTTTGACTGATATTAAATTCCCAGTTTGTCCACGAAATCTCAAAGTTTTCTGTTAACTGAACAAAAACGTGTATAGGTTTAAGGGGGACAACATCTTACCCTGCCACCTTGGCCAACCTCTTTGCTGCTGCCGTACATGCTGAACGTGACCGTGAGGTATCCTTCGGTAGCCTTCCTAAGCTGCTCGGCCGTACAGTCCACGTCATCAACGTGATCCTGCCAATTAGCGGAAAAGTAGCCCGGTATCATCCATACATAGTTGGCTCCGTACATGTCCAGTTTGTAAGCCTTTTAAAGTAAAAAAAAAAAGTTTCGGTATTTGATAATCGTTCTAAATATCAAGTAATAAACCACACGGGAAACTGACTGAGTAAATTTGAAACAGTTTGGAGTTGACTAGAGCGGGATTTGAACCAACGACCTCCGGATTAACGTGCCGGCGCTCTACTAACTGACCTATCTAGCCCTATGTTGGTGGTCTTCCTAATTTGTTCGGGGTGCCAGTCAGAAGCCACACAGCCGTTAACTGCTGGGAAGCGGTAGCCAGGGCAACCCTGGCTGCCGACTTGAAGCTGTTTGTGATAACTCTTTTTGAGGACTCTTCTGCAATCTTTTGGTTCACCTTTGAGTTTGCCATTTCTGAATAGTTGGGATGCTATACAGTATTAGTCTTGAGCTTAGTGTCACTTGTGCGCTGGTTGAAGGTCTTCCAAGCTTGTTCGGAAGTAATAACCCATCAGTGAACAATAAATACTTCTCATTAATGGTTCCCCACTAATGTTTTAGTCTTTTACTTTTTTCACATGATTAAGTTTTGTATAGGCCTAAGGTTGAATAGAATGAACATAATAGCCGTTGAAGGCTATACCTGGAATCAAATGGCGTATCTGCAGCCAAAGATACCAGAAAACACCAGGGCAAAATATTTCTATGCACTGGGTTATTTTTATGTGCACTTAAGAATATATTGGACCAACGGCTTTACGGGCCATCCTATAGTGCCTAATGCATAATGACACTTGAAAACAATAAGATACTAGTAATTAAGTTTACTCGTTTGTTATCTGACCCTTCATGTGTGCCGTTGCTCTGCCTTTATATTATGTATGCCTTTCGTATATACAATATGAACACTTTTGCACTGTAAATTAATGATGAAATTAATATTAAAAATTAAATGAAATATTTATTTATAATGTGACGGACCAGAACACCCCTTATTTTATTTTTTATATTTTTAGTTTCGTTTCATACGTTCATCCACTGACCGTTGTTACTTACCACTCTCTGTGTAATGCTAACTTAACAACAAAATTGTAGCGCCCTCACAAGACGCTTATAAAACGTTCATCTAGAACTCATGCCGTTGTTCCTCTCTATATTTCAGGCAATTACATATTCGTTATTTTTCGTTTATTCGACCAGTGCATAAACCATTAATATGGAACACTTGTAAGTTTTCTTTTTATAAAACATGTATTTTAGATTGATTTCTAAGTTACGGTGCGGCCACAAAGTATCGTCCAGTGCATAGTTTATGGCGGGAAACGCCACGCTGTTTTTTTAGTACACTGTTTTACTTTAATATGTATCTATTCTAGATGACGTACATTCCTCAGGGGACTCAACCTCAAATAAATCATGTTCCTTCGCATATTTCATTTACGAATAAAAGCAATTGCATTGTAGAGGGGAAGTACAAGCCTCGTACCTCGCAAGGCAATTACACCAAGGGGGCACAATTATAATTAGTGTTAACAAGTCAACTGTGGAGGGAGGAAATTAAGAACAAACAACACATGAAGTTGATTGACGGTTGCCTTCGAAATTACCAACGCGTGGCAATTACTTTCCAGGCCTTTTTTGCATCTAGTTTTATGTTATTCCCCCCACCCCCCCCAAAAAAAAAAAACCCACACACACTAAAACAAACACACTTATTCTATTTTTGCATCCCTGTGGAGACAATTTTTGTTTTTTCTTTTTCCCCTGTAGTTAAGAACCTCCCATAGACTTTGTACACAAAGTCCTTGTGGAACAACCCAGTCTTTCGAATTTCCCTATGGAGACTCTTTGTTATCCCTTTTCTGTTTTGTTCTCGGTCTCCATAAGGTAGTGAAAATGAAATCACGCACACACACACACACACAGCTCTGTGTTGCAGTCACTCTGTGGACGTTCCTTTGCTTAAAATCATATTCCTCAACACTGTAAAAACACTGTGTGGACGTGTGTAAGTCCACATAGTGTTTCAAGTCCCACATTATGTTTTGTTCTCAGTTCCACACTTCGTATGTAGCATTAAAACACGTTTGCTCCTATACCGCATAACGTGGCAGTCGATCCGGGCAGCTCGGGGTGGTTAAGAGACTAAACGGTAATATGGAGAATATATACTACTCACACTGCAGAACACTTTCCTAGCCTCTTCTTCGTAGAAACTGGCAGCAATTATCCTTGCATCTTTAACCTGAAATTGAGAATTAAAGGTATTGTACACTTTTGGTAACAGCTCAAAATCAGTGTCCACATTTTGTGTGATTAAACATATGCATGAACAAACAAACCTGTGAAAGTTTGAGCTCAATTGGTCATCGAGGTCACGAGAAAATAGTGAAAAGAGATCTTATGTGTTTTCTGTTTTTTCAAATTATCGCGCGCGATAATTACTATTGTGTTACTCGTTTCTCAGAAACGATAGCATTTTAGGCAGAAATATTTTAAGGAACCCTTTCTACTATTACTTACTTTAAACCATGTAAGTTATGTGTGAATCTGTGAACATTGTGTTTTTCGATCTTACCAATAGTGTACAGGGCCTTTAAGTACTCCAGTCAGGATGGTGATTATCATTAAAAAAATTTCAGGACCTCTTCGCTTGTCCATCAAACAAAAGAATAACGCCAGGCCAGTGGTGTTTTTAACACAATGGCACCGGATGAACTGCTGCAGTTGGGGAAAATGCAGCTTGCCCTGCTCAATATCGAGATTGTCCACAATTTCACCCAGTTAAGTTTTCTTCCTTGTTTTGGCGCCACAATAAAGGTGCAATATGGACATGACAATATACTTCCTCAGAGTAACTTGAACTTATTATCATTATTACTAGTTTGCTTTTATGTAAATGGAAGACCTTAAAGTCTGACACTTTCGTAAATGCTACCTTTTGAGACTTTTGACTCTTCAAACCAATTTAGAGACACCAAAATACAGTTAGGTATTATCATGCGAAATGGCCACCATTTTGACCAAGTATGGCTGCCATTTTGAAAATGGGACTTCTAGAAGTTTGATACCTCCGACAATGCTTTTTAAAGCTCTATTATTCTGAAAACATGACACCTAAATGTGTTTTTGTTGTCCTTTCACTTGCCATACCATGCTAAATGGCGGCAATTATTAAAATAAATGACCGCCACGGTAATTTTGGGCCATTTCAGTGATAATATATAATTTTTCTTGAAGAAGATGGGGACTATTCTCAGAATGGTAATGCGTAATATATATCGGTATAGATGGATTACACATGACATCATTGACCACCATCTTTGATGAAAAACAATGGAAACATTCACGCGTGTACGCGTTGCGCACAACCCTCAACCAATGATATCGTTTCACGCGTGCACGTTTCATCAACGATGGCGGCCAATGCAAGGGGTCTATCTCTGATTCATTGTAGTTTATGTTGAGTATTCGAAAAGGGTACAGTTCGAGGTTATTCAAAGCCCTCGTTGGTTTATTCTACTTTGTGGTAAAGCAAAATGGTCTACCTTGAGTCGGTTTAAAAGCATCTAGTGGATCGGTCAGGAAACTCTCCGAGATGATTACAGTAAAATTACTCCCCGGTTCCTCGTCTATGAGTCTTTTTGTTCTCTGAGGAAAAACAAATTATAAAGAAGAATGTTATTGAGTTCAAGACAAAGTACGTGTCTGATTGGTAATTGTCATTTTGTGTGTGAATAGATTCAATCTAACATATCAACAGAAATCATTACGATTGTCAACGTTCGGCATGGATGGGTCTATGGCCGCATCGTCCTCAAAATAATTTTGAACCGTTTTGTTTTTCAATAGATGTAAGAAATACATTAGCAATAAATTGATGAGTATTGGGATGAACAGCCAATAATACATGCCATTGCATACTCGGTGTTTTCCCGAGTCCTGACGTAGAAAAAAAAGATACCCACGGGCATACTATAAACAAAATGCTTTGTTTTATTATAACAAGCCCTCCGAATTTACTTCCACGTGTTGTTGTACGGTGTGTTTATCTTATTGTATACAAGAGGGTAGAAATTATACCACAAAATGTACTTGATCTGCAAAACAACACCGACGGATTCCGTTTGTACGCAGTTCTTGCACTGGGAAAAGCCAAACAAAACTACTAGGGGAGCGGTTGCACGGTACATTGTGGTTGCCTCAATTCAATACGTTTTGGGTGGCTTTTGTAGTTCATGGCACTTTGACAAAAGACAACTTGCATAGGACGTCACAAAAACACTTAGCGCCACCCCCACACACACACACACTGGGGTAAAATGAAGACCTATCCTATCGTTGGCGGAGTGTTCAAAGTTGTTCCCTGAGCATTAGACTGGTCCCCTGTCCTCTGCTAAATTTGACATGGGGAGTCTCAAGGCCCGTCGAGTTATTCTCTCTCCAAATAAAAACACCTCTAAACCCGTGTAAATTTCCTAATGTCCGAGAGTAAATCTTGAAAACATATCCTTACACCTCGACAAATAGGACAATTTTTTAGGGCCTTGATCATCCAAAACACCTGAAAGTTGGAAGCCAACAACTCCAGTGCGACATTTTTACACTTAACTCCTTTTATCTGGCTCTCAAATCTGACTTGTAAAGAATATTTTGAGGTTTTACAAAATATTAGAAATAGACCACTTGCATTGTCCCCAATCTCTGAGGTCAAACAATGGACACGTACCTGCCAGGTACTCTCAGCCAATGAAAGGTCTTCATTGACCTTAGTGAGGGCACTGTTTGGACTTCTGACGTCATAATGTAAGGGGGTCTACAAGATTGAACCGACTTCTTTACTGGAGGCTAACATGACAGGCTGACATGCAACTTCATCAGTACAGGGAAAATGGCCTCCCAGACAAGGTTTGGCATGGAACATAATCTGTGTAAGTAAGAGGAATTAACTTAGAGAGCCGTTCTTGATTAGATTTCTCTGGATCCTGAAAGCTTCGCAATCCACTAATTTGAACAATTTTTTTTCAGAACGTGGAAAGAACTTGTATTACCTCCTACGTCAAACTACTTGTTCTCTTTTATAAAATCCTGATCCTTGAAGCTCGCGATCCACTTCTTATTTGAATACATTTTCTCAGAACGGAACGTGGAAAGACTTTGTATCAGGTTGGCACAATGTGTAATTTTGATGCTATAAAGATGGTGAAGGTATAGTAAGCGTCCTGCGAAATTGTTGCGCGTGAAGTGCCCCCGTTGATGCATGAATCGATTCTCAGATTCCTGAGGGTTGGTTTCTGTTCGGGAATGCTGCAGACAGAGACGGGGTTGGTACCCACTGTCACCTTGCTAGACGTGAATGGATTCAACGTTCTTATGAAAATACCATAACAATTTTTTTGCTGCTTTCTCAACGAGCAGAAACTGTAATAAGCTGAAACTTTTACAGGTGACTTTTATTGTATCATAAGGTATAATTTGGCCACTTAAACAGCATTACGGTGACAAAAACAAAACGACGACCCTGCCTTTAAGCGGTGTCTTGCCTTGCCTTTCACCTCTATGGACCCGGTGGGGATCTCATTTTCGGATGGAGCCCCGCCTGTGGATTGGGTTTTCAGTCCCAATACCATGGCCCATTTTCAGATGGACTAGCTGCTTGGCAGAAAATATCGCTTACCTTAGCAAAAAATTTACAGGATACCAGTCACAATATGGTTCATGCGACATGTCATTTTGGCTGGTAACCTTATTCTTCTGAGCATGATTGTGTTGTGCTTAGCTACTTTTTGTGCTTAAGCAGCTGTATAAAATAAGCCCCTGGTTAGTTGTGTTTTTCCTACTTTCCTCCCAAAACTTCTGGATTTGAACGTTTCAACATTGTCTTCTGTAGACAGGCCTCTCTAGGCTTACGGGTTACAGTGCTAGTCAATTTTAAGGATCCCTTTCTTTCATTATCATAAAGATTTATAACTAAATACATTTTGTCTACATTAGAGTTCATTGCGATATTTCAATACGCTTGCTGATGGGTTAAGAATAGACCTACGCCGAAACCGTTCACCGAAGGATCTTTAATTCCTACACCCTGATCCAAAATATTTCCACACCGAACAATGAGAGCTTTACACCAAGAGAAACATTTTGCAATTCTGTTAATTGTATTATTATGTTATTTGATATTTTTGTTTGCCCTTACACCGATCTGTACGAAGCACACACAAACAGCCCTCTTTGTCCACGATGCAAAACCAACGTCCAATATATTTATATTATATTTGTATTCATTCAGTGTTTTTCATGAAAACTGTTCAGCAATTACAATTATTCGTTGATACAAAAAGTACCTTTATTGTAAGAACCTTTATAAAGAGATTATAGTGAACACAAATCTAAAAAAGAAAGAAAAAAGGCAAGGTTGATAACGACATTACAGTACAGCAAACCTCAAGGACGAAAGAGGAAAACAGGTAAAAAACAGAAACAAAAACTGGCCAGCTAGAACACATGAATATATAAGAAGAAAAAAACCGCACCTTGGTACAGACACAGTATAAAAAAAAACATCCGCAAAACAACCCCCCCCCAAAAAAACCCTTAAAAGCAACAACCAAGCCGTACACTACCCTACACTCAAATCTGAAGTTCGTGTACGTGACGGGCGTTTAAATGTAGCTTATTAAGTGGAAGGCAAAGGGTACTTGAGGGAGGTTGTTATTTAAATTGACCCTACAGGCTTACAATTTAAGTTTTCCTGAAGTGAATTTGAATAAAGGAGGAACGAACGAGATTCTCTCGTAGTTATGTTGTTGTACATGTCCTGTGAACCAGAAGATTTTTTCACTGCATTATGAGGAAATTTATTCTTCTTCGGTTTCTTTTGGGAAAGGGGGTCAAGAGAGGGACAAGGGTTTTATCTGTGTTTTAACGCTACGTACGAAGTGTGGACTTGATAACAAAAGAGGTCCACATAATGTAGGGACTTGTAACACACTATGTGGACTTACAAACGTCCACACAGTGATTTTTACAGTGTTGAAGAATATGATTTTCTTAAAGTGTACAGAACAAAGGAATGTCCACAGAGTGACAGCTACACAGAGCTGTGCGTGAGCGTGTCTACCCGTTGAAACCAATGACTTTATCAAAAGGGAGCCGGGTGTTTTGACACAACGGGGACGTCCTCGCTTCGTTTTCGTGTACAAAACCAATGGGGACGTCGCTAAAAAAAACGTAAGTCCAAATAATGGGAGAACAAAAATAAGTCCTCGATTTACGAGATTCACAAACATGTGTGTGTGAGCGTGTCTAACTGTTGAAACCGAGCACTTCAACAAAGGGGGTCCGGGTGTTTTGACACAGCGAGGACGTCCTCGCTTCGCTTTCGTGTACAAAACCAAAGGGAACGTCGCTAAGAAAAGTCCATGCAATGGGAGAAAAAAAGAGAAGTCCTCGATTTACGGGATTCACAAACATGTGTGTGTGTAAGGGGGTCCTACAGCCGGGATACGCCTACTATACGTTTTTTTAAATAATATGTATAATGTTTCTTTTTTCGTGTCAAGTAATGAACCACGATAAAGTTGTTTCTTTTTTTCAGCAAACCAAAATCACTTACCCCTTTATGCGGCTCCGTAGCCGTATTTAAAGTTGCAATCTTTGTCCATCCGAACTGGCGTACTATCTCAGCTTGAGCAGCCCCGAAGGCGGCCGATGAAGTAAGCATTCGGTACACATGGGGATATTTGACTCGGTTCGTCAGCACGGGGGTAGACGCTCCTGGGGACATCTGAAAAAAACCTTAGTTGATTAATTACCCCGTCTTTCTACCTTTTGAAAAGGGTCAGCAAGGTCTAATTCAGTTTTGTGATGGTCTAATAATTTGCAACAGATAGAGTCCCTATGCAAAAATTGTTTATATATAAACAACACATGGGTCTGTACACTCCAAAGAAGAATGTTTGCGTCAGTAAAATGGTCAAATTCAATGGCTTTTTGATTGAATACCATCAAAATATGTAATTGAAATGTGACGTCATGTTTTGGATTTTGACGAAATATGCACTGAAAGGGTTTTAATACAATGGAATTTTACACCATTTTAATGTGAGGTTTCAAAAGAACTCTATCGATTGGAAAACGATTGCATCACAAAAACTTATTTTGACCTTCGAGCCCCTCAGTTTACACATTCTTAAAAACTTCCGGTTCAATTATCTGAGACCACTCTGACGGGTCAAACATTTTGACCCTTTTCCCGGTCAACATTCCGGTCATTACACTTTTGTGCCCTTGAGCAAGGCACCTAAACCACAGTTGCTTTGTAAACATTTAATCGAGAGTATATCATTAATTGATAGTTGATTCGTTCACTCAACCGTTTTCTTCGAACTCTATTGTGTTGCACTATCAAAGTTTACAAAGCCAGGCTGCCCCAAAAGGTAAGCGTGTGTTCCTTATAGACAGAGGCTCTCTTCTATGAAAAGTACAATTTGACACTTTGCACGGTGGAAATACAATGTGGCGAAGTTTGCGGTGTCACCATTTTAACTGTTAACTGCTAGTGTTATTTAGGTTGCCATAGGTAAGACTTCTTAAGACATGGAAGGCATGCTATCTCACCTGACCCGGCTCAAAATGACCCGGAAAACCGATTGACCGAAATTTCCGGGTCATGACGTAATGGACCCGGAGTCCCGGTCAAATGTGACCCGTTTCGGGTCATGTTAATCATGTTGACCCGGAAGCCGGGTCAGTTCAAATGACCCGGTTTTTCGGGTCACTTTGACCCGGACTTGGTCATGTCAAATTTTAGCCGGTTCGGGTCAAATTTGACTCGGGAGTTTTAAGAATGAACGGGGGCTACACCAGAAAGGCGAATGCAATGCACATCTGTTCGAATGTGTGACAAGTTGCCCTCTTTTTTTCTTTGAACAAAGAAACTGGTTTTTAACTAAGATTCCTTTGCCTTTTCCATCAGGTCTTTCGCTATACAGGCTAATTTTTTTTTAGGGCAGAACTTTCAAAGGTTTCTGTTTTTTTCCAACCGACCCTGATCTCAACTCCCAAAAAATTACCACAGAAACCTTGAAATTTCACAAGTGACAACAAAAGTCATTTCCCTTGACTGTGTTAATTTGCCACCTGGCGGATAAAAAAGACGATGAATATTATTTTACCTCAGTGATGTTCCATTCTCCGATGACCTCAGCTAACACTGACGTGATTGATGAGAACAACGGACCAAATATTGCAACCTTCACCGGCGGGGTGTAGATGAACTTATATAGCATATTGAGTGTGATGGGCAGGTTATGCTGAAAGACAATACAAACAAAGTTGATTGACGACTTTGGCCAATAAGGATTTGGAGGTTAATAATGGAGTGAAAGTTAAGAGATATCAGATACGAAGTTTACGGAAACAGTTGTGGAAAACTTTATTCGTAACAAACTGCGACGGCGACGACGACGACGACAACGAAGAATACGACAACGACAACGACAACAACAGCAGCAGCAACAACAGCAACAGGTTGCTACAGCAGCATAAATTCATAATCATAGACGTTAAAGCAACATTTGTATGTGAGAGATTGGTTGTTGCCAGCTTGGCGTTTATGTCGCCTTGTGGAAGCTTTGCCGAGTTGCATTTTCAAAACAAAGAAGTATGTACACAGAGCATTGAAACGGTACTATTCTGAAACAGCGTTTTTGAAAAGCTTTGTGTACCGACTATTAAAAACCCTGGATTAACCAAAGGTACTCGGCAGTCTGGCTCCCAACCCCTTTCACATGTTCATAAAACCAAGCTACAACTATTTCTTGTCCGTGTTTAGGCTTTGCCTTACCCACCGACTCTCCGAATTAAAATCTTACGTTCGTTTTTGCAGATTTATTGTAACTTTTATCCCATGATCTGAACATAGAATTGTTTTTGTCAATAACTTATGACTAATTGTAAAAAAATACTTTAAAAAAATATAGTTAAATTTGGTGTATAGCCTAACTTAAGTTGTAAACGGCTTTGAGTAAAACTAACCCCAAATATCACGTGTTTTTCTCCGAACCAAAACCCGGTTCGGATAATTCACGTGACCCAAGTTTGTTTCTAAATGCTCG
Source organism: Pycnopodia helianthoides (assembly GCA_032158295.1). NCBI lineage: Eukaryota > Metazoa > Echinodermata > Asteroidea > Forcipulatida > Asteriidae > Pycnopodia > Pycnopodia helianthoides. Next base: position 10,765,232 of record CM063247.1, on the reverse strand, counting down.
AAAATGGCAAAATTGTATGACTTCATTTAGGGACCGTTCTACTCTATACTCTTGGAAGACCTTTAAAGTCCCGTTTGGGTCTATTTTGTAGCCTAAATAACCCAGCAAAGCCGGTCTGTTTAAAGGGGCCCTGTCGCCCTTTTGGCGTCCATTGAATGACATGGCGCCCTTTAAAGCTTTTGTTTGTGATGTGACGGTCACTCAGCGCGCGCGTGTAGTTACTGGGTGAGAGTTCATGTTTCCACGCCCAGCCACAATCAGACAGTGATAACGACGACACTGCCCCTGTAATATATATTGATTCAAACACGTATTGCCATTACGTGCAAATATGTGGAATTATATTCAATTATAGTTTGATGAAAATCACCCAACAGTGAAGTCAGGGCTCTCCACAAGATCTTTTTAAATAGTTTTGACTCGAAAACACTTAGGCCTAGCTTCTTCGTATTTGCCTTTAGTACGTTTAAAAATATGACCATGTCATGTAAGAATAGTTTAAGAATAGAAAATAGGTTAGCGTCTGCAGTGTTATGGGCGCCCTTATTTCTGTCAACTGAAATAAGAAACACAAAGTGGCACGAGACACGATACCACACTTTCTTGGTTGAAATTTTTCCATTTTTCCCGTGGTCATTTATGAACTATTTTGGGCTTTATTTTGTTTTTACTTTGTTCATTCAATACACTGATTCAATTGCGTCTTGCCATTACGGCAATCAAGTTTGAAAGTCACCCAACAGTATGACGTCAGGGCTTCCCACAAGATGTTTGATATAACTTTGACTTGAAAACTTTCCGTCTCTTTGTTCTTTGTATCAGTGTCACCTTGTTTGATTTCGTTATTGCATCTGAGAAAATTTCGGCTTTTTGAGTAATTCATATTCAAGGTGTGGAGATTTTCGGATTGTATACAGAATATGGAAAAGAGGTTCAAACGAGCATTACCGAAAGAGATAAACATCAATTTTGGGTATCCACAAAGGGCTTGAGTCTGTGAACATTGGTAACCAAACGACGTTGATTTGTTAAAAATTACATCTGAAAACATGAAATGTCTATGAATATAGGCCTTAAGTTGGGTTCAACTCATCAAAAATACTCAAAGTAGTACGCTCGGATTGTTACCCTCTATCCGAAAAATTAGTCACTGAGCTGCTTTATTTGAACGAATGAGTTGGCAACATAAATGAGAAAAACATCATTTTGTCTCGGTAATTTGTCTGGAAACGAGGACAAGTCATTATTATAATAATATTCCTTTTATAGCATTGGTTGGGCAGATTAATTTAATAAGTGAAAAATCAAGAATCTCTTGATTGGAAAACACAAAAGGCGCGGAGCTTTGGCTGATGTAACTGAATACTACATATTATGACGACAATTGGGAGAAAAAGATTAATCAGATAAAATACAGATCAACCAAAAAATCGCAAGGACATCATCGGGGGGTGGGCACGGTCCCCCGTGACCCCTTTGTTATACGCCACTGGCAATAATGCATCTACTGTCAGGCAATTATAGTTCGCATTTTGAGTTTAGTACGGTAATTTTGAACTTGCATTAGCTCCCAGTTAAGTTTCGTACAATTTATAATTTTTTTTTGTTAACTCTCAAAGCTCAATCATGTCAATCTCCTGCTTATTATCTGAACATGTTTACCATTATTCCCCTACTCGGACTTTACGTTCATCTCATCAGTCATTGCTTACCACAACTACAAGATCTTTTTCCATTTGTTATGGTCAAAGATCACTTTCTTACGCTGCTCCATTTCTTTGAAATAGTCTTCCTGTGCATATTCGCCATGCTAGTTCTTTACATTGTTTTAAGTCTCTGTTAAAAACTCATTTGTTTGAAGCTGCTTATTTGTAATCTGCTTACTTGTAATGTATCTTTCACTCATTGTATATTGTATTGTTCTCTTTATGCACTTAGAGGCTTTTGCATTAGGCGCTTTACAAATGTCTTTATTATTATTATTATTATTTTCGAAAATTCGAAACTAGTACAAGGTATATTAGAACCATTGACTCTATTAATTGACTGCAAATGTCTTGCAAACTGTAGCCTATATATTCTCAAACTCAATATTTCAGCAGCTTTGCGTTGTGCAGGGACTCGAGGGTTAAACATGAGACATATTAATGTAGCATCAAGGATACATAACACAACTCTCTACCAACAAATTAATTCCTAAATCGGCCGATCAAGATTATTATTATTTTTTAAAATCAAAGGTTCTTTTTTAGAACAGCCACAGCAGCTAGTCAAAAATCGGTAAACCGGGGAAGACCTCCACCTCTGGCACACATTATTAATAAAGACTGACATAAACTCATTAGTTAGTGTTAGGCGCCAAGGACCTATTTTGTTTTATCACCTCACCGTCAACCTCGACACCAAACCGATTCTTGTGTGCCACTGTATCTTTCTTCCAAGTGTGTTCCTTTGATTTTGCTTTTGCGAAAAAAAGAAAATTGATTGGAACCACATTACCGACACTGTTGGTAACTGTAGGAGGACGTTTAGCAAATTAAATGAATTCGTCCAGTTTTCATTTCGAAGTTTTAAATACTCTAATAATAATATATCTCTTTTCTAGGTAATATTGTTATTATTTTTTTAAAGAGCAAAGTTGGTCATATCAGTGTCGTTTTAGCTGAATAAAATGAAAAGAATAGTCAAAAACATGGGGCACAAATTTGTAACCCCTCTTTATCAAAATGTAAGTTTAATCACCTAAGATTTGCGTTTTAAAACCAATATTTGCAATTACAATAACAGTTTCATAAACATTCGAATTTAAAGTTGGCTCTATATCAACGTTCAACAATGCAACAAAGCCTTAAAATGCATACAATGTATGTACCAAACAACTTCAGATCAGCAAAACTACAAATGAACAGACACCCTCCCCTAAATAATAGGGAAGGAGTCACTAAAATACTCAATAGAATTAAAAAAGACAAAAATGTGTAATACAACATGGCAAAGGAAAATCAGTGGCGTAACGAAGAGGGGACACGGGTGTGTGCGTGTCTGGGCTCTCACTTTCGGTACCTTTTGGAGACCAATGACAAAACAAAAAAGGGAAAACAAAGGGTCTCCACATGGAATTTCTAAAGACCGGGGTGCTCCACAAAGAAATTTGTGTACAAAGTCTACTGAAAACTGTTAGTTTCAGGGACAAATGAAAGAACAAAAGAGTGTTCCACAAGGATGCATTTTTGAGAATCTGTGTGTGTGTGTGTGTGTGTGGGGGGGGGGGTCCTCCTCCCACGATGATGTCCATGCCCCGATACCTATCTGTGATCTTAATACATTTGGTATGTTTTTTGTTGTTGTAGTAATTTCAATGTTTACAAAAAACTGGATTCACCTCCAGGTCAGACTAACTCTATTGTTTTGTTTACAATAGCATCAGACTCGACGCTTGTGAAAAGTTGCAATTTTATTTTGAAATGCTAATCATCTTCGGGAAAAGAAAATTGCTGTTCGTATAAACGAGTCATAACGCATGATTTAACTTTCTCTTGTAAGCGCTGATTTCCTCCCTCCGGCAAGTGTTATTACGTATAGAGGCTGAAATTTAGTTACATTATACGTCCGGAATTTCTTATTAAAATACAACATGTTGTAGTGTCGTGTGGCCAGAATATGAATTCTCTAGCGTATCTTCTCCTTCTTCTTGTGCATCGCGTGCACAGCCTACCGTTCTAGGTTAAGGATAGACATCCGGGCAAGTGGATGGGTTTGACGTCACTGGAGAAGTACCCATAGGTAGACAGTAGTTCATACGAATGCCCAGTAGTGCCACCGAAATTGCTTTTTTTGCAAAGCAAATGTTTGGCGAGTCTTGTTTTTGGAAGCATATTTAGCAAGTCTTGTTTTCGCAAGTACAATGTATATGTTTGGCGAGTTCGGCAGGACGTTTGATAGTTGTTTCATTTCGTCTTTAGCTTTTGAGAACCCCCCCCTCAATATTTTTGTAGCAGTTAGTTCGATTTCAATATTTATGATAGGTGTTGGACTACGTAAGCGTAGTGCCGCCAGTTGAATAAAACAAATCCCGCTCTTATCGTGTACGCACACGATAACTATCGTGTACGCACACGATAACTATCGTGTACGCACACGATGACTATCATGTACGTACACGATAATCATCATGTACGTACACGATCAGCTTCGAACTTATCGTGCCTTACACGATATTGTGCGGCATCTCCTTGTGTATACAGACCAACACCGGAGCTTTGGAGATCAGTGGTAAACATAGAAAAGAGATGATGTGTTAATAATCAACAATTTCAACCGATATTTGTTGTTGGATTTTATTTAGGATGTTAAACAATTTGCACCCAACTTTGAAATTCACTTCAGAGATCTCTGACAACTAAATCAGCTTTCTTGACCTCATGATTTACGAAGGTGAACGTTTCCAAAAAGAAGGAGAAGTTTGATACTCGAGTAGCCATGAACATATACGCTTTTCAATATCTTGCTCAGGACTCTGCACACCCTGAAACAAACCCCTATGCACACACACACACAAAGGTTTTGAGATGCAGGTCGATTTCTTTAAAGGATGTCAATTTCTAGAAAACTGATAGAACATGAGTACAACAAGGAGGAACTGACTCGCTTCACGGAATCTAGCGATGATTACCGAAATTCAATGTTGATTGTAACAAGTAACATCAATAAAGAAACGAATCCGCCTAATTTTTTCACTTTGCCTTTCTTCCCACAAATAGTCACTTTAATTTCAAAAGTGCACAATCAAAACACCAGCACTGAGAACAATTTCCAACGAATCATCTTCCCTGTACCACCTATTGTTGGCCCATAAACGACGAAAGAACCTACAGGACGAAATAATTCCGGCAATAGAATACAAGGTTATACCCAAGAAAACTCACTCAAGGAAATAGACGAAAAGAACTTGCAAATCCTGCTTGAAATACTGCAAGAACAACAGTCGGGCACACAGTATTAATTACTGGGAACACACTTTTTTATGCATGTCTTGTCATCAGGAAAATATGTCAAAAAATTACGATGAAATAATTAACCCAGTAGAATTAAAAACAGGGAAAAGCGAAAAAAATGCTATCTTTCTCGTAAATGAGCAGGCACGCCAATCCCTTTGTCAAAATACTGTCTTCATTAAAGAAATTTATAATTGGTAACATTCTAATTTATTCTTGTCACATTTGAAAATCGTAATATCTTAATGATTTTAATTGCACTCATAAAGCCAAGCCACAAAAATATAAAGAAATAGAAAAAAACTAAAACAAAAGTAAACAAGAATGGTGTGTTAACAAACACAAATGCCCCACTGAGATTAATCTAATTCTTGAGTTATCGCTCGGTATTTCTTTTGTTTTAGCCTTAACGACCTGAACATTTGACAAAAGGGTCCAAAAACAATAGGCTTCTGGGGGATTCCAAGACCAGTCCACACACCAAGTTTGGAGTTGATATGCCAAGTCCTTTTTTGAGTTATCGCTCGGACAACATTTCTTTTGTTTTAGCCCTAACGACCTGACATTTTGACGTAGAGGGTCCAAAAACAATAGGCTTCTGGGGTATCCTGAGACCAATCTATACATCAAGTTTGGAGTTGACATGTCAAGCCTTTCTTGAGTTATCGCTCGGACAATGATTGCACGCACGCACACGTGAACCCCATTGTTTTCCTTTGTGATAGCAAACGTGGACCTTTTATCCCTTTTGTTATAAGTCCTCGGTTTGAATGTCACTACAAACTCACACACACACACACACACACACACACACACACACACACACACACATCCTTACGGATCCGGTTTGTGGGGTACTGCTATTGTTGTTCTATTATTCCCTTTTCTGAAGAATTCCCTTGTGGGGCCCAATTGTTCCTATTGAAATGACCTTGTGGGGTCCATTGTTCCATTGTTGTCAGGACCCCACATATGCCCTTCTGTGTGTACACACACACACACACACACACACATCCTTACGGATCCGGTTTGTGGGTACTGCTATTGTTGTTCTATTATTCCCTTTTCTGAAGAATTCCCTTGTGGGGCCCAATTGTTCCTATTGAAATGACCTTGTGGGTCCATTGTTCCATTGTTGTCAGGACCCCACATATGCCCTTCTGTGTGTACACACACACACACACACACACACACACACACACACACACACACACAAGTGTGTAATGACCTCCAATCGTGGACCCTCCTTTGTTCAACTCTTTGTCCTGACAAACGTGGACCCCATTGTTTTTCCTTTGTGATAGCAAACGTGGACCTATTGTCCCTTTTGTTGTAAGTCCACGGTTTGAATGTCACTACAAACTCACGCGCACCCACGCACACCCACGGAAGGACAAGGCAAATGCTATATGCCCCTTCGGCTGGCTTCGCCGGCGGGGCTTAAAATTAAATCAAAGGCTAAAATGGTGACTAATGAAATACAGTTTATAAATCGCACAGATAATACCCTATGTTTTGAGCCCACACTTAAAGGAAAAACACAAGAAGCTCAACATTATATTGTCACAAATTGTAAAGATGTTTAGTTTTCAAGACTCTTGCAGTAAATTACTAGAATCGTGGTTCAAATTTCAAAAGATACCCAAGGCTTGTTATTTACGTATAATTGTCTTGTTTTTGTTAAAAATTGTTATTGAATAATAGATTATTTCAAATTCAGAAGTGATAGGTCCCTAGAGAAGAACAATTGCCTCTCGTAATGGCTACCTGTAATTTCTTTTTGGAGATTCATTTTTTATAAGGATGAACACAATATATTTTGAATCAACAAATGCTCTTACTGATTAAATGCTTAGTCATTAGTTTTTGACAGTATCATCATGATGAAAGAAAATTACTTTTTGGGGGTTTAGAAATGAGCGTGGTGTTGGTAAGAGCTAAGTTAAGCGTTGTCAAGTATACTGCAAAGAGGGAAATTAACAATGATTTATACAAAGTATTGCCACTGGCAGACCAACGCGTACCAATTACTATAAATATATATTATGACTCTATGTTTTTTAAAATACAAATACAAGCTTGTTACAGCGTATCACTTTTGGCGGCTGGGCGGTACAGTGACTAAAAGGCTAGCACAGTTTTGGTCATCATTTCGCCAGATAATGACCAAAATTTGGTGAAGGAGGGCACACGTTAGTTACACTAAGTTTAATTCAATTTGGAGATGATTTCAAAAAAGTGTTCGTTATTGCTAAGTTTGATTAATTAATAATAAAAAAAATTCATGTATTGTTTTTTTTATATGAAGATTTAGAAAGAGTTTATTATGCATTATTATTCTTGTGTTTTTGTATTGTTCATTTTTTATTTACTGATATAAATATATTTATTGTCTTTTATTACATTGCAAATTTTGCTAGGAATTATTTAAATCTTTAACTGTTTGCTTGTATTTTTTTTAATTACAAAAATAATTTAACATAGGTCGAGACTATGAAAACAGTTTTTGTTTGTACCTATGTACATTTCCCCCCTTGTTCTACTTCAATAGCCGGCTTGTCCGCCTTTTGCCGAACAAATACTTAAAACCCAAGATTTGCTAAATATATACTTCACAAAAAAAAGACTCGCCAAACGTATACTTCCAAAAACGTAAACACGTCACAGGTGCGCAGAACGCCCGAAGGAAACAAAGGAAGCAACCCAAATGCAATTATATCAAACCCGATAATCACTGAACGTATACAGCAATACACGAAGCAAAGTCAGATAGCAGCCGGTTAGAGCCCTCAACACTAACATGAACCCCATCATGTAAAAACAGAGCACGATTTTGCCCCCGAAAACAATCGTAAGGAAGAAAATGGTCAAACATTTCCTGCAGCGAGACCACGCCCACTGATCAATGGAGCGCCGACTTTGTTCCACACAGCCTTGCTCCCTTGCCCAAAATAAAATAGACTTAGCAAATTTGCAGACCACGCTATAAGTAAAAGAGCGCTTGAATAAAGCTGCTTGCAATAATGCAAGAACTATAACACACTGTCTAATCTGAAACATGTCAGTTTTCACCAGATCATTGGCGTCAAAATGAATATAATGAAAATATCCGGGCTCGTGACCTCATGAGACGTAAAAGGTATGAAAAGTCTATTAGCCCCGCCTCACCCTTGCTCTTCCAAAGTATCCGGGCAAGAACATTTAGCGACTGTTGGGCTCGCTGAACAATGGAGTCCCTAACTATCCACACGGTAGGGGTAACCAGTTGTAGAAATTGTTATTTCTATAACTACCTCTTACTTTTATAACTAGGTACCTCTTATTTCTATAACTAGGTACCTCTGTCTTGTGTATAGTTCGGCGAGCCCAACAGCCGCTTAAAAACATGATCGCCATGAGCTGTAATAAAACACCGACACCTAACCTTACTGTAGAGAATGTGGCAGCACCAAACCGAAAGGAGAGAGATTTGAAATTTAGCCTAATGCATTATGTAACACTGAACCAAACTGGAGTCTAGTGAGGGGACCCCCATCAAAGTGACAAAAAAGGATACCTTGACATTTCGAACGTATGGTGAGAAATCTCTGCAGTGGTGCGACTGGTCAAAAAGCAAGATCTAGAGCTTGAGCCAGGTGGATAATTTGAGGTACCCCCAGTTGATTCGCTTTACTACATTGGGCGATATTTTCCACAGAATGCACACAATGCTGTGAAAAAAACTTAGACATCCCCAACCCACACAGCGGATGGCTGCATTGTACATTTCGAAATAGAGGTGAGTTCTCCCACCCACAGAAAGCCAAAGAAAGCACATGAAGCGGTCCTAAACATTTTAACCTCATTGTATCCATAGACTTATGGCAAGGCACCCAGAATATCCCGCAAAATCGGAAGATAAATTGGTAACCGGGTGTTAGACTTAGGAACAGCACGACGGGCGCCCTCAAGCAGTTTCGTGTTTATGAAATCTTTAGTTGAATCCAGGAAACCATACATTTTACGGAAATGACCCCCCCCCAACAAAAAACCAACAACAAACAAACAAACAAACAAACAAACAAACAACAACAACAACAACCCAAGGGTCTCCAAACATATAAATTTGATGATATTTAACACAAAAGACAATTTGACATTTCGACTGGGACAAAAAATCCCTCTTTGAAATAATTATAGAGACCCGTTTGTTGTTCTATGGCCGATGACGTCTGTTTCGAATTTTGCTCTGAAAGAGCATCAAATAAAATGGCATTTTACAGCATTTTAGTGTGAGGTTGGAGACTTCTAACTTTACCCCGCATTCATGACGGTCTATTGGAGAATGAGTGCATCACAAAACTTAAATTGACCTCGGAGCCCCCTTTAAATTCTAAATTTTTGGAGATTTCACTGTCTTTTTGTTATCAAGTTTGACATGAAGTAAGAGAGCAAAGGCAATATCTATTTACATTTTTATAATATATATAAACCAAATTAAATCAAACCAAATCAAAAAGAAAAGGGGTCACATCGCAACTTGTTCAGCTCTTACCTTTTATAACTCTTGAATTTATGTGGGGGACAAAATCCAATATGTCTTTTATTTTGCCTTTTATAACTCTTGAATTTGTGTGAAAATAATGTTAAAAATTCCTTTACGTCTGTTATTTTGCCAGCAAGAAAGGACCTAGAATGTAGAAGGTTTTCTTTTTTGTGAACCCACGGTCTATTCCAACAACCAATTCATAGACTTCATTTCATGTTTGTTTGATCTCACTGGTATATTTATATGCTACCGTATATGTGGCCCAATAATTGCTCCTCAAGGACATCTTCTCGTAATCACAATTGCCGTTCGAAATGTTCTATTTTCTTTTCCGATTTCGCAACCAAGGTAATCTTTTTTAAGCTATAGAATCTTTTCAAAGCTAATGGGAACTTTTGAAGGCAACGGCAAAATCTTTCCTACCGTTGATTTTAAACTGAGCATGCCGTACAAATAATCCAAAAATATATTCTGTAAACCACAGCAAACATCAATGAAAACAACACAAATCTGAGACCGGAAAACATAGACATTTCATTCCAGATATTAGTTACAAACAAATCCACATTTTTTTCTAAAAAAAGTTTTCGAAAATTGCAGCCAGCCTGCTTTCTCCCAGCGGGCCAATTCAAGAGAAAGCAGGCACATGTTGCAGGTTTCAACAACTGATTTGTTCATTTATCTGGGGGCACTGCGCCTACACAACTGTACTCAAAATTCAAATCATTTATCCTGACCTTTGATACCCTCAACGATGTAGCAAAGCCAACTGCTTACGTGAGTGGTGGAATTTAACACGTGACCTTCGATAAATGTTTTTCTACATTGGATGGTTGCGACGAAAGCCCCTTGGCGCTAACAAAAACACATTTTTCAATTCGTTATTACAGATTCACAATCCAGTATTAGGGAATCATAAGCCATTATTGCGGGTTCACAATCCGTTATTACGGTCTCGCATTTGTGAATCAATAATAACGGATTGTGAATCCTTAATGACGGATTATAAATGTATTATTTTTTGTTGGCGCTAATTGGCTTTCGTAGGTTGCAGCACACAGTAGAGGAAAAACAAATCCAAACATATCAAGGCTGGCTTGACTTTCCTTGTCAGTTTTACCACGATGCAGTATAGTTATCGTACAAATGCAAGAAAATGTTGTCAGTACGAGCACATCAGCTTGTCTTTCGGGGTAAAAGTAATGAGAATTGTATACAAAAATGTTTGGTCATGGGTGGGTGAAGAAATGGTCTATAACAGTGATTAATACATGCAGTAACGAGGCCTACTGGCTACACACAGGGTGTTTCGAATAAACGTCAAATGGCCCAAATATGATAGGGAATTAAGAAAACAAAGCTGTAAAGCAAAGGTGTAAGAATTTGGAAAATTTGAACTGTTTTCTCATAGTTTACAGCAAGATATCCGCTTCACACAGCCAAACTATTCTGATTTTTCAAGACGGGCGTCTACGTACGCAGCTGCACACCAAGAGGGTGTGCTTCCCTTTCATATTCGCCGGTCCAATGTCTTTATGGGTATGATGCATTGCATGGTGAGGTATCGATGTATATTCAGTTTGAGGTTATGTGTATAATCATAACTGGCTTGTCGGAACGTGAGACCAATTACGACCTCACTCCGCTGCAGTGAAGCCGGTTTCTATATACCTCCCCGGTAGTACGTGTACTTAAAGGCATCTATCTGGCAGTGGTATTTTGTAAAAAAATAAAGCTTTTGTCATTAATATATGTATTTTAATGAGTGGAATGTGAATAAACAGTTAACTAAGGTTTAAAAAAGAGTTTTTATTTTATTTACAAATTTAAGAGTAGGCCTCCCTTTACCTTGACCCATGGTGGCGCTGTTCGTGACGGCAATCGAGGCGCGATGTTTGAAGAGAAAATAGGTAGTTTGGCCCCGTACATTATGTCTGGGTACCTGATCGGTGTGGAGTGTTCGCTGCATAGCGCCGAAAACGACGTCGGACCGGATCACTTTGCCCTCGTTAGTCTGACTTTCGCGACCCACAACCACCTATACTTGCAGGACACAGATGCAGACTGACCCCATCTTTAGATGTTTAGCTGCATACAGCAGCAATACACCTGGTCGGCATTGCCGAAAAAATGCTAGAGAAACCCCTTGTTTCGAAACGTACAAGCTCGCTACTTGAACCTACTTGCACGTGTGTTTACAACGTAAATACAGGCACATTCGAGGGGGGGGGGGTCGATCTTCGACTGAGGCGAAGTCTGCCTCGATTGACGTCACAAAAGGGGATAGGCGGAGTCATATCAATTTTGTTAACATATAAATCCAAAAACCAAATACTAACAAAATTGTTCTATTGTTAATAAAGGCCTACATTAACTACTATTATGTTTAAAAAAAATCTATACAGGTGACTTTACTATAGAAATCCTGACAAACAATTACTAAAAAAATTGTTTTATTGTTAATATAGGCCTACATAAACTCTTATGTTTAAAAGAAAAAATCTTTTTCCAGGTGACTTTAATAAGCAGGACGGTTCTTTCCAGAACTAGGCCTAAGTAGTCTCCCAAGTTCCAAAAACTACTCCGCGCCAATAGAACAGATAGCAAGACAGGTTCTCAAGAACAAACCTACACAACAACGTAGATATACACATGGTGTTTTCGCAAACTGAATGTATGATGTCTTTGCTATGGAGGCAATATTGATGCAAAAAAACGTTACCGACGTTCATTTGCAAAATAGCATAGTTTATACTGTTTTCGAAGAGTTGTTTGTTTGCTTCGATTATTTATAACTTCTCTTACCCAGCCCTGGAGGATTCGCCTGTCCTTTGTTGTCACAATACAATTTCCCCATCGTTTATTTATTTTATATTTTTTTTAAATATGGTTTTTACCTATTTATTTATTTATCAGTTTATTTATTTATTATTTTTTGTATTATACTTTATTAATTGTTAATTTGCTAATTTATTTATTTATTCACTTATTAATTCATCTATCTATTTTGTTGTTGTGGTGTTTCTATCAGCTGTGTCTTTTTTGCACATTTCTAGCTGGCAAATATGTCTTGTAAACAGTAGATTTTTAAAAAGTAATTAAGCAAATAATGGATCGCGTCGGGTCGTTAAGTTTCGTTTCTTTCTCATGAGGGGTAAAAAACACGAGCATTGAAATAGTGGCAAGACGAAAGCGGCAAGACGAAAATCGAATGGTTGAGAGGAGTTATCTTATTTTTGCCAAAAATAAACGTCGTGGGGTGACACTTGTAATAAGCTTCCCAAAGGTCCAACGAAGTGGGATTTTGTTACATTACATTTCCAGGCTTAGTGTATGGTTTGATAGTAATCTAACATCAGGTGCCAAGAAGAAGGGATTAACCCTTTATTAGCCACTGCACCGCCCAGCCGCCTCATGCGGTACACTATTCCACGCGGTAGGAAAAATTGCTCACCAGCTTGTGTGTTTTTGGAGAAATTAAAGTAACATCAAAATGAACTAGGTCAAGCAAAATTTTTTAATTTCCCCCTTTCACAGTTGCCTTGCTAAATGTTATTCTAATGATGATGACATAGTTGTGGCTCTCATCAACACCCACGCTCATTTGTAACCAAAATTGTAATTTTCTTTCATCATGATGATACTGTAGAAAATGAATGCCTCAGCAAAATAATCAATATGAGCATTTGATGCCAGGTAAAAGCCTTCACAAAAGTATAATGTGTTGCACTAAAAATAACCGCCATAAAATTTACCGGTAACCGTTAACGAGAGTCACTTATTGTTCCCAGGGACTTATCACTTCCCGAATTGAAATAAGCTGTAATTATTAAATGACAATACTAACGGAAAGGTCCAAACATTGTTTTGGTAAATAGGCTTAAGCCTTGGGTATCTTTTAAAATTTGAACTACAAGTCTAGCAAGTTTCTGCAAGAGTCTTGATAACTATTTTTTCCCCCAGAAAACTCGGGTGGTGCAGGGACCAGAGGGATAAGTCCCTACGCCATTTTCCCAGGCACACAAGGTTCTTTTGTCCGAGTAGTAAATGAGGGTCCAACAGAAGCAGCGCAATGGCTCGTGGCAACAAAATAAAATAAATACAAAATTACAGAATTAGCCCAAAAGACAGGCTTTCCCATGCCCATGCAGAATAATTATTTTCTTAGGCAGATCAAACTTTCACGCTCAGTTCTTGAAGCACTGTTTTGCACCCTAAATGCTTATGCACATTTTCCGGTTAACTTTCGTAACGTCCTTCTTCCGGGAACACGACGTATTAATTTTGTATGGTCTTGTCATGAGTTATTACACTAATAATGAAATTGTGTTTCAATTTGAAAAGAGAATCGAATGAAACAAAAGTAGATTTGAATTGAATTCCTACCTGAGTATCCGTCCAATTCACTATGAGTTCGTAATCCGGCAGTACATCACTCATGTTGTTGACATCATCGACGGCCAGTTTGCATCCGGCGAAAGCTGTGGGTCCGAAGTCTGGGGAGGACCCCTTCGTCAGCGGGAGAAGTCCGCCGATGTAAAGCGGCCTGCGACCCGGTGTGGCTGCCGCACGGTTTCTCGCAAAGCCCGTTACCAAGACGAAAATCCAGACGCTTTTCACCGACATAGCGTTCATTAAACCTGTACGTACGGGAGAATATTGATATCTCTCTCATACCACCGTTTTATATCAATACAAAGCGGTCGTATAAAACAGTTTCGTGGATAATTCCATTATCAGAGCAGGGGGATCCATGTTTTGTTATTGTTCAAGATACAATAACACATTAGCCCAAACAATTTTATCTTCGGTCATCAATAAGTTTCTTTTAAAAATTAACTGAAAATAAACGGCATGAATAAAACTTGTTTTAAGCTTTTTAAAGTAGAGTGCCGTGCCCGTTGAAGCAATGGATGCTCCCAAACCCCACCTTCCACAAAGTATCAACGGAATACAATTTTCTGCCCCCATGTATGCCAGCCTTGTTTCCAATCCCAGTGTTGTACATTTGTTCCTTTGACCGTAATGCTGTTTGTTTATCTATACGCAGACCAAAATAGCCTACATGTTCTTTTGTTAATTTACAATTTCAGTCCTGCTTGAACAATTCCTTTTATCACCATAAGGATAAAAGGCCTTATACTCAGCGTAACATTACAGTGTACAGTGTACACAGCATGTTCCAGGCTTACCCGCAGGGCATCTACTTTGTGTTCTTTTGCAAGCAATTAATTGGTTGTATAAATTGTTTTGTTTTAACCAATCAAAGTGGTTGCCGGCGCGTCAGTAGTTTTGTTTTGGCGGGCTTGTTATTTTATCTTTTACTTTGTCACAGTCATTCTTTTGGAATAGATGTTTTTAATTGTTCCACCGCCATCCCACTCACTCCACCTATTATTTTGGCACTATTTTCATAGTGTGGCTGTTTTGCTGCAATGTCACAAGTGGAAGGGTTCAGACAGCCATTTACCCCGATTTTGGCGTTTATTTAACAACCTGTAATAATTATATACACCAATGGAATTTGTTCATTGGTTTTGGTACGGTTGCCATGGCGCTCACAAGTTTCAGGAGGCTGTGATTCCGACTGAGGTTTCATCGGTGGAAGCGCAACTGTATCCTTTGACTCTGTGTAATTAAACAGTGTTATATTGTCAACTTAATCATTTCTACAAACACAGTAAAGTTGATCTGGTGTAGGCCTACACAAATTATATTGGGTTTATGGCTGACATATGCAGCTATTTTGGGGTCAAATTGAACCCACGTTCGGGTGCAAGTGCATCCTGGTTTTTTGTTTTTGGGGTCAAATTGAACCCAGGTTCGGGTGCAAGTGCATCCTGGTTTGGGTCTGGTGGACCCGGTTTAGGGGTCAAGTGTACCCTGCTTGTATTTCTTGTGACCGGTTTGCCCAAGCATTCGGTATCCGGCACAAATAAAGTCAGTTGGTTTTCAGACTGTGGCAACAATTCAAAAACTTGTGCCTTGTTTGAATTTTATTGGAGTCTGAGTATAATTGTTGCTTTTACACTCGCACAAAACTTTTAAATTTTGAACATTTAAACTAATGAACCTTTCGAATCGTTACAATCTTAAAACTCCTGGGAGAGTATCGATACTGATTCGGGGTGCAAAGGGGCCTGACCCATTTCTGAGTCAGGCTGACCCCCAAAACTGGTTACAAAACAACAGGATTTTAGCTGGGACTCAATCTTGGTCTGACCTATTTATGGGAATTCTTCGGAGAATATTCGGGGCTGAGGTGTTACTTCTGCACTACAAGCAAAGATTGTGTTAGAGTACATCGGAACAATTGGGGACTCCATCTGCTGCGTATCGGGCATGGTGCTGTTGTACGTAAAGCTGACTGCATGGTTTTTGCGGATCTGACAGAGCTACATCAGAATTTGTTTAATTTATTTTGTGTTGTTGCTTTGAATGGATATCACGTATGTGTTGAGGTCCCTGTGGCACGTGCTGTAGATTAAGATTGAGAAGATACGTTTACGGCAACAACGGCCATGGATTTCACCTTCAACTCATTGGAATCGCATTGTAGAAAATGACATTTCTATGTCCTTTGGAGCCTCGTAATATGGTACGGGGGCACGTGCCTCCCTCTCACTCCCCCAATTCGTTTTAAAATTAAACAAGAAACAAACAAAACAAAAACTAGAGTTAGAGAGAGGAAAGCGAGAGGGGGAGGGGGAGGGAGGGGGAGGGAGAAGCGAGAAGCGAGAAGGAAAGAGGGGAAGAAACATTCTGCAATAAAAAAGAAGAAGAATAATGTTCCCGTAATCACAGAAAGAGGCCACTGATTGTCTTCAGTATATATTTTCAGCCCTGAAAACCGGAAAACTGTTGACCAAAGTATACTCCTTGAAAGCACTCTTCCAATACATGTTGATACATAACCATGTGCACACCTAAAAACGGTGGAGCAATCTGATCAAATTACTTTTTTTTTTTAAAGGTGGGCTCAATTTCAAAAGTGATGCCTTGAACGATGTCTTGCCGAGTAAAAAAGTGAGATCTCGACGTGCGTGACCAAACAGTATCGTACAAATCCATACTTGTTTTTTGTTTGTTTAATGCAGAACGTATCAGTTGAAGTTGGCATCGGCGATTATGTATGCAGACTTCTGCAGAGGTCTTCGGGTTCGCACTCCCTCTTATTTTCGCCAGGAAAAAGCAGAAACAAATGAAAGGCGAATACGGCAAGATTTCATTTTTAAACTAGGTAAAAGATAATGTGTTAAACGCATCTAAAATGGCCCAAATTGCTACCAGATAGCATCTAATGTCAATATTTTCCCCGGGCCCCTAAAGCGGGACCCGGACGAACCCATACGCCGTAAAGGCTCTGCGTTTGCTCGATTATCTTGGACTATGCAATCCTTGTTAGAGTGACGTTTCTACATAAACGGCAAGGGTACCAGGGTACCATTCCCGGTAGTTACTTGAACCACCCACTCCAGCCATAAAAAGGACTGTATATCATCTATGTAGAATCGACGTTACTGGCATCCTGTCCAGCCCGACAAGGATACAACTTGGTCATGTAGGTCTATGTTCATAACCCTACGGAACATGGGGGGTCTCAGCACTGACTAGATGTGTTGGTCAACATTTGAAACAACCCAAACATTTATAGCCTGTGTGTTTTCATCGTACGTGTATTTTCACAATGATTTTCACAATACCGGACATACACAGACAATTTATATGTGATCATCTTTCCACTTTCGTATTTTAAAATCGAGGCCTTTGAATGGCGGTAGAATCAACTGATGTAAAACACTCCGGCATTCAACAATTACCTTATTTAATATCTGTTTACAGTTTATTTGAAAGTCTCGCAAATTGTGAATCTTTGGAGGTTGTTGTCAATCAATACCAAAGATGCACAATTTACAGGACTTTTAAACAAACTAGCCCATTAATAGATAACAAAGTAATCGTTGAAGGCCGAATTGTTTTGCAATTATTGTTTTTGTCTTCTCAATCAGGCATGCCGTATACGTGCTGCTTCAAAAAATAAGGCGCTTACCCATTACAATTTTGCAAAAGAAATTAAGTTCCTGTATTAATATATAGTCTCTCGACTTTTGGGAATTCAATTGCCTAAAACCCTTTCGAGAAGACTTAAATTCTTTGTTGTGTTCCCTTACATCTTTGTTGGTCAGGCTCAACCCCATTGCATTATTGCATCATCCATTTATTTTGGATGTCATTTCCGGCTTTACTTTCTTTTCTCTTGTCTCGATAAGGCGATTGAGACGTAGGGTAAAAAACAAACGATTCAAGCTTGTAAGCTTTTATGCCCCTCGTGTACGTTTCTTTTGTCTGTTGATAAAAAAGCCTTCCATCCAACGAAATGGTGAAAACGTTTTTCGTTATGGCGCTTTTGTGAGCGACAGGAATCTCAAAGATTTTTATGTAAATCTTGCATCTACAATGATGAACGGTTAGTTTTGCCCTTCAACGGTGTACAATATTGGGCCCATTTCTTAAATGTCATTCCACGTGAAAGGACAACTTGATTAATGTGTCACATAAAAACCTTCATCCGGTAATTGGGAGGTGAATACCGCAGAATAAAACGCCTACGGAAGGCAGACTTATGGAGACATACCTGTTATACCTACACATTACCTATCCTCTTTGTCCCTGGAATGACATAAAGGCCGATGTCAATAACGTGCTTCGTTTCCCCGGAGTGGGGACCAGCAGACCACTTTTCGACCGATCTCGTCCCGCCAGCCTCCCGGTTCGGTCAAACCTGCCGGTACATTTGGTGCTTGACATGTACTCCCTCCTATTGTTTCTTCATTTTTGTTTCATTGTTTTCTGGGAATCTCCGGAATTCCATGATTTTAAGGAGGGGAGGGGGGGGGGGACACACACTATTTCTGTACAAGAGGGAAAAGAGTGTGCCAAAAAATTGGAACATTTAAGGTGGGGGTGGCCCCCTCTGCTACATATCGGGCATGATATATGACGGTAGGCCTGTAGCCCTTAAGCTCATCTAGACCTGCGGCGTGTGTGTCAACTGTCAATTATCATTTTATTTGATCTCATAAACCAATTCTGAGTACAGGGCCAACATTGATAAGTGTCAAAGAACAGTCTGCAATGTGACTCAAAATAAACATTAATTACCAGGGCTCTGAAAGTTGCACATTGGGGTCATGTGAAAATGCTGAAAATAAACAAAATGTTAAGATGTTTTCACAGTTTTCAAATCCGTGTTTAGGATTCGCGAGGTCGAAAATAATTGTTTAATCGGAAAAATTGTGCCATTTCAATGAAAAAACATTTCAAGTGAGTTTTCCCACCATGACCATTGTGCAAAAGTGCAAATTGAATCATGCGCAAATCTTTTAAAAATTCGTATGTTTACTCTTACCAATTGAGTCCCATTTTGTGCACACAATTTAAAGATAAAAGGCGCTTCCTTTGCAAAAAAGTGTTCTTAATGCAAGGTCTATGTTGTTTTTGGAAGAGTTCAATTCCCATCCCCAGTTTTCTGTTTTTCCCTTGTTAGTGGGGGTGCACCCCGAAGTAACCCGCTGTCACAATGTAGTGTGGATATTAATTCACTAACCCAAAGATTTGGGTTGACCCCCCCCCCCCTCCAGAAAACGCTGTTGGTTTTGGTATGTAGATATTTCTTAAAAGTTGGTTCAACTAGGTTACTTTGTGTGAAATATTGAATACATTCTCCTTTACTTGTTTAAAACTAATTGTAGCTGCGTGTGTCGGGTGCTCCTTCACCCTAACTAAGCTCTTGAGTTTGAACCCAAATTCGTTGCATTATAAAGTTGTAAAAGTTACACAACACTTTATAGTTTGTATTGTGTAAATAGAAATCTGGCTCCGGGGTAAATATATGACAATTCTAAGTATTAATGCAGTGAATTTTAGTCAACGGCCGCCAGAGTTGAGTGTGTCTCGCCGGGGTGTGGCAATTTGTCAGGGACGAGGCCGTCAGTGCTGAGGTTGTCGACTTGTGGCTTGCTAGCCAGAGTTTGCTGGGCGGTACCTAGTTATCCGATGAGGGATAAATGCGAGGTTCATGGGGCATTCGGCCAATTCTCTCGGGGATGTCAGACCATAAGAAAGGCTGCAGGAATACCTAAGGACTTGAAAGAAGATGTATTTTTTTTAAAACTTGATTATGTTTAAAATAATACTAAAGTATGTTGTGATAATTCTTGAAATTTACGAACAATTGTCTGTGCCCGTAATTATGAACTTGCATTGACCGACTTGGTTGAAGAAAGTAACAACATCATTATGTTGTTACTTTTAATGTGTTGCACGATCAAAAACTATATTGTTTTGATGTGCCTTTTAAATGAATTGAGTTACTAGGGTAAATTTAAGTATGGATATTTCCCAGGTATTCCTGTATTGCCAACCTGACAGGGTTTTCGTTATTGGCTAGTATGATGTTCATTGTTACACCACGCGTCTGGAAGGATGAGATGATGAATACATTTGATGAATACCTTTAGTTTTTCCCTGTTTGGGGTTTTGTCCTCAGTCTTCATAAGGTTCTGAATTTGAGCACTTTTGTTCCTAGATCCACACTTCTGACGTAACGCTTAAACACACGCACAAACAGTTTTTTTGTCGTTTTCGCAAGGGGCCATTTTATTTAAATGAATTCAAGTATGTGGTATATAGTGTGTGCTGAAAACTGAGGATTGATATTAAATTTATTCTTTCAAACCAATTTTGTAATTCGTTCAGCTAGGCCATTCCCTTTACCGACTGTAATGAGTATTAAACTAAACATATGAAAGAAGAAAATAAATCGATGGAAGAATAAATAATGGGCAAGCAGGCAAAACTCAAATACATATATTTTTAAGTAGAGTCTGGAATGGTTGTTTTAGAGGTGTGCTGCACTATTCAAAGGCTTGATTCCAAAGAGCGGCATTTTACCATAACCTACTGGGTAGTTAATACGAAATTTACCATCAATTAACTACGAAAGCACTAACAAGACATTGGCTTTGTAGAGACTGGGAACCTATTTCATTTGTGCATAGATCCCGGCCCAAAAAATCACGTGCATTACAGGGCGCCGTAAGACAAAATTTTATGGTATGTACTGCCATGAAATTTTGCCGAGCTCACTTAAATAAATATGTAGGTAGTTAATAAGAAAGTTACTACCAACTTAACTACGAATGCACTATCGAAACTTGGGCTTTGTAGAGACCGGGGCCCTTTTTCATGTGTGCATTTTATAGAATCAGCAGCCCAAAGACTCACACGCATTACATGGCGCCATAGGAGCAGAACTTTATAGTAAGTACGGCCATGAAATTGAAATTGGGTCCAGCTCAACTTAAAACCTTGCACCGAGGGACCTGTTTGGTCCAACGGAGTGTCAAATATCTGTCACAGAGGTGTGGCAGGCCCATTTGATAGGTTAAGAGGGTCTGTTCTGCCTTATCTCAATGATTTATGTTTGCTAAACCAGTCTACTGTCGGCACAAGATCACAAAGACCTTCATTCACAAAAGCCCATTGAACCCAGAGCGAGGTCAGACACAACATGCCTTACCACCAAGCGGTGACTCACCACACCATGCTCACACAGAGATAGGAGTTTGTGCACGAGCTATGGGGAATTATTTTTTTCACCACCCCTCCTGACCAAATTGACGACCCTTTGATTGACACCCCTCCTAAAACGTGTGTAATGGTACACTGCAGGATATCAAGGAGTATCACAGGGTTGGGATCTACCATTTTCAAATGGTTATATTTTTCTTGAGATGTGCCACAGCTCTGTGGTCACGTGCCTCGTTGCAACATTTTGTAAGTGATCAAAACATTTTTAGTGATTCAAACGAAAATGAAGTAATGTAACTAAAAATAATGGGTTATGACAAAACTGAACACGGAGAAGGAAAACTGTTTTTTGTATTAGGCAGCAGAAAAGTAGGCCTAGGGCATTCAATGTCAATAACTAGCAACAAAATAATGATCAATGCTGACAAAATGGACACAACGGAGAGACAAATAAAATTTAAATAGGCACAGCAAGTATTGAAATGCCTTGCACTGACCACGGATAATTACTTCAACTGTTTCAAATGGGGCAGGGGGGGTTCCATGAATGCGGCATAGTCTTTCACCCAACCCACGGCATCAATTAGTTGGGGGGGGGGGGTTAATGGAGGAAAAGTATAAGTCCCTTACTGAAAAAAGGTTATGATAAGCGTTCATATTAGGAGCCATTCTAATTTTTCATACAGCCTTAGTCAGGGCATTATTTGTATTGAAAAAGGGGTTAACAGGAAGGAAAATAGTTTTAAGCTGTGGAAGGAAAGGGTTAGCAGCTGTGGAAATAAAAAATAAAAGGCTGTGAAAGGAAAGTGATTAGAAGCTGTTAAATGGAAAATCTGAAAAACAATGCTGAGGACGAAAAAGAGTTAGAAGCTGCGAAAGGAAAAACGTTTAAGCTGTGCAAGGAAAATAGTATTAAAAAGGGGTGGACGGAAAAGAGTTAGAAACTGCGGAAGGAAAATAGTGTTAGCTGTAGAAGGAAAACGGTTAGAGGGAGCTGTGGAAGAAGACGAGTTAGAAGCTGTGGAAGAAAAATGGTTAAAAGCTGTGGAAGGAAAGGTTAGCCCTTTTGACTTTGTCTGACAATACCAATGAACTTACCAAAACTCTTTCTGTTGCCACTACCCTTTTGTTGTTTCCTTCTGAAACCTCAGACACCAGTCTTGTATCAGATCACACCTGCAGAAAGAAAAACAAGGGATTACATTCAGGCTTTCATTGTGTTTTAATAGATTTTTTAAATTTTATTTTCGCTATTCAACAAATCTGTGAAAACGAGGTGCTACTGCATCGTTGTAAACAACAACAAACTGTTTTGTTTGTGTTGGGGGGGGGGGGTTCAAAGACAAAGTACTATTTAAGAATGTGTAATTTTCCCGACTAAAATAGTTATCTAGAGATTTTATGTGTTTTTATTAACTTTATAACTCACTTTTTACTCTTTAAAAGCCCGACTGTTTTACTACGGTAGATTTTGATGGCTTAAATCTGCAGAGATTTGTTAAATGTTGTTATTTTTTACCAGTGTTTTCAAAGTTGGGATGATATCAAAGAGAAGGCAAAGAAGTATCATTTGTTTTTTATAAAGAAAGATTCGGCATGAATCGCAGAGTTACTTCTCAGTTAGACCAAAAAAATAATTGTCTTGGCTCAAGACACTTCCTCTTGTACCACTTTACCCCAAGTGACACCAACGGTTGGAAGGTGTGGAAGGAAAATTGATAAAAGCTGTTGAAAACAAGAACAAAGCTATGTCAGAAAATTATTCATATTCATATTCAACTATTCATAAAACAATCAAAGGTTTAACAAAGAATTTACAATAAAATAACAATTAAAAAAACACAGAGAAAGCAGGTGTTTAACCACATAAAGGAAAACACAGAAATGGCTTTAAATAGTTATGAAAATTCAATATATTACAATATTCACATTAATGGAATTGCCATGGGATGATGTCGAAGAGGCAAGTTTGGTCTGAGTTGCGATTTACGGCACGTGAGTTCCTGTCGCATTTGTGGAAGTAGGTCACGGTGTCGTTGGGACACAAGCAGTGATTGAGCAAAGCTGGTGAGGATTTTGCATCTACGATCAGCAAGTGAGGGAATGTGGAATGTCTCGAGGGTTTCAACATAGTGTGATTTCTCAGGGAATGCTATCATACGAAGAGCTCTTTGTTGCACCTTTTCGATACTGTTCGATTGCTGTATGGTAAGTCCAGAGCTCCAAACTGGGGCCAGTGTTGTAGTCGAGACCTGGGAGTCCGAGACCGAGACCGAGACCGAGACCTGGAGGTCCGAGGGGGAGACCGAGACCGAGACCGGTCTCGAGACCTACAACACTGACTGGGGCTGCGAATTCCAGCAGAGGACGGATGTACATCTCATAGTATCAAATCTGCGATGTTTACTCCATTTCGTTTAAGGATAGTTAAAATGTAAAGACGCCGCGAAGCACTTGATACTATGTTTCGAACATGTAAGTCCCACTTGAGGTTCGATTGGATTGTAACCCCAAGTAAGCGAAGGGAATCCACTACTGCAAGATGGGCATTGTTGATGGAGACAACCATGGGAGGGGGTTCCCCACGGAGAAAGCTTACTTGCAGGACTTTACACTTCTCAAGTTTGGGTGTCATAAAATTGGCACAACTCCAATCATACAGACAATCTATTTGTTTCTGCATGTTACCAACGACAGACTTAGGGACAACCTCAGCAAAAGTTAAGTCATCTACGTATTTCCACCTGTTGGGTGTAGATAAAGCCGCATCATTCACCATGATCAAGAAAATAATAGGTCCGAGCTTCGTCCCCTGTGGGACTCCACACGTCATCTGTCTAGATTCCGATGAACATCCACTGTATCTAAGAGTTTGAGTCCGGTTGGTTAAGAAACTGCAGATTGTGGGAATTGTTAAAGTTATTCAATGAAAACATTGTTAAAAGCTCTGAAAGGAAACAATGTTGACAGCAACCCTGTTATACGTTGCTTGAAGTTTATCTATTTGTTTGTCTAACATATTTTAATGGATTTTATTACCTTGTATTTATCTAGAGCTAAATGCCTGAGGGCAACAGTGATTTAATTCTCTTGTATTGTATGTTTTCTTGTTATACTCAGACTCCAATAAAAAACAAACAAGACACAAGTTTTTGAATTATTGCCACAGTCTGAAAACCAACTGACTTTATTTGTGCCGGATACCGAATGCTTGGGCAAACCGGTCACAAGAAAAACAAGCGGGGTACACCTGACCCCTAAACCGGGTCCACCAGACCCAAACCAGGATGCACTTGCACCCGAACGTGGGTTCAATTTGACCCCCAAAATAGCTGCATATGTCAGCCATAAACCCAATATAATTTGTGTAGGCCTACACCAGATCAACTTTACTGTGTTTTGTAGAAATTATTAAGTTGACAACATAACACTGTTTAATTACACAGAGTCAAAGGATACAGTTGCGCTTCCACCGATGAAACCTCAGTCGGAATCATAGCCTCCTGAAACTTGTGAGCGCCATGGCAACCGTACCAAAACCAATGAACAAATTCCATTGGTGTATATAATTATTACAGATTGTTAAATAAACGCCAAAATCAGGGTAAATGGCTGTCTGAACCCTTCCAATTGTGCCACACGCGCCAAGCGCGCCCACCGAAAGAAAGAGAGACGGAGACAAAGGGGGGGGGGGAGACAACCAGTTACCCCATAGGCTACTGAAAAAGGGGGGGGGGGTCATGTCACAAAATGCACACCAGGAGACCCTTAGTGCCTACATGTTGGAAACAATGAATGTACGCAAATTACTGCGAAACAATTGGTTACCAAGCGAAGATAAATGCACGCCATCGTAGGAAAAAAGGCGTACCTCTGACCAAATAAACTGGGGATGATGTAAACAGAGAGCTTGCACTGCTCTGCATTGAGACCCTGCCCAACGATTAATCGTTCGGCGTTTACGTTCCAGCGCCGATTGAGAACGTGCGCCCATGTAAAAAACGCGAGGCAACACATCAGACCAAACAATAGTCGAAGTTGGGTATGCCCAGGCACAATCGCGCAACATAACTGCAATTTTCGTCCAAGCAAACTAGGTCATTAGTACCTAAATGAATAATCAACAAAGCTGGGGGACGTGCCCGTTTTCGGAGGTCATTAAGCAGGTCATTAAAAATAGCAACACCAGCCCCACCTTTGCCTTTCCAATAAACCTGGGCTGGAATGTTGAACGGACCTTCTGCTCGACGAATCAAGGAGTGCCCAACAATCCAAACTGAACCTACGAAAATAAAGTGAAGTGGAATTGAACCTCCGGCCCATTATCGCTTGTAACAACAAATCAAGGTAAAATGGAACGAATAAAAT
Source organism: Pycnopodia helianthoides (assembly GCA_032158295.1). Classification (NCBI taxonomy): domain Eukaryota; kingdom Metazoa; phylum Echinodermata; class Asteroidea; order Forcipulatida; family Asteriidae; genus Pycnopodia; species Pycnopodia helianthoides. Next base: position 10,739,750 of record CM063247.1, on the reverse strand, counting down.
GCTGTCCCCGCCAAAACAATCAACGGCTCGAATGCATATTGCAAGTAGGAATCGTGCGAATGTAAGACAGAAATGCAGTGGAACGCCAACGTCCCATGGCACGGATATCATCATAAGAGACCCCGAGAGCGGCTGCGGAAGATGCAGCACCAATACGGAAAGAGTGCAGCCGAATAAATTGCCCGCCTAGGCCTGCAAAGGAAACTGCCTTCCGTAACACCGAATTGAACTGGTATCGAGTTAATGGACTCCTATCAAAGTGACAGAAAAACGGCCCGGCATAATCGGGACGAGTAGCAATAAAATCCAAGAACCCTTGAACGGGGCATAGTGATTTGTGACTAGCAGCGACAAGACGAATGCGTTGTGGAAAACCCCGTTGATTATTTTTTGACTGCCGAAAAGTTAAGTCAACAAATTGATCATGTGACCCCGATTGCAAAAATTGCACATCCCCGAAAACTAGAACCGACTCCTGTACCCGGGAATTAGAACCCACGGCAAATTCGCCCACGCGTAAAAAAACGAAAAAAGGCACCCAAGAAAACTGCCTTGAACATGGCACTTTCAAATTGAGACTTGCAAATGTGAGGAATAGAATCAATTAGCTGCCGAAGAACTGGCAACGAAATTGGCACCCGATTATCCACCGAACCGCAGCCGCGACGAGAGCCCTCAATCAATTTAGAGATAAGAAAGTCTTTCGTAGGATCTGACATCCCGCGCAACTTATAAAAATAGCCAACGCCAGAGATAGATAGCAATCGTAGATGGGGCAACGCCACGCAATGAAAGCCACGCAACAAAACGACGCACCTCCTCAGCCGAAGCTGGCGGCCCTATTGTTTCAGGGGATCGTTGCCGAAATTGGCAACAAGATTTCCACCCCGTAGCATAAGCTTTGTGTGAGTTAGGCGCAATGGATGCTGCCAATAGACGGCTCATCTCGCAAGCTACCAAGGAAGAGGTAGAGCAGGGAGCGGTGTCATTACAGCGTCTGCCAATGGGGCTGCCAAAGGAAACCGACTCATCTAAAAACGAGATAAAGCATCAGCAATCTCGTTATATTTGCCAGGGACATGAACTGCACGAAATGAAATGTTAAACTTGAGGCAAAGCAGGACAAAATGACGCACAACAACCATGATACGCTTACACGGCGAGGACTTCTTATTAATAATGAGCACAACAGCGAAGTTGTCGGTGTTAAACACGACTTTTTTGCCCGCTAGCATCGGGGCCCAACATTTCAATGCAACAAAGAGCGGGAAGAGCTCAAGGAATGCGATGGATGGAGGCTGCAGTAGAATACATGCGGGCCTTGAACCCACTTGCCTTGGAAATATGCCCCAAAGCCAACGCTAGCAGCAGCATCAGTGGACAATTTCAAAGTATCGTTTGACCGCCATGCATGGTCTGCAAACACAGAGACCTCGTTAAAATGTGCCAAGGATTCCAGCCATACAAGCAAATCTAGTCTGGCCCCCTGTGAAATCCGAATCATGTGATGGGGGCGAGAAATCCCTTGTGTTAACGCAATTAAGCGGCGCAGAAAAGCCCGCCCAGGAGGAATTGCCCTGCAAATGAAATTAAGGGAGCCTACAATCGACTGATTTGACCCGCAGTTAAATCAATCACAAGGCCTAAGAATGAAATCGACTGCACAGGGCCAACTGTCTTCTCTTCAGCTAATGGGACACCGAGATCAGCGCAAACCGCCTTAAAAGCATCAAGCAAAGCTGTACAAGAACTTGATGATGACCCCACGAAAAGGAAGTCATCAAGTTAATGGGTCAAAAAAGAGGACCCAGAAAAACGCTTAACCTGAAATTCTAAAATGAGCTATATTTCTCAAATAATGAACACGAAATACTACAACCCATGGGAAGACACTTGTCAAAATAAAACATCCCGAAACATCTATTCCAAAAGAATGACTGTGACCAAGTGAAAGATAAAATAACAAGCCCGCCAAAACAAAACTTCTGATGCGCTGGGAACCACTTTGATTGGTTAAAACAAAACATTGTTATACATCGATTTTACTTCAATTGCAACACAGCATGACCCAGAAACCCAGTAATGAGTTTTGGACACTATGCAGTGGATGCACAGGGAAAACAACAAATTAATTGCTTGCAAAAGAACGCTAAGTAGATCCCCTGTGCGGGTAAGCCTGGAACATGCTGTGTACACTGTACAATGTAATGTTACGCTGAGTATAAGGCCTTTTATCCTTATGGTGATAAAAGGAATTGTTGTATGTTGCTTGAATGATGACAAATAAATAATAACAATAGCTGTTGAAGGTTTTTGTATGATTTTGTTTTGCATCAGACCTAATTCAGTTGACCTTTACACTTACCGATTGTACTTTTTTGAAACTGCACTTTAACAGAGGATGGCGGCAAGTCGATAGTTAGTCTTGGCTCAAGGCATTTATTTGAAACTCGTTCAGTATCACCTTTATCGGGAAAAAGGAAAAGCTGTTATCTCAAACACTTTCAGAGGTTTGTAGACTGAAACATTACAGTTTCTTGGAACCAAGACTTGGCAATTGTCCTTGTCCGTTTGTTTTTGTTTTGAAGTATTGTCCTGTTTTCTAGGGATAGGCACATCCTGCATGTTCACATCATGTAAAGTTTTTGTTTACAGTCAATCGTGCTCCTAACGTAAAACTAATTAGAAGCATACTTACTGTAAACCTGTTGTATTTATTTATGCAAATTTTAAAAACTGTCATTGAAGTTGTCAATGTAAAATGTACATCGTGTTTAATGAATGAATTTGTTATCGTCCGACAACCTTTTTATATAAAAAAACCCCACACATTTTCTAGGCCTAAACGTCTTACTCCAGACCTGTTGGCAGCTCAGCATTCATTATAAACATACCTTGCTATTTTCATTAAGCTTGTTCAGCTAATTGAAGGCTTCGCTCCAACTTTGATTCCAAGATTTTACACCTGAAAATTTGTGGTCTTTAATTAAAAATTAAACATTCAGACCTAGACAAAAAGCATGAAAAATGTAAATTTGCCCTGGGGTGATTCTTTGAGTTAAATGGCCGCCCCTTTAGGAATTCCCACAGGATTTGTAAACAAATTTGTTGACCTGGGGCTCATAGCCACTCCTGGCTGAAATCAACACGACAAGTCTTTGACTTCCATATAATTTGACGGATAGGACGTTGTTTTTGACTCTCTGTTTGTACAAAAGGCACTTATCTGATGGCTTTAAACCATTTGAAAAGGATAATGGAAAATTTTTTAATAAAATAAAAAAATTACATGGTGTTATCAAAGTGACTGTTTGCAACAGTACGATGGTAGTAGGTTCTGATTGTTTGCAGGGTTAAAAAAGTACAAAAGTAAGTTAAATTTTTTCAAGAATTCAATACATTTGCAAAAATTATTACGTTACAATCGCAACACACCTTGTGGCGGCATTAGCCATCTCCACTGGGCCGGGTGTTGCAGCTGTGCTTCATGTTGGGCGAGGCGGCGCAATCCACGGAAACCTTCAACTTCACTGGTCAGAGTCGGTTAAAACATCTGAAAGACAAGAAAACATACCTTTTGAACGACGTAAGTTTTAGTGTCAAATGAAAAAGAGTCTGGACGAATAACGGGTGTCGTTGGCAGGGAGGCGGCGGGGAAGGGGGGGGGGGGGCTAGACACTTTTTTATGACTAATAATCAAAACCCTGCCCCTATGCCTGGGGGAAAATGCCGTATAAGATTTACTCTTTCAAAGAGATTTTTGTTTGGTGAATGTTAGACTTTATTTTAATATTTTTAATATTCTTCTAGAAGAATTAGCAGCTGAAAAATTCAGCTATTGCCATTTCGCACAAGAACAATTCTAGAAAAAAACACTTTTCTACTGTTCAGTTCACAATCCGACTTAATAACGAATTGCAGTCGTTAGAGGGCGCTATATCTATACGAACTGCTGTCGGTACTGCGTGCACAAACGCGCCGGGACCGCAAGGAGACACGAGCGCCGTTTAATAGAGGGCAAAATTGAGTACGAAGTATACGATGTGCGTATGGTAAATGCACGCATCACGCGCTCGGTGTTCATGTTGTTGTTTTGCGTACAGTAAAGTAATGGTAGTGGTACTTCAAACTTGGCCGCACCACCCGCGCGACGAGTCACGTAACTTGGCTAGTGCGCCCTCTAGTTCTTCTATATAACTCTATGGGTGCACCACACTAAAAATTAGCTTTCCGTAGCAGTAACCAATAATGCTAAAATCCTGAAAATAATTGTTAACCTTTTCAAAACGAATCAAATATATTTTCTGAAACTAAATTTCAGCATAAGCTCTTTCGAAATGAAAACACACCTGAACAAGTAAACTTGTTATACTCCATCTTGGAATAATAACACTTATTTTCACAGATTGTATATAATGAGGCTTGGTTTTCAGTCTACTTGGTACACCCATCACACCAACGAATAGCTCTCGTCGTGGGTTCACTTATATCAAGAATTTAATTTGACAGCAAAGTTATAATTTTTTAAGATAACAACCGCAACACACCTTCCGTTGTCTCTTGGTTGAACATGTGGCGCCAAAAGACTGTTGAAGGTCCGCTTCATTTGGGGCGAGGCGTTGTAATCCACGGAAACCTTCAACTTTACTGGTCAGCCAGAGTCGGTGACAAAATCTGAAAGACAAGAAAACATACCTTTTTGAACAACGTAAGTTTTAGTGTCAAATGTCAAATGCAAAAGAGTCCGACAAAAGTTAACTTCACTGGTCTTGTTTTTTTCAGCGTGAACAAAATACATCGAGCTGAAATTCAAAACAATTTATACATACATATTCGAATAAATTATGGTTGGATAACTGGTGTCGTTGGCAGGGAGGCGGGGGGGGGCAGACACCTATTTTATGATTAATAAACAAAATCTGTATCTGATTCACTCTTCCTAGGTAATTTTTGTTTGGTGAATGTTGGATTTTATTTCCACTTTTGAAATATCTTATTCTCAAGGAATTGCCAGCTAAAAAGTTAGGTAATAGCAATTTTGCACAAGACAATTCTAGAAAAAAAAAAACATTTCTACTCTGAAGTCCTAAAATGCATAACCTACAAATTGATTTGCTATATTTTATAATTGTATAACATCTCCCATCAATTTCTAGTAATTGTTTTTTATCACTGAACAGCAGCAGATTGAAAAGAGCCGGAACCATTGACTTATAGTTATAACAACAGGGTGAGTCAATAGAGATTAAATGTTAGAACGCAAACTTCTAGCAGGTTTGTACCCATTCACCAAACTTTGAAGATAAACAGGTTGGCATGTTATGTGATGGTGTTAAATGCATTGTAGATTAAAAAATGCCCGCCATATCCAGCGGCCATTTGGATTTTGTGTATTCGGCTCGTTTTTAAGGTTTCAAAGGGTTTAAAGTTTTTCTTCAATTGAATATTTTGTAACATATTAATTTCAAACTGTTCAGACCAAGAAATACTATGGAATCGTCAACCAGGCCTCATCAGTGTACACAGGGTCCCAAAAGGGGGTGATATCGATATTGAAGTGCGGAAACAACTAAAATATACAAACGTCCACAAATGGGATATACCAACGACTATAGCGCCCCCAACGGCTCTGCAAGGGGTTTAGCATTTGGAGAAAAAAAAATACATAAATTACAGGTAAAATACTAATTTTGACCACATTGGTAAAAAACAATTACATAAAATGACCTTTAATAATATTAATAAACAAAATAAGAGTCAGTAGATTTTTTGTTTTTTATGACTCACAACGATCTATTCTACCTTTCAGGTTTGTCGATCTCATTCCAGCGACGCAAATTCCGTTGTATAATGTTTGGAAATGCTTCGCCAGTAGCAATCCATCCTCGCTGGGCCGAGTGTTGCAGCTCTCCTCCCGCTGGGCTAGACGTTGCACCTCTGGTACCGCAGACTGTGGTTGCCACTCTGGTCCCCCGGGCTTGGTTCGTCTTCACTGTTTAGGGGCACGGTGTTCAGTACCGTGCTGTCACTCGGTACAAAAAAAGTGATTGAAGCCAACCTCAAAGCAACTGAAAGCTCAGCAGAGATACAATCCCATTGTGGAGGTATTTTCTACATCTGTCTTCAAGAGAAAACTCGGCTTCTTTCCTGGAGCTCTCTGATCCCTCACAGCTCATGATCAATGTCAAAAAATTTCGTAGTCCTCGGCACTCGTCCGTGGTGACTTATGTCCGTTCACACACTGCAAAAATAAAAGCCAAAATCACTGTTTTTGACATAGAACATTGAGAGTTTGTTAGGTTTCGAAGTAGCAGACTGAAAGAGCGATGGTTGTTTTAGCAGACGAGCAAGTGTAGAGCCGTGTGTACAGTCTACTTGTCGAGGTATTAGAACAGCGGAAACGTCTCATTTGCACAACAAGGAGATTTGAATAATAGTTTGGCAGTCTTGGTTCAAAGAACGCAAGGAATTTGCGTGATGCACTCGAACTACTGAAGAGACAAAAACAACGCTGTATAAAGCTGTTTCTAAGCTTTGGTGCTTCAAACTAATCAAGGACGTGGTTGAATTATTATTGACTAGCCAAGTATTTTTTTACTTTTGTTTATGCATAAAAATAAGTAAGTCATAAACCACAAAGGAAACTAACTGGAGAGGGGGAAGTTGCTCCGTAAACCGGGCGTGATCCCAGGCTATACGGCAGTATAAGGTGGCATGAGTTCTGAAAACAAGGAGACATTTTTGCTAAATTATTAAGGCATAGCCTAGGCCTATAATTGAAGCTCAGAGGGTGGACCACCGTCACGTAAACCCGGAGGTTGCGGGTTCAAATCCTGATTTGTTTTATCACCCCCCCAAAAAAAACAATTGAGTGTTCGTAAAACGAAAACAATATTTCAAAAAAGGACTTTATGATTATTTAAAATCAAGAATAAAAGAAATATCTCTTGAAATGAACCGCATGACTAAAACTCCTATTGTTTCTTGTGGCTCATACCCCGAGTAAAACAATGTAGAGAAACCCACTTCACCTCTCCTTCCGTCCTAAAAAGGAATACAAAATAAAAAAAATAATAAATTGCACACAACTTGAAGTGATGTTTCTACATGAAAATGTGAACACTTTGTATGTTACAATCTATGTATGATGGTGTCATGAGGTTTCATCCAAGACCGCTGGGATGGGCTAATGCTTGTACTTTTTCTTTTTCAGGATGTAGTGTTGCATGATGGGAACGATTGTACTGCTGATTGGTGCAACGCGCACAATAACAACATGTACACAACATTAAATGATAAAACATGGAGGCTCTTTGGATAATGTCAAAGCTCTTTTTAAAACCAAAGCTGCAAAAAGAATGTTGCGATTGAGCCCCCTTTTTCAGTACTAGGCAAAGGATGACAGTACGTTTTTGCAATGAATTTACACTGAGCTACACTGAGCTACATTGTTGTTGATAGTCGATTCCTTCGTCGGGGGGGGGGGGGTGGGGCGGGGGTCAAGGGAATAGTCAAATGCGCATGTGCATACGTCAGTCCATTCCAGTTGGTGCTTATATCCCTTTGTGAGGGCTTTGCCGTGTTCCCTTGTTGGTAAGATCATCAAAACAACGACATGTTTAAACAGCGCCCTATAGTGACAAAAGCATGCGATCTCCCGAACAACAATTGTGACATATCAAACAAACGGTTTTTGTTTTTCTAGATCAGACAAGTTTGAAAATGGTCACACTGTAATGGTCCCTTTATAACATTTGCATCCAGTTTGAACAGGAAGTTTACAACAACAACAAATATTCACCACCAATGTAACACTTTGGCTAAACTGCTCTGTGAATGTAAGGGCCATCACAATTTCGAGTAATTTAGAAAGCAGTAATTTACAGCTTTAATTATATGCAGTGCACGTATAAAACAAAGTGCACATTATAAAGAATTAAATAAATGTCGGCAACACACTGTCGACGAATGTAAAGCGCCATCATGCACTATTCGCTAACTTAAAGCACCAATCAATTAAAACTTAATGTTGTTTTGTTTTGTCCTCTCTATAAATAACTCCACTTTTGCACAGTACATCCTGATATCAACACAAACAAATAGAAGAAAAAAACACCGAATTCATTCATTTGCGAAACTTTCTTCAGCCTGGTCAGCTGCTTGAATGCTTCATTCCAAATGCTTTTGTTAACAAATCCCTGGGGGCATAAACTGGGGAAATAATTAAACAAACATTTGATTTTTAATATAATACCGTTGACCATTTTTAATATAATACCGCAGACCCTCAGAAAAGAATTTATTTTAAAACTTGATTGGTGCAAGCAGCGCGTTTTCCTTTTGACTGTCGGCAATAGCTATACCGTCCCGATGTGTAGTGTAGTTTGATATCATTTACCTCCACGCCATCCAAACTATATTCAAAATGTTTTCTGTGAATTTTCCCAATGATTTTTACATTTCTGTCTCTGTTTAAATATTTATGTTTTTTATTGGTCTGACAAGAACAGATGGCTCCACCTATCTGAGGGTTTGATCTGGTTTGGTCTCTTTAATGACATGGGATATTGCACTAAATCATATGACTGCAAAACATAACACACAAAATAACACAACTCTAAAACCTTCACCCCCCTCCCCTCCTCCCCCCTCCTCCCCCCTCCTCCCCCCACCTTAAATATGTGAAATGGTCTAGTCTAGGGTATCAAGGACTTTGGCTCCCTCAGGTCATTACGCTTTTGAGAAACTGAGCAAATAAACAAAAGTGTCACGGTGAGCGGCACATGCCTTCATTAAGGGTTAAGCTCGGATGATTATAAATGTTCCTTGTACAGAGGTCACACCCCCATCTTCCCTCAAAAAACTCCCGGGTCAAAATTTACCCAGTTTCCCAGGGAGCCCGACCCGTTTCCGGGTTCGCATGACCAAGAAACTGATCAAAAATATTGAATGTTACCTCAGTCAGTTCTGCGTCAGTTTGACCAATTTGGGGGTAATTTTGAGAGAGATTTCGGGACATACTGACCCAGAAAGGATTCAGGCCCAACGGGACCCGGAATACGGGTCAATTCTGACCCAGACGTTCTTACAGTGTACCCACTACCCATGTCCCCCCCCCCGGGGATGAGATGCATCTATAGTTAAGTGTCTTGTCCAGAGGTCACATCAAGAGTTCGTCAGACATAACCACTGGAGACCATTGTTCGGCCACGACAGTACGCTAAGCAACTTGTGCCCATTATATAGCAGCTCTTCAAAATGTCTGGGAATCATCCCGGTAGTTAAAAGCAGCATCTCCCTATCTTTTCGCTGATGAATGATGTTTCCGCTCAATATAATTGGTAAGTACCGCTTGTGAAGTGTTGCCCGTATATGGAGCCGTTTGCACTTTATCAGGTAGCTAACTTTAAACCCGCCGCGTAAACACACCAAACGTGCACCCGAGGTCTTTATAAATCCGTGCGGATCAGGCATTTGTCAATTCGTCACCAGCTAAAGCATTTGAAGTGACATTCGAGTTTCTCTATGAAGTACACATTTAACAAAAAATTATGATAGTTCGTAAGGCCTTGCAAAGAGAAGCTTCAAGAGTGCGATGCTGCGGATATCATGATCGAGACGACGCAGCGCTGCTCTCCCTCTCAGCCTACGTAGTGAAATCCTAGGGAGTGACCAGGTGTCAACCAGCACCGGTGACGTCAAGGTCAATTTGTTGAATCTCCACCACGACTACGGGTGTTCGGGCTCATACAGGTGCAGTGCAAATATTTTAAACAGCAAGTTGAATATTAACGGTCGTTTGAAGTTCCAATTTTGAAATTATGTTTCCTTTGAATAGGTTTGGTGGAGGAGCATGAAAGTCTCATACAACAAGGACCAGAAATTACAGAGTGCTTACACGCAATAGTTTTCAGGGGGAAAAATGATGTCCACCATGGATCGGCTATATAAGCCAATATCATGAAGGATTGACGTATACACATTTGTCCAATGGTTTGAAGAGATCAAAGCACACGCAAACTGTTCCGCAAGTAACTACATTGACACCACATCCCATTGGCAGATTTTAAAAAGCTTCTTTAACTCGGGAAGTTGTTTTAACTTGTTAAGGAGGGGCTTCAAGGTCAAATTCAGTTTTGAGATCCACTCATTTTCCAATAGATAGAATCCTTACAAAAATGGGAAAAAGGTCTCTTACCTCACAAATAAGTTTTTTTAACAACAAAAAATAAATAAATCGATGATGTCATATATCAAGTTAGGTCTGTACATTTTTGTAAAAAGCATTCTTTTTTAGTTTCTTGTGTGAATAATGATGATATTCGATCAAAATGTCATTGATTTTGAACTTATGATTGGCGCAGAAAATCCTCTTTGGATTCTACAGACCCATTTGTTTTTGCTTTCTGATGACGTCATGTTTAAAATTTGGCTCTGGCGGAGGATAAAAAAACACACTATTTTTTAACCAATTTGAAATTAGGTTAGAGACTTGTAACTTTTTTCCCACTTCCATGAGGACTCTAGAATTTACCTCAGGGCAACTCTTCAAATTCCAACGTTGAGGAGTGCTGTACATTGAGTTTCTTAAAATAAAATAAAAACACACCAACGAAGTCGTAAAGAAGAAGTCTGCACAAAAGTGCTCAACGGGCTCCGTACCTTTTTAAGGGGCATTCTATGAGGCAAACAAAAGAACTGTACTGGAACAAGTTTTTCTGTTGTGTGATTTTTAAAGTCTTTTGCGTGCAATCTTCATTTTCAAATTATGTTTATCGTTGGCAGGGGTCTGGCAACATACATTTTCGATGACAGCCCACGTTCAACTTGTATTCATTGTAAAAATGTCTAAAGATATATGGAGAAAAAAAAGTAGTGGGTAATGGGCTAACTGCACCCCTCCCCGCCTATATGAAGTATCAATCCTGTAAGCGTCTACAATACTATGTATGTACGGGTTATATTTTATAATGGTATCTTAAAGACACTGGACACCTTTGGTAATTGTCAAAGACCAGTCTTCTCACTTTGTGTATCTCAACATATGCACAAAATAACAAACCTGTGAATATTTGAACTCAATTGGTCGTCGAAGTTGCGAGATAATAATGGAAGTAAAAACACCCTTGTCACACGAAGTTGTGTGCTTTCAGATGCTTGATTTCGAGACCTCACGCGTGAGGTCTCCAAATCAATTCAAATAACTGCTTTTTTTCAAAAACTACGTTACTTCAGGGGGAGCCGTTTCTCACAATGTTTTATACTATCAACAGCTCTCAATTGCTCGTTACCAAATAAGTTTTTATGCTAACAATTATTTTGAGTAATTACCAATAGTGTCCAGTGCCTTTAAAGGGGCACATGCCTGCAAATCCCGTGAAATTTTGCTCTTTGGAATTGTTCCTTATCCTTTTAAAAAGTTGCTCATGCACTAAAACACGTTCATTTTGTTGCAATTAGTGAGTAGTGATTAAAAAACCCACACATCAACTTACCTCTGGAAATACAACCAGCAGAACATATACGGTCCACCATTTTGTGGAGTCGAAACTTTGGTCCTTATAAATGGCCTGCCGTGTTCTGTAATGAAATTAAACAAAAACCATACAATTTCAAGCGATATCTTATATTCATTTCAAACGCTTTGTATAGCATAAAGCCCAACTAGAATTCCTGTTCTGGGGACCTATCGAGTAAAATGTGTGTTTACTTGCAATTATTAAAGCTTCCCATACACTTTTGCGCATTCTTGTGAAAATAATTACAAAATACAAGGATGATTAAAAATAAACAGATCGTAAACGGTAGTAATAGCAGAACCGCTAAAAAAACCATGTTTGTCCCTTTGCAGATAGGTAAACAAAATGAAGAAGACAAAGCATCTGATAAGGTGATGACCACTCATATTAGACGGGCTAGCCAAAGGCATCCCCAAGGCAACACAGTAGAAGAGACGCGTTTAGGAAAACAACGGAAGTGATGAACCGACAGCATCAAAGAGTGGACGGACAAATGCAAACCTTTCCCAAGGGAAGACACAACACAATCGATGGACTGTAAACGCCAACGAGTGAAGTGGACTGACAACCACAGAAAGGCAAACCACTGCAGAGGAACACAACGTAGATGACGTACTAACAACATCAAAGAGTGGCCTGGAATGGGAATCTATTGAACAAATGCAAACCTTTCCCGGGGAAGACACATCACAATCGATGGACTGTAAACGCCAACGAGTGAAGTGGACTGATAATCACAGAAAGGCAAACCACTGCAGAGGAACACAACGTAGATGACGTACTAACAACATCAAAGAGTGGCCTGTAATGGCAATCATCATAGATACGCATACCCTTGTTCATATCCCTCACTCGCTTTTAGCTGGTGCACCAAAAGTAAACAATTCAACGTAGTGATTGTTTGTGAATGGAAATGTCCGTGAAAGTAGTCACCCCTTGACAATTTGTCTTTTCAAAACAGCAAAAACACTCTAATATTGTCTTGAGCTTGATCGTAGAAAGTATTACCTTAACTTTGTTTGTCTTCATTGAAGACCGTCCTTAACTTCTAACTCGTAATTCTGGACTTAATTCGTAAACGTAGTAAACTTCCCAAATTCGATTCCGATGAGAGAAGAGAAAAGAGTGACGGTGATGCGCAATGAGATTTGGTCGAGCATCACACTACGCCAGTTGTCTTTCATTAGGTTCACTTCTTGCGAATACTGGAACTCGCGAACACTGGAATGCATAAAAGTATCATGGATATGCCCACTTAAAGGAACATTACAGAATTGGTTTTTGCTAACAAAACAGTTGCTGGCAGTGTAAGCACTTTATGTAATCCACCATATACATCATTTGCATGAAATCATATAGATTCAACAAATGAATAAAACGCTCACTGAGCGATAAACTCCCATCGGAAAATTAGTTTATTCATTTCTCAAACATGCTATTTCAGACATATAATTTCAAATATAATATTTCAAGGGATGTTTTCTACTATCATCATCATTCGACCGTGTAAGTTTTATGTAAATCTGTGATCAAAAAGTATACTTTACAAGTTTTTTTTCTTACCAACTCTGTAATGTTCCTTTAAACAATATTGTGAAAGAATAGACCCCTTGCGTAGGCCACCATCACTAAGGTCAAAAAGTGGACATGCGCACACGTCACGCACAACTTTCAGCCAATGACAGATCGACCTTTAAATACAGTGTGGGTGCTGCTTGAGTTGTTGACGTCGTGTGCAAAGAGTACTTTATATATGCCGACACGTTTGCTCAAACCAAAATCCCGCGTTCGCTGCTCTTTATTTCCAACACACAATGAGGAGTTAATTGAATATTGGTAAAACGGGAAGCACCAACAATACCTTCGTGAAATACGTACCTCTATCTCAGGTTTCAGTCAAAAGAAATCGTTTGTACCGTAAGTGGTCGCTTGTGTATAGTGGGGACAAAATCATTACGATACTAATATAACCCCTCTCAGAACTCCTCATGAGTGAGTGTGCTACACGAGTATAAATAGAAGTGATGCTATAGCATTGCTGTGTCACATGCATCCAAGCTGTAGCTGGTGCCAGGCAAGTTGGTAAAGATGCCGGTCAATTTTCTTTGTCTGGTCGTATTGTTAGCTGGCGTCTTGGGCAGTTGTGCGAGAAATGTCTCACACCAACGCACACCCCTGTACATCGGCGGGCTCATGCCGGTCATGAACGGAACATATCAGTCTGGCCTCGTCTCTCTGGCCGGTTCTAAACGAGCCGTTGCGGACATCAACAATAGAAGTGATATCCTGCCAGGCTATGAAATTATCGTGGAATGGGCCGATTCAGAGGTAGGTGTAACACATTTTCTCCCTTCGGGAATTCTGCGAGATGTAAACTAGTGTTTTTTCTTCCTTATCAAATTTACTTGTATTTTCTATAAAGTTGACTATGTTTTGCAAAGGTAAGTTACTGTGGTATAAAATGACTTTGGAAACGCAACCGATAGAGAGTCCGATGTAACCAGTGCAAATGCTCAGGACAACACTTTAAGCCATGGCTCTTGTTGGCTTAGGCTGGCTCCGTCCTTGCCTTTTACCAGTCAAGGCTGAGCGGTCAAGCGCACCCGACTCAAGTTCCGGTGTTTCTGATCAGCAGGGTGTGGGTTCGAGTCCCGGTCTTGACACTTGTGTTCTTAAGCAAGACACTCATCTGTTATCGTTTCGTCCTTCGGATATAGGATGTCAAGTCCCTGGTCCTGTGTGTTGTGCACTGCACGTAAAAGAACACAGCAATATGCACAAACTCACCTTGTAGACTTTGCAGGGTGTTGTGTTATGGTTCCTTCGTCTCGTAAAAATATTCTTAACAAGCTTCACCAATATGGGTTTTGAGGCATTGCATGGTGAGGTATCAATATATATTCGGTTTGCGGTAACACCATGTGTAAAAATATCTCCTTGCTGTGTAGATTTGTTCTTTAGAGAACTTGCCTTGCTATTTATTCTACTACCGCGGAGTAGATTTTCGGAATTCGGGAGACTTCTCAGTTCTGAAAAGAACTGTCCTGCTTATTAACTACTACCTGGGCGGGAGGTAGGAAATCGGCCTGGACTACTACTTTAGCTTTGTGGATCGGGGGGACTTCTCGTAATTAACTGCACTGCCGCGGAGTGAGTTCTTTTTGGTCTCAACGTTTCGACTAGCTTGCTCTAGTCATCGTCAGGAGATTTCACCAAATTTGATATTTCTGGTCCAGAAGTGCCATATGACCGGCATTATGAATGTAATTTCCCCTCTATGAGCCCGGTTCGAATCCCACCTTAGACATCTGGAGCCTGGCATGTGAATTGGCTTTTCAGTCCCTGCCTGATTTAGTGGGTTTTACCCATTGATAATTTCCTGCCACATGTAATTCTTCTAGTTCCCTATTCATCCTGGCATTGGCGCTTTATTGTGCTGTTGGGTCTGAATAAATAAATAAATAAAATAATGTAAATTGTCAAATACTGTACGTTATGAAAACAATTTTTGTCAAACACACGCATCTTGTGAAGCTTCCGTGCAACTGGCCAAACTCATAGTGATGAGCACTCAGTGTAATGAGGGAGTAATTATACACGAACGCGCATCTGGAAAAACAGTATCATTTAGCGATATCCTTTTTTCAAAGCATCTGCAGATTTGTTCGCACATACTGTCAATAAATGTAAAGATAGGTTGCAGTATGACGTAAATCGGCCATCTTTACGGGCAGTTTAGAACAAACAGTCGTGCGTTTCGTGTGAGAACGGCGTGCAACAAGCGCGCATTTCACGAAACTCATTGCAGGATTGGTCAGTGAACAACGCGGCTGCGTTAATAAGTTGAGCGTTTGACGCACCTGCAAGCCAAAATGCAATTTGCCCGTAAAGATGGCGTCTACTGGGAACTATCTATTAAATCCAATCGTACACTCTTGAAACCCCCCGGTAGGAGTTCTAGCTACTTTCTGGATTCAAGGTCCAGCGGGGTCTGACCCATTTGTGGAATCTGTGTCAAAATGGCAGAAGGAATGGATGAAGTAGACGCATAGTCCGAGTTAAAATCCCCCTTTTTGTAATGTGTCAGGCCCCAGTGTCACGAAATCTGGGTCAATTCTGACCCGGGAGTTTTTTTTAGAGTGTATCATAAGTAAAATTCAATAATCAGTGTCAGGAAAAGAAAGCAGCATAATTAAGTAGAGTCATTAAGTGGAAGAGCCCCATTTTCTCACTTCAGTTGGATATTTAGGTGGATAGAAACAACTTCCATTGTAGAATCTCGGATAGTTAGCATTACAGTGCAATATTGTGGGCACTTGATTAAAGCAAAGAAGGAACATATTGCTTAAATTGTATTGCTTAGCAAGAATAAGCAGGATACCAGTCACAGATTGTACATGTGACATGGTATTTGGGTTGGCAACATTATTACAGTCAGCATAAATGTGGTTGTGCCTCTAGCTACTTAATGTTTTCAAGCAGCTGTATGAAATAGGACCCTGGTGTTTTGGGGATCACAGTAAGCGCAAACATTACAGGTTTCCTCAGACTTCTTAGGTACAATGACCATCATATCGCATCATCACACAACTGCTTGCCAATGCTGGGCAACTTGAAGTGCGGTGTCATCGGCCTCTGCAAGTCTCCAACGGTGCAGGGCTGGTGTTATGCAGCGAGCCATAGTTAAGTAGGTGGTCCATAGTCTGGGACCCTTTCCCGCACTCGCAGTCTGCAGCAGCTTCGGAATACCCCCAATGCTGCATGTTTCTTTATTAAAAAATTAAAATCTCTACCGTAACAAGAACATTTTTCTCTTTTTAGTTTTGACTCGTTTTGCTCGCAAAACCTTAGCCAACGTGTATCTCTAATTTGGCCTATGCCTTACACATAATGATCGCAATACAAAATCTGACGCGCATCCAACGTGAACGGATACGGTTAGCGTACCTGCAGGGGTCGATTTCACAAAACTCTTCCTAACTTAGGACTAGTCCCAGGCAATGCTAAGAGATAGGACTAGTCCTAAGTTAGGACCAGTACTTAGGACTAGTCCTATCTCTTAGCATTGCCTAAGACTAGTCCTAAGTTAGGAAGAGTTTTGTGAAATCGACCCCTGTACCCGTATCCGTATCCGTACGGTTGCGAAACCTCTCTATGCAACAACTGTAACAAAATGGTACGCAAACCTTTCTCAAACTTCTGGTTGTCGTTTCACTTTCAGAACAACGTTCCTACGGCCTTGAACAGATTCTATGAGTTTATCTACACACCTCCAGTCAAGGTTGCCATCTACGGTCCTGTTAGGTCTTCATTGACGTCAGTGTTAGCTGAAGTAATTGGAAAGTGGAACATCGTTGAGGTGAGTCAGCCTTTCTGAAAAGTTATCAGAAACAAGAGATCAGCGGAAGCAATTCTTTTTTAACATGAAGTATATTACTGGCCCAAAACTGCCGAATTATGTATATCATTGTAGACGAGCATGTAAAGAAACATATGTCATTAATTTGACACTAAACGAGTAACTACCGGTATCAGAACAACTATGACTTTATTCAGCCATAGAGAAAATCCATCGGTGAATCAAATTACTCAGGATCAAACACTTATGGTCCCTAAAGGGCGCCATTTGAATTGTCCAAGTCCCCAACTCACCAATTTACAGTCACAATGTCTACATATTATCAATTGCTTACGTTAAATCCAGTTTAGCAATGGAATAATTTTTATTTATTTATTTATTTGTTTATTTATTTATTTATTATTATATTTAATTTGCGGCACATCAGATGTCAATGGGGCCTCAACACCGGTTCTACGTGACCGCGAGAAGTACCCCCACATCTATCGAATGCTGTCGTCGGCCTCTTTCGGGACAGCTTTCGCCGAGATCATTCGGCAGTTCGGCTGGGGAAAGGTTGCCATACTGCACCAGGCAGGAGAACCTCACCTAACGGTATGTATAGCACAGAGGAAACTAAAGTCCTTTTTACATTTTAATTATACTAAAGTTACGGGCTACAAAAGGTAAACCACTAGCAATTGGTAAATTTCCTTTTGGTGCCCTTTCAAAGAAAACTTTTTTCTTTGGTCAATCGTTTACAAAAGATGACACACAATTTATTTTGAACAGATGTGTTTTCTACGGAGCTATCAAAGGACGTAGGTTAAAAAAAATGAAAAACCTTTGTTCGTTCATACAAAAATAATCTCCGTCGAACGAAAAAAATTAACCGTTCAACTTCAGACGCTGTTTTCTTTGATTGCAAGTTTTTTACTAGCTTTTTAACTAGCGTGCTACTTTGCGGTGTCGATGACGATTTGTGTGATTGTGTTCCTTTGTACAATAATTGACACAACTACCGTGTGATCATTCATCATCACCAGAGAATGACGGCAGTCAACGATGAGGCACTGGTCAGTAATTTCTCCATAATCCTTGCTGAGAGTTTCTTGAATGACCCCTACGAGTCTTTATTGCGTCTCAAGGTAATACACGAATTATAGCTACCCAAGGTATAGAACTTTGGGGAGTATGGTTGAATATGAAACTGAAAGCAGTTCTCGAGTGATTAGACAATACTTTAATTCCCTTTTCCCATTCTACTATTCAACTCAATGATTACAGTTCAGTTCATTTCGGTTTTAATTACCAAACAAAAAGGTTAAGGACTAAAACTAAGTTGATCAACAAAGACAACAGTTACTCTAACATTAAATAAAAATGAAAATTTAAAAAAGTTTCGGGAAATAAAAAATATTAATAAACGCGTTAAAAATGTTAGGTAAACATAAAAAAAGGGATAATTGTAATAATTTATTCTAACTTACAAAACAAAATAAAAAAGTACATTCAGATATTACAAAGGTATATACATAGATCAATGCTTTAATAATCATCATTAAAACTTTAACGATATTTTTGTGTTCTACCGTTGCAGGGAAAAGACGCACGGATCATCGCTACAAGTTTTTACGAAGATACCGCGAGGGAGGTATTTTGTCAAGTTAGTATTAACGTGATTGTTTTTCCACAGATGCGTTTGTTTCTTATCCACCAACATAAATTCACTTCGTTTAAATAGACCAACATGTCTTACACTCTTCAGTCTCCTGACGATGTCTAGAGCTAGCTAGTCGAAACGTTGAGGTAGTAGCTAAGGTAGTAGTCCAGGCCAATTTCCTACCTCCCGCCCAGTTAATAAGCAGGACAGTTCTTTTCAGAACGCGGTTGTAGAACAAACAGCAAGACAAGTCTTCTAAGGAACAAAATCTACACAGCAAAGTAGAAATTTATACACATAGTGTTACCGAAAACCGAATATATATCCACTTTGTTTGTTTGTGAAATGCCGAAACAAGTTAAAAGGTAGGGTAATACATTGGTAAATACTAAAAAAAAATGAATAACCATAATATCTTACTTGGTTAGAAGCACTCTAGATTCCCTTCGAAGTAAAATGGTTTGGATACTTTTTCACCCCAAAACATTTAAATCTGAGTTTGTCTGAATTCTGAGAGTTGGTGTACGTTCTTGAATGTTGCGGCCAGAGATGCAGTGTGTGTCTCACTGTCACCTCGCTAAACGTGGATGGATTGGACGTTCTTGTGAAAATACCGTGACTTTTTTGGCAGTTTTCTCAGCAAGTAGACACTGTGTTCAGCAAAAACTTTCACGTGTGACCTTAACTGTAACTTTCTTTATAATGGTGCCTATAAATAAGAATTATTTGCAGACAGCTCAGAACGTCATGGTTCAGTAGAAAACGTTCCAATAATCTTGTTTTTATTGCTGTATCAAACATTGGTATGTCCACCAATAACAGCAGGTCAAGAGTGTGACTTAAACAGGCATGCTTACAGAATTTTATATCTTTATTTTACTGTATTGCGAATCTATCTGGTAATGAAACAAAGGCCTCGCCAGATGCGCCCTATACTAGCACTTTATACTCCGGGTCAGATAACTACCGGGTCAGAATTGACCCAAATCCGGGTAACAGGGGACCAGACCCAATTCTGGGTCAGTGTGAAGATGCCTACATGTGAAGCGAAGCCGATGAAGAACTGTTCAGGTTTAGGTGCGGTATACAGAAAAACCCAAAGTATGGGCAAACTCAGTATACGTAATCAGGTAGGGACTGTGTCCAATTATGTTCGATGTTATTGATTTTGTATTAAACAAAAAATAGAAAAAAGGATACCTTACGGACACTAAATCATCAGAAAATCTATGGAGTTAATTATCTCTAAAAGGATTACCGACCAAAAATTTTTTTAAATTAAAAACAAGTTTTCAATATTTTTCTGGACTTAGGCTTTTTATTAAGGTTTGTACGGTCAGAATTTACCTAAATCCGGGTAACAGGGGACCAGACCCATTTCTGGGTCAGTGTGAAGATGCGTACATGTGAAGCGAAGCCGATGAAGAACTGTTCAGGTTTAGGTGCGGTATACAGAAAAACCCAAAGTATGGGCAAACTCAGTATACGTAATCAGGTAGGGACTGTGTCCAATTATGTTCGATGTTATTGATTTTGTATTAAACAAAAAATAGAAAAAAGGATACCTTACGGACACTAAATCATCAGAAAATCTATGGAGTTAATTATCTCTAAAAGGATTACCGACCAAAAATTTTTTTAAATTAAAAACAAGTTTTCAATATTTTTCTGGACTTAGGCTTTTTATTAAGGTTTGTACGGTCAGAATTTACCTAAATCCGGGTAACAGGGGACCAGACCCATTTCTGGGTCAGTGTGAAGATGCGTACATGTGAAGCGAAGCCGATGAAGAACTGTTCAGGTTTAGGTGCGGTATACAGAAAAACCCAAAGTATGGGCAAACTCAATATACGTAATCAGGTAGGGACTGTGTCCAATTATGTTCGATGTTATTGACTTTGTATTAAAAAAAAAATAGAAAAAAGGATACCTTACTGACATTACTTCATCAGAAAATCTATGGAGTTAATTATCTCTAAAAGGATTACCGACCAAAAATTTTTTTTAATTAAAAACAAGTTTTCAATATTTTTCTGGACTTAGGCTTTTTATTAAGGTTTGTACGGTCAGAATTTACCTAAATCCGGGTAACAGGGGACCAGACCCATTTCTGGGTCAGTGTGAAGATGCGTACATGTGAAGCGAAGCCGATGAAGAACTGTTCAGGTTTAGGTGCGGTATACAGAAAAACCCAAAGTATGGGCAAACTCAATATACGTAATCAGGTAGGGACTGTGTCCAATTATGTTCGATGTTATTGACTTTGTATTAAAAAAAAAAATAGAAAAAAGGATACCTTACTGACATTACTTCATCAGAAAATCTATGGAGTTAATTATCTCTAAAAGGATTACCGACTAAAAATACAATTTTTTTAAAATTTAAAACAAGTATTCAATACTTTCCTGGACTTAGGCTTTTTATTTAGGTTTGTACGGTCCCAATTACGTTTGGATGGTACTTGGGTATTATGACGCTAACTGGCAAGAGAAAACAGCCGGAGTCAACTGTACTGCAGAACAGCTGAAGACGGCAACGGAGGGCTATTTGGCAGTTACTTTCAGCAGGTTTGACAACAACAAAGAGATCACCTCATGTGGCAAGGTTAGACACCTAAACTTCCGGGTCGAAACTGACCCGGATTCCAG
Organism: Pycnopodia helianthoides; assembly: GCA_032158295.1. Taxonomy (NCBI): domain Eukaryota; kingdom Metazoa; phylum Echinodermata; class Asteroidea; order Forcipulatida; family Asteriidae; genus Pycnopodia; species Pycnopodia helianthoides. Next base: position 10,718,582 of record CM063247.1, on the reverse strand, counting down.
GTCTAGGGGGCCTGATGACCCACTTCAGGATCGGGTTGACCCGGAAAGTGGTTTAAAAAACGGGATGTTAACTCAGATTATGAGTCACTTGACCCTTTTCTGGGTAATTGTGACTGAGATTCTGGGTCATATTAACCCAGAAATGGGTCAAGCCCTGACCAGGGGACGTGGATCCGGGTGCAATTCTGACCAAAAAGTTTTTAGATTGTTTAACATTCAAACTCTACCATGTCCACAATTATGCCTGCATCAAAGCAATATTCACTCTTTAATCTTGAAAACTGTGGTATCCATTTGGAAGTGATTGAATCGTCTTGGATGACCAAAGGTGTTCGAGTGGTTAATATCAACCAGTCTGCTCGGTGGTCGAGTAACGGACCTATTCCGGCAGTTCCGTGACCAGGGATCAACATGTCGGCGGTGATTAGTGTTCGCGAGTTTTGAAATGTTACAATTGGCTGTAAAATTTATATTTACCCTTTTGTGAGCAAAACTGACATTATTTAGTCCTTTTGAACGTTTCCCTTTTCTACTCCAGAGCACATATGAGTTTCAGCTACTCATGGAAGACGCTATGGGATTCTCTCTTGCCCCGACTGAGGTTTTTCTCGCTGCCTTGGGTTACGACGGTATGTGGGCGTTGGCAAATGCCATGCATGACGCTCAAACTGTGCTAGGAAGGAAACTTGATACCTACCAGTACGGGGACAGGGAATACGCCCAGGTGGTCGGTGACAGCATTTTGAATCAGGATTTTATTGGATTGTCGGTGGGTGACCAAAGCCTTTTTATTTCCCTGTTTGGTTTTCCCTTATTGCAACATTGTACTATCCTGAATGTGAACCGCTCGCAAATATATTTTTACATTGAGCTTTTAATGGTAAGAATCTGTCATGATTTCATACACACGTTAATAATCAGAGAGAAACCGCATCACTGTTTATGTACTCGTCAAATGAAGGAATGTGGAGATTCTTGGTTTTCAGTTTTGATTACCGATCGACGAATGTACTGAAAGTGGTGGTGTCTTTTAACTATGAAACAGACTGATTACATTTAGATTTGCAAAGATTAACGAGTTTTGTGTCTTGACATGCCCCGTTTCACCAGGGTCCTGTGAATTTCACCAAGGCTGGCTACAGGCTTGGTAATTTACTGGTAGAGCAAAATGTAGGTAAGTTTAGAAAGAGGTTATCACACATCTCTCTCACACACACACACACAAAAAAGAAAAGAAAAAGTAATGACCTCCAATCGTGGACCCTCCTTTGTTCAACTCTTTGTCCTGACAAACTTGGACTCCATTGTTTCCCTTTGTGATAACAATCGTGGATCTGTTGTTCCTTTTGTTGTAAATTCTGGGTTTGAATTTCACTACAAACGCACACACACTAAAGGCAATCTTCGCTTTTAAAGAAAAAGAAACTGACGGGAAAAATATTGATACCCTTCCTCTGTCGTGTAGATAATTAATACGTGTAATCCTTTTAAGTTTATCGGCTACCAAGTAAAAAGGTGTAAAGAGCAGACCAAACAAATTATAATTTCATTAAAACAATTCAAGGTCTTATAGTCTAATCAAAGTTACATTGCAGTGTTAAAATAATACGTATTTGTACAAAGTACTTGTAAAGGGTTACACGTTCACAGCTCCCGGTTATGAGAAAAGGGTTATGTCCAGAAGAAATTTGAAACTTTGCATGGTGGGAATACAATCTAGTGAGGTTTGCGGAGACACCGTGAACATAAAACTCTCTTTATGAGTCGTGGTGGTTCTGAAAAGAGCCGGTGGTTTGACAAGTCGACTTTTTGATCAGTATGCTCTGATCGTCTGCCATGAGGGTAAGTCGAGTTGATCGTGAGGGAACCAGATCGTCTACCATGAGGGTAGGTCGAGTTGATCTTGAGGGAATCAGATCGTCTACCATGAGGGTAGGTCGAGTTGATCTTGAGGGGATCAGATCGTCTACCATGAGGGTAGGTCGAATTGATCTTGAGGGGATCAGATCGTCTACCATGAGGGTAGGTCGAGTTGATCTTGAGGGAACCAGATCGTCTACCATGAGGGTAGGTCGAGTTGATCTTGAGGGGATCAGATCGTCTACCATGAGGGTAGGTCGAGTTGATCTTGAGGGAACCAGATCGTCTACCATGAGGGTAGGTCGAGTTGATCTTGAGGGAACCAGATCGTCTACCATGAGGGTAGGTCGAGTTGATCTTGAGGGGATCAGATCGTCTACCATGAGGGTAGGTCGAGTTGATCTTGAGGGAACCAGATCGTCTACCATGAGGGTAGGTAGAGTTGATCTTGAGGGAACCAGATCGTCTACCATGAGGGTAGGTCGAGTTGATCTTGAGGGAACCAGATCGTCTACCATGAGGGTAGGTCGAGTTGATCTTGAGGGAACCAGATCGTCTACCATGAGGGTAGGTCGAGTTGATCTTGAGGGAACCAGATCGTCTACCATGAGGGTAGGTAGAGTTGATATTGTGGAACGTAGACAATAAAGACTTATGCACATACTGTTTCTTTTCGATTGTCAAGCCGGTGAAGAGATCAGTGTGGGAACATTTGACAGCATCAAGAAAAAGCTTCACTGGTCTATTCCTGTTGACAATCTGTGGTTTTACAGTGGTGAGTGATTTGCATAATAATTACTTCATAAAAGAGAATAAATACACTATAAAAAACACTAATGGGAAACCAGTTGAAAGAGTTTTCAAGCTGGGTTTTTCGCACGGCTAGGATCAAAGTTCCATAAATATGCATAAAAAAGCTGCTTAAAAGCACAAAGAGTAGAAAAAGTACCAGCTAAAACACCATGTCACATATTCCATCTGTAACTGGTATCCTGCTCACTTTTACTTTAGCAGAAAACAGTTCAGCAATATTTTTTCTGCTTAGAAGCAGCTCTACAAAACGGGGCCCTGTATTTGTACAGAGATTGATAGAGAGTGTCATGATCTAATTTTGTCTGTAGGAGGGCATCCCCCGTACGATTCTGACATCACTGTAACCATTGTTGACCTACAAGCCACGCCCCTTTCCATCGTGGCCAGCATGTCGGTATTGGCAAGTCTTGGAATTATTCTTGCATTGGCGTTCCTGGGATTTAACTTTTGGAAGCGCAAGCACAAGTGAGTAAACCGTTATCTTTAAATACTGCACAAGTATATCAGAATCCTCAAGTAAAAGGAGCAAACCGGTGTGATGTATAATCATAGACAATAATTTGTAGAATGTTTTTTTTTTTTAAATTTTTTTAATCGTCAAAATTTCACGTAATGAACATTTTTTTTCTCGAAAAAACAAAAGGTGTCTTTACCAGCCGTTGCAAATGTCAAATGAACGTGACACTGTTGCGCAATGTTGCAAGACTGGTGCTCTTTAGGTTATGTAAATACTATAGCTATGGCGAGGCATGAGGATTCAGTGTATCTATCCTCCCACATGTTCATATAAGCTCCCATCTATAGCTATTTCTTGCCAAGGGGATTATTTCTCCTAGCCCCTCGAGCCACAGCTGCACCGGCTACACGGGATATTAGTTCGGGATTTACGTCTCGCTACCGCAACGCTGTGCGACACGATCCCGTTGATGGACCCGCTGCATTAAAATCTAACGTTCGTTTTGTCCATAATTATTTACAAGTTTTATCAATAATCTGAATACATAGCCTCTTTTTGCGCCACATGAAAGCTCATACGAAAGTATTGCACAAATCTTATACAGAGTGTGACCCTCCGCTAGAAAACGGAAGTTGAAATTTCATAATTCAAAAAGGATGCAGACTTGAAACTTATCATGTAGTTAGATCTAAGTGTGTAGATGAAACCGCATTTTTTCGGATGATGACGCCATCGATAACGTCACAACATTAAATCAACATTTAATATTCAAATATATATATATATGTATTTTGTATTTGGACTTTTTTACACAAGCACCTTGTTCTTTGTTCAACAAAAATGATGTATAGTTTGTATAATAATGTTTAATCGACAACTATTGCCATACCTTTACTTCTAATCTCTCCAGACAAATCAAAATGTCCAGCCCAAATATCAATAGCTTCATAGCGTGTGGTATCATGTTGGCGTATGTGTGTGTGATGCTGCTGGGCATTGATCGTTCCATAGTGGATGACAACACGTTGGAGTCAATCTGCAGAGTAAGCAAGTATCGCATACCACTTTTTAAAGGCACTGGACACTATTGGTAGTTACTCAAAATAATTGTAGGCATAAAAACTTACTTGGTAACGAGCAATGGAGAGCTGTTGATAGTACAAAACATTGTGAGAAACGGCTCCCTCTGAAGTAACGTAGTTTTTGAGAAAGAAGTCATTTCACAGTAAAATATTTGAATTGATTTCGAGACCTCAGGTGCGGTCTCGAAATCAAGCAATCAAGCATCTGAAAGCACACAACTTCGTGTGACAAGGGTGTTTTTTCTTCCATTATTATCTCGCAACTTCGACGACCAATTGAGTTCAAATTTTCACAGGTTTGTTATTTTGTGCATATGTTGAGATACACCAAGTGAGAAGACTGGTCTTTGACAATTACCAATAGTGTCCAGTGTCTTTAAAGCAGTTGGGCCCATCTCATAAAGATGTTTGCTGGCGAGTCAATTTGTGTGCAGAAAAAAAAACATGCGTAAGCAATATTATTCCATGTACGATCGAGAGTTGACAGCGAGTGTGCGCGTTCACAATGCTCTTCTTTAAGTACAATGTCCCGCAGGACGTTGGTAATCATGGCTCTCCACAGTTTTCTGTCTCGTATTGTTTTCAGCAACTCTTTACTCATTGTCACTGCCTGGTACCCTGTCCGCCATCACTGTATCCCCTGCTTCTCTTCCTTTCAGCGTGCCATGTGACTGTTAAGTTCTCCACACTTTCTTTCCTCATTACGTGTTCATAAAATTCCAGTTGGATGTGCATTATTGCGTCACTCATCTGCTCACAAGAACCGCTGGAAAGGTAGCTTTTTGCTGCAGTTTTAGCAGTGTTTATAAAATAAAAACTGTGCTAAGATTAGATCCGTAGGCATATAATGACTGCTGACAAAAGCTTTATGAAATAATACTCGGTTCTTCGACGGGAATGTACACATTGTGTTTTGCTTCCCTGTCGTATCAGCGGGAATGGTACCGATTCGTTTGCAAATCACTCTGCATTCTTTTTGTAGGTAATCTTTGAATACAAAGAAAGTTAATTCATCTGATACGTTTTTTCAATGAAGTTGAATCTTTACACTGACGATGATTTTTAAACAAACAACATTTACACTAATTTCAACCCAAAGTACATTAACAGGTATGTTTATAAACAGGTAAGTTCATAAATAACTACTTCATTAAACATAGGGAAAGATATATACGTTATTTTTATGCAATGTACTTTTCTGATGACTTACATCATTTTCAGGCTCGAACCTGGCTCCTTGCAGTCGCATTCACGCTTGCCTTCGGTGGGATGTTCTCGAAGATATGGAGAGTATACAGTATCGTCATCTATAAAAAGACGAAGAAAAAGGTAATTGTTGATATAACCAATAGTTATTTATAAGTATTTTGTTTTGACAGGTTTCCTGTCTACTTTGAAAATGTACCTTCCCAACCTTTGATTAGCCTCCCTAGTTTTTGTGAGAGGATCCAAAAAGCATTTTAAGGAAATCAGCTGGCAGGTCCAGATTTAACCAGTATTTCGTTTTTAACTTGATTTTTGTATTTTTGTAATAATCATCGTACTTCTTCCCTGAGTTGCCCGGCTTGGCTTGATGGTGGACAATGCTCATCCCTCCTGGGGGGGGGGGGGGGTGGTTGATCTTTTAATGTTCAAGTGGTTTTAAGAACCAAATGGTCAGCGACTTTGAAAGTGACTTTTTTCGTCATTCTTGGCTTTCCCCGCCAGGGTTCTTTGTTTTGTTTCTATTGTTATAATGCACCACCCCCACTGGAGGTTGTTCCTACATGTATCTGCCAGCACAGCCGGGTTGCTCAATACTTTGCAAAATATTTGTACATTTTTGTATTTTTCATATAAATGTTACTGTTTGTTCATGTAGAGCCTTCGATTGTGCAAATTTTGGATATGTTTGCTGGCGAATAAAATGAAATGAAATGACGTAAACAAAAACTCTAGTGACTGGCAAAAACTAAAATTTTCGAATCCTCGATAATGGGACTAATAAATAAACTTCATTCTGTACTGGTAATCTCAGGAATTCCTCAGAGGGACGCATCGGGCACACTTTGTGGTTTATGGTTATTTTTTATTCAAGTTATTTTATCACTGCCGGAGTTTGATTAATGGATCCTATTTTTCGTGTTCACTGGTGGCTATAGGTGATCAAGGACCGGTATCTCTTCGGTATTATTGCTGTGCTGCTTTTGGTAGATTTCGCGATCCTCATCCCATGGCAGATCGTCGATCCTCTACGTGTTGAAGAAGTACGAATCAATATTCCGCAGGTAGGCCGGCAAAATAAAACTCGAATGAAATACAATTTATAAATAAATACACACATGAAAAAAAAGATTGAATCTCCCAAGTTTGTTGAAGAAAATCTGATATTTATAATGGAAATACGGAACGTACATGGTAGTTATGGTGTACGTACACGATAACTATCGTGCACGTTCACAATAAAAAGTGGGATCATTATTTTATTCAAGTGACGGCACTATCCTTCCGCATTGAAGTATGAGACAGTATCACTTTAAGGGGGACTCTAGTCATGATCATAGCAGGCCGGTGGTTGCACATGGAATTATGAACTTTCACCCGCAACTTTCAAAGGCCCAAATTACTGACCGTCGGTAATCTAGGGTGACAGCATACACAATATTTACGAGATAATGCAATTTGTTTGCGTTTACGAACGTCCCCTTTTAAATGTGATAACAATGTTAAAGAAAAAGATGTCCTATTCGCTGGACACGGACGTAATTTTCATAAATAATTTTTGTTCCGTGATACCCCACTCAGACCCAGGAAGATTTGGCAAATTACAGAAGATACGAGAAGCTGTATGTAAACTGCACGTCCGAAAATAACAACATATGGATGATGGCGATGCTCGTCTACAAGGCCTTTGTCGTCGTGTTTGGCGCTTTCCTTGCTTGGTCGACAAGGTAGAAAACAAACTCGTCTTTGCTTTTGTATGATTATGATATTCCCGTTGTTCAAATCGATTGATGATTTAATAATGTATAATAATAATGCGAGCATTTATTAATGGTTTAAATGCACTGAGGGTAGTATAATTCCAGAGAGGAACATTGTAGTGATAACAGAAACCTTAAGATAAAAATAGGTAAGAGTTTACGTTTGAGTTGATGAACATAGTTGCAAGTAAGATTGTTAAGAGAAAGCGAGTTCCAGTATCTGTGTCCAGCTACTGAGAAGGCAACGTCACATGCATGTGTGCGATGTATTTTTAAGTAACGCTACAAGCTGAGGCCACTTCGGTGCATGCTGAGATCAGTTGAGCCTGTTATGTATTCTGGTGTGTGTGTTTGTTATAAGTGCTTTGCACATAATCACAGCTGTTTTGAGAAAGTGCGTTTTTGAATGAGTAACCAATGTGTTGAAGAATTGATGATGCACGCGAGTGTTTGGGTTGCTTGTGTATGATACGAGCGGCATTGTTTTGAAGCTTTTGAAGGCGAGTGACGTCAGATTGTTTTTATCAATTGAAAAGAAAACTGTGTTACTATTGGAAAAACCTTCTTAAACGGATTGTTTTTCTGTTTATTGCATTGTGTTTCAGAAACATCAACGTTCCCGGTCTGAATGACAGTTACTACGTAGGTCTGTCAATCTATAACACAGTCATCTGCTGTGCCGTCGCTGTACCGTTATCTTTTCTCTCAGTATCATCGATTGGAGTCACCTTTGCGCTCGTTTCTTCTTTTCTACTATTTTGCATAACGACTTCGCTTTGCATGATGTTCTTCCCAAGGTATATGTCACAAAGTTACGGTTTCTTTTCATATCTTTCATAAAACAAAGGAAAACAATGCTTTAAAGGAAAATAATTTTGCCTACCGGAATAAGGTTACCAGCCAGAATACCGTGTCACGTGTACCATTCTTGGCTGGTTTCCTGCTATTTTTTTGCTTGGCAGAAATGTGTTAAGCAATGTTTTCTGCTTAAGCAGCTCTATGAAAATGGCCCCTCTGCTGTTTAGCAAGCGTTTCAAGAATCGTGTGGCGTCCTTCAGTAGTATACACAAAAATGCAGCTACGATGGCCAAGAAGAGACATTGCAAAGCACACATAAATGTGTACACCTAACATTAGCATGCGCAATTGGGCAAATATTCGCAGTTTTATCTCTTTTTTAACAGACCAAACGTAAAGAAAGTTAACGGGGGAAACATGATACTACGATGAAATTTTTGAAAACGTCTTTTTCATATAAAGGATAGTAAAACAGCAATATTTGGAGAAAAATTCCTTAATTTAACATAACTCGGCTTACTTCACTCACTTGCATTGCATGGGAAGGGAACGATCTAACATTCTCAGAACGACTAGCTCCCCGCCAAACCCGTGTGAAGTGTACTGAATATGTGTGTGTGTGTTTAATTTCAGCTGAATGCCGTGTATCGTAACAAAAAGGTCGGAGAGAACACTACTACAGGGCTGGGATTTGTAACTGGCACTATTCACAATCAAGACGCTGACCTAAGTAACGTACCGACCACAGGCACGAACGTCGAGCCTTCGACATTAAACGAGTAGCGGTGAATTTCTTTGCAAATACTGAACATTATGAAAGACGGTTCCATCAGTGAGTCCACGGCGTTGGTTTCACCTACACCTCTGTGGTTTCAAAGTTTAGCGCTTATTTCAAATCTCCACGCGTTTCTTTAGACTGCAGGCATTGTGTTCAAGATGCAAATTTCGTAAACTCAAATTAGTTAGCTGAAATTGGCCTTTTTCTTCTAATTTTGGCTATTAGCGGAGTGATTCCTTGGGTGCTGCTGTGAGGAAAACACATTGGTTGAGCTATTTATGAGTTAATATAATAATAAGAGAAATTGAATAATAAGATCACGAAGTACATTTGACTCTATATGATGAATTGGTTATAAAACAATGCTGCTGCGCACATCCTGATTTGTCAAAGAAAACTTTAAAATGTATTGTACTCCTATGCACGAATTTATTTCGTTTACAAAACTTATAATGCTGAGTATATTACATTGGTATACTTTCGTTGAGTTAGGAGACAAAATGCACATCTAGCCAACCACTTTCATACTATTTAGCTTCACATATACACCTATGTGTACTACACATATACACCTATGTGTACTACACATATACACCTATGTGTACTACACATATACACCTATGTGTACTACACATCTACACCGATGTGTGCTACACATCTACACCGATGTGTACTACACATCTAAACCGATGTGTACTACACATATAAACCGATGTGTACTACACATATAAACCGATGTGTACTACACATATAAACCGATGTGTACTACACATATAAACCGATGTGTACTACACATATAAACCGATGTGTACTACACATATAAACCGATGTGTACTACACATATAAACCGATGTGTACTACACATATAAACCGATGTGTACTACACATATAAACCGATGTGTACTACACATATAAACCGATGTGTACTACACATATAAACCGATGTGTACTACACATATAAACCGATGTGTACTACACATATACACCTATGTGTACTGTATACTCAGTACTTTCCCGAGTCCTAGCTTGTGTGAAGTGTCAAGCGTTCTCGCACGTTAAAGTGCGCGATTCTGATGCCTTCAAACAGTACGGCAGCGTACAAGGTTCCCCAAAACAATTGTTTACACTGTAAGTCCACACCGTGTTGCATTTCATTGAGTTACACAATTTCGTCAACAGAAATCCTTTCAAACAGACTTGATATCTATACTAAAACAATCAATGCAACTCCATGCATTTTTTTTTTTTTTTTTACGGATTATGTGCTCTATTAAGGGTTTATCATTTTTAACTTCAACAAGTTATAGGACTATTGTAATACGTTTAACTATTTCAAAATCACTGGAAAACTCAGACGCTCCATACTATAACACTTTTGATTGTAATGACGGAATATAACAGCGATGGCTGTAATTGTTATTATTTTCATTTCTATTTATTTATTCTTTAGTTAATTGATTATTTAATTAACTAATGTTTCAATTATTTTTTTTAAACGTATATATATGTTGTTTAATAAATTAAATAATATTTATTTTTATTTACAAATTTATCTGTGGTGTAGGCATATACACAAATATCAACACATTCCCGAAAACAACAAATTGTTTATTGTGAGACATTGTTTAACAGTTTGTTAAAATATAAATCATGGTTGTTATTTCCTAAGTTTCCTTATTATTCATTGTTTCCCTTATTTTTCATTATTTCCACCCAAATTAGTGTTTTAAATCTAAACAAAATCCAAGTTCCCTTTTCAGACCTAACCATACACAGCATGGAGTTCGTCAAATTACTCTGGGTTGATTCTTCGAATAAAACAAAAAATAAAACAAAATCTACTGATGCACCTCCCTTTAAGACTTCTCACAGATAAATCTCTGAGCCGTGGGCTGGCCACTCCTGGCTAAAATCAATCATGTCTATACGGTAGATGGTTTCCACATGAATTGGAATTGGAACTGGAATTAGTTGTATTGAGTCTAAAGGCGCTTATCTGAAGTATTTGAAACGGATTGTTTTAACACACACAAATACGACACACTATACTACACAACGATAATGTACGCGTGTGTGTAGATTATGATAAGGGTGTCATCGAAGTGCATCAAGTCTCACTGACGTATAAATGTAAGTTGTCTTTGTTTTAACGTGTTAATTCACACTGATTACACATTATAGATAGTTCCCAGTAGACGCCATCTTTACGGGCAAATTGCATTTTGGCTTGCAGGTGCGTCAAACGCTCAACTTATTAACGCACCCGCGTTGTTCACTGACCAATCCTGCAATGAGTTTCGTGAAATGCGCGCGTGTTGCACGCCGTTCTCACACGAAACGCACGACTGTTTGTTCTAAACTGCCCGTAAAGATGGCCGATTTACGTCATACTGCAACCTATCTATACTTACCTGCAATTTTCCTTCAAAATTGTCGGAGTTAACCGACACACGTTAACGTATAAATGAATGATCTAATAACGATATATTATGTGACCGAGTTTTGTCAAATATGCTGAACATGGACTAATTATGTATTTCAAATAATGTTCTGGTAGCAATAAATGTAGCTTTAATGTACCCTATTTAAATCAACTCATTTGTGAAGATTAAATTATAACTGAATTTACCATTTGAAAAGCCCTGATACTTCAGCAACTGCAACTGATAATGCAACTATTTCCTTGAAATGTTTCTCGCAAAATTAGTTACATTTCCCACAATGTGACCCTTACTGGAGCAGAAGTGTCTCTCGTTTACAAGAAAACAAAATTACCAGAAGCGTCTTTCTCGGAAAAAGACAAGGAACTAAGGTTCAGTCAAGTAGGGGCCTACTTTGTAACTGCCTGGAGGTAGTTTAACGGAGGAAGGGCAATTTTTTTGAATTGCAATAAGTCTGATTTCAAAACAAGGAGAAAGGTGTTTAAATTGGGCAGAATCCCTTCTGGACAGTTACTATAGATACGTTCATAAAATTACTCCAAATAAAAGACGTTCCTACCTGAGCTTGAGTTCGTTGGAAAAATAATGGTCGAGACTTTCTCTGGGTCTCTCCGACAGAACATCTTGTTCGAGACCGACAGACAGCGAAACATACACTCGTAGTTAGCACCATAAATCAGTTTCTGCTGAGGCAAAACAATAAAAGCCAGCTGAAATTGGTTCTGCCTTAAATTCTACCAAAACAGACTTCAATACATGGCTGCTACAAAATGAGAGGACAACCAAACAAGCTTTTGTAACAACAAGGAAGGCCGCAATATGCACCATCGCAAAGACTTCAAAGGCACCTGGTTTTAATACACAAATGACAAGCAACATTTCAGTGCCCAAGAATAATGTCCAAACGTTTGGGACTTAAAGCACACACACAACATCGTTTATAGTTGTCAAAGACCAGTACCCGCACCTTATGTGACCTAACATGATAAATGAAATAACAAACCTGTATGACGTGAAGATTTATGCTCAATCGGTCATTTAAGTCACGAGAAAAATAATGGGAAAAAACCTTGTAGTTAGAACAAAACTAATTGTTTAAGTCATTTCTCAAAAACTTGCACAATTCAGGCAATTATATTTCAATGGTAGTTTACTACCATGACCATCGTTGTACTTTGTAAGGTATGTGCAAACACATCTATTTGTTTTAATTTACCAGAACTTGCGCACACCTTTAAATCAAACTGGACTGCACTTTCACGAAACTTTTGACTTTACAAAAGAGCATTTTAATCGACAAAAGTTACTGATCTATAAAAGCCTTAATTATTACCACATACGACAAGGAAACACTTTGTTTGAACAGCTAGAGTGGCCTGAGCAGCCTTTATTTGTTTATGCTTCAGTGAGCTCAAAGGCTGCTCAGACAAAAGTGATCGACCCAGCACAGACCGGCTATCAAGGAATGCGAAACACCGTCCAAGAGGTCATTTGGACGAACGGCGAGGCAATAAAACAAATGCCCGGGCCAAACCGATGACAGATTGAGCACACAGATCCCCCGACCAGCCCGCCTACTGTCTACTAGTGGCAATAAAACATTTGAAGCACACAATTTTGGCCTCAAATTGATTAAAAAAGATTTGCCTTAAAAATCACTACAAATACGTTCAAAAACTAGTGTCCCAAATACCATTGTACATAAAAAAGGGGAAAAACGGTAACAAAGTAGTGAGGCAAACCTGAAGCTACCGCGTTGACTGATGAACTCCACGGTAGTAGAATGGAGATCGACAGACAGACAAATAAACAGCCGCAAACAAACGATAGGCGAGGGGGCAAATACATAAAATAAACAAACTTGGCAGATGAGTTTGTACTAACAAAACAAAATGAAAAAGGGCCGAATTGAAGAAGCTCTGAATTACCAAAACACGAAAAAGATCACCGAGGAAACTTATTTCATGGCTACATTATCATTTCATAACTTACCAGCCTGTGTCTGCCATAAATAAAGAAGTCAATTAGATGCATATAGGTTTCATTCAATAATTATCTGATCCATATTCGTCTTTATCCAGCAGGCGTTGCCATCGCAACGGGCAAAATATTAACAACTCTATTCTAATAACACTTTCAACTTATCGTAGTGTCTGCAACTGCGTCGTGTTGAGCCGCACATATAAACTGTGCAAGTCTCGCGCTCATTCGAACTTCGGGACCATAGTGATCCCAACCATATGGAGTTTTACGTGGGCGAGATTTTGTTTCGTCAATTATTTTAGTTTAACGTAGTTTATGACTATGACAATTATATATGTTGTTGGGATTGTAATACTTAGTGATAAAAAATATGAAAGTAAAATCAATTCAACAATATAACGAAGAAAACCCGAGAATTAAACTTGACCTCAGCTTCCGGTTACTGCAAAAAATTAAGAATTTTGTGCTCACCTCCGATAACAAAACTTATGTAAACGCTTGTTTTGGATGCGCGATGATAATTGCCAGATGCTGTAATTGCAACGCCAGGCCTTTTCATTGCAGTCTATGGTTGTTGAGGCGTCAGCGTCTTCTATAAACTGCGCCAAGCGTTAATTTTACGCCGGTGTGACCTTCGCGAATCAGCGTAAGGGGTTTCTAAAAAGTTAAGATCAAACAAGCATCCTTGTCCCAGAGTTTTGATTATTCTTAATAATAATTAACACATTATTTGTGTATTTATTATAAAAGTTAAAATTAATTTTTTTTAAAAGTGTACTGAGTATTGTTGGTGTTCAGATTTTGTCATTAGATATCATTTAAAACACAGATTTGATTTCAGAAATAAAAATATGTTCTTTGTTTGACGTGTTTTCTCGTTCCGATACGCACGAGACTCGCACAGTCTATTACAGTACACATGCCAGTGACCAAAGTGAAAACAACTTGTTCGCTCCTCCAGCTGTTGAAGATTTGATTATCAAACTCGATTGAGGTGAGTTAAATTGTAAACGGTATTACGCTACGTCACAGGCGGTTACCCACAGTATTAAACAAATTGAATAATTAATAATCATTTTGTACAAAATTAAACTGCATTACGATGACCTGCTGTAGCCCTAAAACTTTAGTTTATCACGTAGTACAATCTTTGCACACATTGCTTTATCTCACATGGTTTATCGTAAGAGCACAAAAACATTGCAAATTGTTTATATTCCGGATTTTGGGGTAAACACTCAAACCTAAGATAGTATATGTTTTTAATAAGACCCATTTTGAAACTATGAATGATGGGTTCACGTTCAAGAGAAAATGTTGCAACCATGAGTTGCTTTTTTGAAATTCATTTGGATGGAGTGTCGTGGCCGAGCGGTCTAGTTCACCGGTCCCAAGCTCTGGTGCTGTCGAGTCCCGGTCATGACGCTTGTGCCCTTGAGCAAGGCACTTAACCATTTGCTTCGTAAACAGTTGGGAAGGTAGTGCATTCTTCTCTACAAGCCAGACTCATAGTTGATGAAACCCATGCCTACATCCTTACGGAATGTGAAGGGAGAAACCCTGTTTCAGCCCCAGGAGTAGGTGGAAACGTGCCTCTGGCGTTAGTTGATTTGTGTCCCCTGCCCAAACCAGTTAAGTGTAGCCCTCACCTTGAAGTGGCCGTCCGGCCTTGTGGGAAAGGCGATATCTCATTTAAAAAAAACAGTAATAATAATGAAAAATAGTAAAATAATACAAATATTGCATATTAAAAAACAAGTAGTATACATTACCTGTGAAAAATATATTTCTACGAAAATTAAATCATTCCTGAATCATTTCAGAATATCAAGCCGAATTTATTCTAGGCTCAATAGAACGATAAATTCCAGAAATTTGTCATGTACTTGTAGAGACTACAAGTTATCAGATTGCATAAAATGTAATAATGAACTTAATAACTGGACGCAGTGTTGACTCGATGTCGTTTTTTCCTTAAATTTCAGTACGGAAACTATGGCTGGATTTCACATTGGCGTAACGATCGCTTTCGTTGGTAATGTAATATTAACAATAGATTTCGATTAATTTACTTGTAGTCACTTGTAATACTTTCTCATTTTTCTGTGTTTACGTATTTGTTATTGTTATGTTGTTTTATGTTTTGTTTATTTTTTGTCAGTTAACGATGTTAACAAAATATTTTTGTTTATTTGTTTGTCATTTTACAATATTTACATTTTTTATTTGTTTTATTTACAACGTTGACCATTATTTTGTTTTGTTTATAGACCCATCTATTGTAACGCACAGCCCAAGGTTTTACCAACCAAGGTTGGGAAACTATGGCAAGCCATAAATGCAAAGCAAAAAACAGATAGACCATGGAGGAAGAATTAGACAGTTTGTAACGATGTTACAAAAATATTTTAAAATACGGTTGAATTTATTGGAAACTAAGCATGGGATGTTTTAAGTAAAATTTTGCAGAAGTTTTGAATTCGGTCATATGTCTGCTAAAACGATTGAATGTTCTGCTTACATTCGGCCGTCTATGCCAACCAGCACAGTCTGTTTATCAGCTACGGTCATGCATCGCAACATGAATGTTGTCACAACAGTGAGCCCGTTATAAAAGACTAGGAACATTGCGCTCTCGTCAAGGCGGTATTTATAAAGATGTTTTGTACCTGACGTTCCTGCATATTAAACCAAAGTTAAAAAAACACCACACAAACACAAAACAATTCAACCATTTTTAACCAAAGTGACCCATCCCCACTATAATTTGGAGGCCATCCAAAAGGAGAACAATTAAATCAAATATGAAATACTAACGGCAACATAAAGGGGCACAGATAAACAAAATTAAGTAATTTGAATAGCCATGGTCCTATTTTCACCGAAAGACTTTGTTCTCTGAATTTGTACAGATGATATTGTTTCAAAACGAATGACACCAAGCATATAAAAACTTTCGCATAATACGCCACAATGTGCACAAAAATACATGTAACATGCAGAATTGTTTGTATAGAAATACTTGGCTGATGGACGTATGAGTAATATCAGTGACAATAAATGATTTTTTTTTAATATACTACTCATCATTGGTGGATTTTTTCGTGCAAAATTGTTTGTATCTGTACATGACCGATTGACTTGGA
This sequence comes from Pycnopodia helianthoides, assembly GCA_032158295.1. NCBI lineage: Eukaryota > Metazoa > Echinodermata > Asteroidea > Forcipulatida > Asteriidae > Pycnopodia > Pycnopodia helianthoides. The sequence goes on along the minus strand of CM063247.1, from coordinate 10,702,261 downwards.
TAATGTTGAATTCTCGACATTAACTCGCTTTGTATTGGCGGACTGTTTCGTGCAATACTTCACATGAAAGCTTCTTTTTCGAATCTATTAGAAAAGTTACCAACGTCAAGAGCACTTTGGCAGAAAGGGCCACATTTAAGATAGAATAAAAGGAATATGCAACCAGTATTAACAACAGTACATACTAGAACAGATGAACAAAATTGCAGCCTACCGAGCGATCAAAAATGCGATATTAAGATTTAACTAAGAACAACAAACGAAAAAAAACATGCAAAGGCGCCAAGAAAATCATCCATAATTACTATAACCGTCATTTTCCTTGTGATGTGATTAATGTTTAGCAAGACATCTAGTATAAATTACACACAGCACAGCATTTAACAAGATTGGGGCTTATTTTTTGAGCAGTGGAAGAGTTTTTTTTCTTCGTAACCTTGGCAATACCCTCTAGCGTCACAATAAGCGCTGTATCGCCCTGGATTGTACTCTGTACGTTCGATATGTAATATTGATATTGGGCAGAGTGAGGCCATCCATCGTCATCTACCTCGCGTATCTCATTAAAATGAAATAGTATTCACATTAATTAATATTTATCAGTGCAATTATTAAAATATTTTCATGAGTTGAAATATGGAATGTTCATATGACGAGGCGAGGCATATATTCCATCTTTCAATGAATGAATATTTTCTCTCAATTGCACAAAATGCAAAACATTCATTATTGTCACATCCAAGTAGATACTTGCCATTTTATTGGAGTGTAAAACTATTTAAGAATAAACAATCTGGACAAGATTGTATTCTGGCGTCCACTACGAGGGTGCTGTAAAGAATTGGACGAAAATGCACGGTGAATAAGTACCAAAGTGGCAAGGTTTCTGACGTATAGCCCATGTAATGGTTTAAAGGAACATTACAGAATTGTTTTTTGCTAACAAAACAGTTGCTGGCAGTGTAAGCACTTTATGTAATCCACCATATACATAAACTGACCAACCTTAGCTCTTTTTCCCGTTGCGTAATGCCAAGTTTCTACACCAGATAAATATATAAAAGGCTACCAGTGCCACAGTTCACAAGCATGATTTTGTTTTCAGTGAATCTGACTTGCACACCATACGAATAATTATTCGAATACTCATAGTCATAGGCCTACAAAACGGTACAGTTCTATGTTTCATGTTCGACATTGGCGAACAAAAATAGGTTGATATTTATGTCGTAAGAAAAACAACAACACAGGATTGTTTATTTTTAAAAAGTATAATTAAAGGAACATAACAGAATTGGTTTTTGCTAACAAAACAGTTGCTGGCAGTGTAAGCACTTTATGTAATCCACCATATACATAAACTGACAAACCTGTAGAAGTTTGAGATCGATCGGCCATCTGGGTCACGAGAAAATAGTGAAAAACCGATTACACATTTGCATGAAATCATATAGATTCAACAAATGAATAAAACGCTCACTGAGCGATAAACTCCAATCGGAAAATTAGTTTATTCATTTCTCATCAAATATGGCATTTCAGACAGAAATATTTCAAGGGATGCTTTCTACTATCATCATCACTAGACCGTGTAAGTTTTATGTAAATCTGTGATCCAAAATTATAATTTACAAGTTTTTTTCTTACCAATTCTGTAACGTTCCTTTAATTAATGAACAATGCCTGACCTACTATTCTCTAACCAATGACAAGTATCTACTTTAATGGATGTTATATAAGTATTGCTATATTTTTTTTTTTTTTTTTTTTACTACTCGGGTACTTGTTGACGAGCGCGGTTTTGTACGAGTATTATTTTTGTAGTATGTTGTGAGCAAAACAAAACGAAATGTGTGGGGCAGGGGCGCTCAACAGAGTACCATCAATTTTGCTCGAAGAAAAGGGGGTGGGGGATGGTGACTATTTTTTTTAATTTTTACTATAGTCTTTTGTTTGTATGGTTGGAAAAGGATATCAGGCCAATGTTGCAAACAAATTTTTCACGTCGGGCAAACCATATGTTCCTCTTGTTGATGGCTAAGAAGCATAACGATGCAAATAAGGAGAGAGAGGGGGAGGAACATGCAGGCACAGTGCAAACTCTATTTTTTCTCTCCAGATTCCAAAAAGAAAAGGAAGGTGATTTGGGAGTGGGGGTACAGGGTGCACACTGCCATTGAGCTATACTTGTACACAGTGCTTTGGACACAGTACTTTCGCGGTACTTTGACCTGTTTATATGTTTCAAAGAGATCCATTCTAACAGCGAGTAAACGTTTAGATTGAATTAAAAGGGATATCGGGTCTCTTACTCCGCAAATTCCAGGGGTGTGTCTGAGCATTGTGGCGTCCCATCACGTGTGCTACATTGGTACCGCGTACAGCAAGGATGTCAAGTCATTCCGTTGGGTCTTATTACCCTACGAAGATCCGTGCGTCTGTACTGCCATACGACTTGGCGGACACCTGCCCTACAAGCCGGTGAGTGGCCACTATATAAAGGGACTCTTTCTAAGCGAGGACTCCGATGAAATTCACAAATTCTTCGATTGCCAAGGTAAGAATGTTTCCCGGTGAAATATTGAAAGTGCCTCATACGTCAATATCATACAGCGACTTCTTTGTAACGGGTTGTTCAAAACGCCTGCGGCCTGCCACTGGAGGCTGGTACTCTTCGTCAGCGAGGACTAGGAAGAAATCTGAAACCATTTCGATTGTGTGGAGATCGGACACCCTGACTCTTTGGGAGATAAAGATTTTCATTTTGGCAAAAAAAACGTTTAGGAGGCTGCAACTTGGAACGTGTTTTCAAATTTGAAAGAGAAGACAAAAAGTTGAAACATTGTACTACTACAGAATGCTCTATTTTGTTCTTGCCTTTTCATTTTACTCAGAATTAGAGAGTGGCAGCAGCTCATCAGAGAGTGGCAGCAGCTCATCAGAGAGTGGCAGCAGCTCATATGCGGAATGTGGTCTTATTCGTTTAGGAGTTGAGAACATTCATCCACCAACAATCCAAGATGGGGACTTCAAAGCATCGTCCATTGACAGTCAAAGCACCGCTGCTTCGGCCAGACTAAACTTCAGAGCGACGTCTGTGACAAACGTGAGTGGTTGGAAGCCCAAAAGTAGCGACAACGCTTGGATCCAAGTGGATCTTGGGACAGATGTAGACGTGCATGGAATCATCACACAAGGTCGCTACAGTGCAACCATACTGCAATGGGTGACCGGGTACACAGTCAAGTACAAAACTAAGAAAGATGCCAACCTGGTGGAGGTCCTGTCTAAAGATGGGAGCACACAGGTAGGCTCACAGTCAAGCACAAAACTAAAATCGGGTCAATGCATCTTCACACTGACCAAATAAGTAGTATACGTACCTTTAAAAATGTAACCCTCCAATATTAATTCACGACATCGCACTAGTCTGCGCACATATTTGCGATATGCGATGTCCCTTCAGGGCCACCATACTAATGCGTTTTCTTTTCACAGATGTTTAATGGCAACACTGATGGGAATTCGGAAAAGACCAATTGGTTTGATGCGCCAGTCACTGCAAATATCATCCGCATTGTTCCAGTCGATTGGGAAAACGAACCCGTCCTTCGCTTCGAGCTTTTCAGTTGCATCCTGTTTACTGATTAGGCTAAATAGGCGACTTCGGCCTAAGTCGCAAACCCATCAAGGCGTGAACCTGATGTTTTTTTTTCAGCAACCTAAGTAGTCTATCATGTGGGCGCAGCCTTAGTACGGAAACTCGCATTGTATCAGCCCCAGGCAGCGCGCCGTAATGATACCTGTTGTAAAACAATTAAACAAATTAAAAATGGCAAAGAGTTGATAGTCGTATCTTTCGTAAACAAGAAGAGGTGACCGTATTTTTAGGTCCCGTGGAATGTTCCGATGCGCATGTGTATACATCAGCCCATCCCGGCGCTTTTTGATGAGGCAATTGGACCGAGGGAAGCCCCGCGTAGACTAAATAATAACATCAAGTTCATACCTCGTTGAGTTTGCGACTCCGGCGCAAGTCGTGAAGTTTGTCATGAATGTGGCGACGACTTGGGGCACAACTCGTGAATTTTGCCAAGAACATTGGCCTTAACTTTTTATTGGTGTCAATACTTTTACGACTTGAGGCACAAAGTCGTGAAATTTGTCGGCAGTTGGCGTCAATTTTAACGAAATGTGCACGAGTCGTAAATATTGGCGTCAACAGTCACGACTTGTTTGGGTACATGTCGTAAATTCTGCCATGAGTATTGACGTTAATAACGATAGCCCTTCATGTCCACCGCACTTAACACTGGTTACAAACGCTACATTGCTTTTCAATGTTAAAACATGTGTTAAATGTATTAGATTTAATATGAGTATATGTCATTGCAATTATATTGTATTTGGTTGGAACAAAGAGAATTGACTGGGGCGGTATTTTCCGGATTAACCTGTCGGCCCTCTACCAACTGAGTTATCTAGCCCTATGTTGGTCTCCCTATTTTGGCAATATCGTTGTTCGGGGTGCCAGTCAGAAGCCAGTCAACATGTAACTGCCGCGTACCTGGGAAGCGGCAGCAAAGGGATCACCTTATTAAGGGTTTGCGACTTTTTATTTGAAATATAAAATAATGAACCACAAAGGAAACTGACTGGGTAAATTTTAAATAATTTGGGGTTGAACAAAGACAAATTGAATAGAGCTTGGGTTTGAACCTGCGACCTCCAGATTAATTTGTCAGCGCTATATATGAACTTTAACGGCTAAAACAAACATTACAAAAGGAACATTATATATTGCCCCAACTGTAAACTAATATGCGTGTACAATATGTGGCCGACCCGTGATTCACATCTAGTTTTTTATTTAGTTTATATAAAATAGTTTGTTGAGTTTTGAGTTGTTCTGTAGTGTGTAGTCAGGCATCGTCTTTTAATTGGAAGACAATTTTCACTAATTAGTTCTGTCAATTTATATCAAAATTACGTGGCTTTTGCTCTTATGTAAACATTGAGGTGGCCTGGTTGATGTTTAGCGAATGTTTTAAGTATGTTTGTTTCATTTTACATTCATTCATCACCCCCTTATCTCCAACCAGTACACACTTAAAATAAATCGTTGGAAATTTAATCACCTAATATGCAAAGATTTTTAATTATAAGAAGGGTAAACATCGAAAATGTGTTTTTGTATTAGGACAAGATTTGTAAACCGATTCTTTGCGTTTTTGATTATTTTTTATGTGTTTTTTCCGACTCAGCAAGAAGTGCAAAATGGGAAATGTTTTTTAGCTTACGGTTGGGCACTATTTCAGAATGAATTTCGTCTTGGAGAAAAGTATTGTTACTTAATCGAACGTATCGAAAGTAATGCTTCAGATTATTACTCAATCATTTTTTGTGTTTTCGATAGTTTCCACTTTAATGGATTCATATTAATATTCCATGTTTGTTGTAGTAAATAAGTTTCAGGAAACCTGTTCGTAGTTTATTTGTCATACACCAACGGCTGTTATTGTTGCAATCCGCTCAAGCAGAACGCAATGAAATAACTATGAACTGTATTTGGAATTTAACATTGCTTCTCATGGCTAATCATAACACGAGGTTAGTGCTACAACTGAACGTTTTAGTATAGTGAAAAGGAGAAATCCGCTTTATCGAATGCCTTTGTTTTTCAAGAAAAAGTGTATGCCTTGCAGGTCTGTCAGTGTTTTCGCCTAAGGAGGTACGCCTTAATAAAATCCAAATTTGTTTTCCCTCATAGAGACTTCTGAAACTGGCAACAGATTTACCAGGTAGTCCGTTGTTTACGCAGTTCTGAGCCACTGATCTTCTTTTGATCTTTCATTGCGAACAGAAAAGACCAAAACATAAGGGACAAGTTGATAACAGCAAAACTAAACCGGAGTCCAACCGACTCAACCTCTAAGCAGCTCGCTCCATCCCCTGATGATTCGGGTTGTGTAAACCCGGACAAAACACTTAACATTCTAATCTCCATACTGGAAGAACAGGTCACATGTCCTGAAAACTCATCTCGGGACTAAAAATCCGCATACGGATTGATTACAATTTACCTGAACCTAACCGAAATACACAAATAATGTCTCTCACGAGACATGAGTCCAATGGATTCTATCAGAATCACCCACACACAACTGATGAGTGGCAATAAGGCATGAAAACATATATCTGTATTGCTATACAGAGTAGATCTGAAAAATTATCCTCGCAGTCTCCCCCCAAAAATCCATGTTATGTTATGTTTGTCAACTACCCTGTCAATCTGACCAAAAATACAAACATAATACCCCGACGGATACCCTACCCATAAAACATGCAAACAATTCATTTTTGTTTTATTCCTCAAGTCAATAGTGTTAGAGCGTCGCTGAATGGGAAAGTGCCATCATTTATCTACCGTCCATTGTTAACACAGATCTGAGCCAGTGATCTTTTTTTAGACTGACTGGATTTTGAAACTTGCATGGTAGCACATTTTCAACGCGTGCCGTGCGTGTTTTGATGCAAACTTTCAAAAGAGCTAATAGAGACATAAACCAGCTTCGCGAGTAAAGAAAACCTTGTCGGTGAATCAAACCCCCTTCCTTAATTTAAGCACCCATCCCAACCAGGCAACGGTTGCCTTGTGGTTCACTGGTAAACAATTGATCACTCACCTGGAAATTTAAACAGCTGCTCTTGAATATAAAAATAGCTGCTCTCGAAAATACAAATAACTGCTCCTGAAAATAAAAAAAATAAATGTTTTCGAAAGTAAAACAAAATTATATCGTAAAAGACAAAAAAGCGATGGCACTTTATACGGGATCTTGTAAAATGGTTGGGCCATTATTTATGATTTTACCATAATACCAAGGCACAAGAGGGCGTACTCGGCATTACTCAGTCAGAGCTGTGTATAGACCTTTCTATTGTTGGTAAACAAACCTCGCTGGTTGGCATGGACGGCCGAATGTTAGCAAAACATTCGATCATGTTAACAGATGTTGTAACCAAATTAAACACTGCTGCAAACTTTCAAACGACCTCATCATTATTTGTATGTATTTTTGTGTAACATTGTTAAAAACTGTTGCATCTGTTTTATGGCTTCCCATAGTTTTCCAAACGTGGTTTGTAAAAGCTCGTTACCAAAATTGTGTAATACCTTTACGTGTGGAAACATAATCGAACACTTTAAGGAATCCCTACGTCTTTGGATCAGTTTGCAGGAAAAGTACAAAATGTATGATCCGTTTAATAAGCCAATTCTGCCCGAAGATGCCATTCCGACTGGTTCCCCGCTCGCCATTACGATCACAGAACCGAGGAGCTTTGAACAATAGGAACCAGCCTATTTTATTTTTACACCGAGCCTCTGTTTCGACCTAAGTATGCGTATACGGATTTTGCGTTGAAGCAATCTTCCATTGCTAAAATTGTCTGTAATGGTAATAGCTGTATTACCATAACACAGGGTTTTAACATCAACAAATTGATAACGTTACCAGTGACCATTAGGTTATTTCCAATAAATTGTTGACACGTTCTTACATCCAGCACCCCCCCCCCCCCCACCGCCACTCCGTGCTTGTTAAGGCAATATCAAGGTCCATTCAAGTCCTAAAAGCAATCTCATTGGCTGCCGTTTTATGCTAAATAAAAGACCTGCATCGGCGTATTTATTATATACAGTAATCTCTCCCCAATTCGTTGCTAAACGAACGAAGTACGACTAGGTCTTATCGGCGGCACGACAAGCGGTTCTTTCCACACATTTCAGATGAACATGGATGGTGTAAAAGGCCTCGGTGTATCGCTCGCCTATTTAGGTAAGAGAACAAGTACTGACGTTGTTATAAAGTTCATAGTTACTAGCTTTAGGTATGAGTTTGTCTGCGAGATAATCACCGTCTTGTCAGGGTCCCTCGGGTGTGTCTCTAGAAAGGATCACTGTAGCAACAGTACTCTGACTTAATGTGTCTCAACTTGCATGGTCTAACAATATTAGGACCGTAGGAGGGTGAAGGGGGAGGGCTCAATGTACCGACCCTTTTATGTTTTTGCTCAGAACCTTTTAACAGCGGAGTCGATCACTACAAAACGTTGTGACTTTCCCTAAATATTTTCTAGGGGCATGATCATTAAGACATTTTGACGGAGGATCTACTTTTACCATGACAACCGTTTATTTTTACATTGTACCTACGTTTTTTTTACACTATAGTGGACAGATGATAGGTTTTTTATACTTTAACGCTATTAATTAAAATTTAAAAAATAATAATAATAATTTTAATAATAAAAAGAGGAATTTCGAATGTTGTTTTTGTCCGCGAAATTGGGTGATAAATACCGCACTCAACGGTGAACTTGGAACTATAGGCCTGATGTTTAGTTTTCAAGACTCTTGCAGTAAATTAGCCTAATTACTGCAATAAAATAGCCCCTTGCAGTAAATTTGCATAATTACTGCAATAAATTAGCCTAATTCTTACAGTAAATTAGCCTAAAACATGCCCAATATTTAGTTTTCAAGACTCTTGCAGTAAATTAGCCTCATTACTGCAATAAATTAGCCTAAAACAGGCTAAATATTTAGTTTACAAGACTCTTGCAGTAAGTTACTAGAATCGTGGTTTAAATTTCAAAAGATACCCAAGTACAGTATTCGTCCTTTTCTTTAATATTGTCATTTATTGTTATTACAGTTCGGAGGTGTTAAGCCCAAGGGAACAATAAGTGCCTCCCGATATTTTTCACACAGTTAAGTTGTTCGTGTTATATGTGCACGAACACCTCTTGTATTTTCTAGTTTTTCTCTTCTTCAGAATCGTTTTCCTCTTTTTCTTTTTCCACGGAACTATTCTTGACATGTCGCATAACTCAAGATTGAAATTGAATTGAACCTTGATACTTGGCATATACTTAAACATAAAGGTAGCACTTAAACAATGACGTCATGATGACGTCATCAGGTGTCGAAACCAAGGTTTTTAAGTTTTAAAAATGACCATTTGCCAATCGATATATTTCATTGAATTTAACAGATATATGGTGTATATAATTGGGCATCTGATCAAGACTGGGGCAACATTAGACAAGTTAACGCCGAAATCGTTTGACCATAAAGTTTGCCTTTGGTTTTCTTCTTCAAAACATTTTTTTCCAGGCTTATAAACAGCATAACTTAAGATTGAAAGTGAATCGAACATTAAACCTCATCAGAAAATTGAACCTTAACCCATTAGCCACTGGACCGCCCAGCCGCCCAAAGCAGTACACTGTACACGCGCGGTAGGAGAAATCGCTCACCAGCTTGTGTTTTTTTGGAGAATTAAAACTATCCATCAAAATGAACTTTTTCGGTCTAGTCAATGACACTAATTTTTAATTTCCCCCTTTCACAGTTGCCTTGCTAAATATTAACCCTAATGATAATTACGTAATTGTACCTCTCATCAACACCACACACTAATTGGTAGCTCAAAATGTAGTTTTCTTTCACCATGATGATACTGTGAAAAACTATAATGCCTATGCAATTAATCACTATGAGCAATTGATGCCACTAAAAGCCTTCACAAAGGTCTATTGTGTATTGCGCTAAAAATAATTGTTCCCAGAGGGCTTATCACTTGCCCAATTGAAATAAGCTGTAATTATTATATGACAATATTAACGAAAAGGTCAAAACACTGTTTTCGTAATAGTATGGGCCTAATAAGCCTTGGGTATATTTTAAAATTTGAACCAAGTTTCTTGCAATTTTGTGCAAGAGTCTTGATAAACTGAAAACAAATTCAGCAAACTTGGGCGGTGCAGGGACTAGAGGGTTAATATCAAGACGACACAAACTTGATGATGTCATAATGACGTCATCAGGGATTGAATTACATTAAATAAAAGTGAAATTTGTTTTGGTTGTAACTGATGAACCACCTGTTGGATTTTTACAACCTATGCATAAACGGAAAGGTATTTAGGTTTAAACAAACGCTACACAGAGCATGACGACATTTGACCTGGACTTCCGGTTAAAACCGCAAGTTACAAATTTCAAAAATTCATACATCAAGAACTACTTATTATTTCAGCGCATTTTTGCATAAGGTTGTTCACCTTTTAGCCTCCTCAAACTTTAAGCACAATGATGAAAACATTTTGACCCTACATCCTGTCAACACCTGACGTTACAGCGCAATTATGTGCTGACCCCGATGTTAATGCACAATAGTGTGCTATTAAAACACATGTAGACGTGAGTTTAGTGCACATGTATACAGCGTGGTAGGAGACCAGCCTGTAGGTCCCGTGACCAAATTCTGGGAACAAAGGTTTGAAAGTGTTTTTGTGTTCCCTGACGAATACCGAACAATTTTGACTTGGGCTGCCCCCTTGAAAATGTCAGGCATTTCCGGGAGGGGTCAACAAAGGTCAAGCAGGGGTCAAAATTCAAATATATTCCATTCTTGTCGGAATGCGTATCAAATTACTCGTCTAGTCATGAGGATTCCAAAAATGTACAGTTTGTTATACCTTCGACCCTTAAAAAAAAACCTTAAATAAGGGCAACCTTTACAAGTAAAAGTGGTTGCCATAACCTTAAAATTTCAAAATGGCAGCTAAAAAGTTAACATAAATTATTCAAAAACAATTTTTTCCCCAAACCCATGGATAAGAAACTATTATAAATGTTTGTCACCGAAACGTCACGAGCAATTGACTGCAATGAAAATACTTAGCGTCTGGAAATTACAGCGTCTGGCGATTATCATCGCGCGACCAAAACAAGCGTTTACATATAAGTTTCACTATCAGGTGAGCAAACAATCTTAATTTTTTTTGCAAGTAACCGGAAGTTGAGATCAATTTTAATTCTCCTAGTTTTTTCTTCGTTATTTCATTGAATTGATTTCACTTTCATGTTTGTTATCACTTAGTATTACATTCCCAACAACATATATATAATTTCCATGGCCATAAACTACGTTAAGCTAAAATAATTGACGAAACAAAAACTCCCCAACGTAAAATTCCTTGTGGTTGGGACAACAATGGTCTCGGCCGGAAGTTCGAACACGCACAAGACTTGCAGAGGTTCTTTAAAAGTTACAACTAAGAATAAAAATGTTGAGGTCAAATTAATTTTATTTTGAAAGAGTCCCTATGGAAGTGTAGAACATGTATGTAATTGCTGGATTTTTTGACAAAACAAACACTTAATCAAATTATTTACTACTGTACTATTCGCGTTTTTTCACATTTGTCGTTAACTTACGTGATATTTTGATGATTTTTTAATACAAAAACCATCTAAAAATTATTGTCTGTGATTCCACATCACTAAATGTTTTCACTAAAACAGTAAGCCGGTGTGTCCCTTTAAGTTTCCCCAAATAGATTTGCTATTCTCTATTAGGTGTTCGGCGATCTTCCGAAAACGTATTGTTACTGTTCTGTTTTCCCCGTCTTCTTCCTTCACCCTGACCCTTCTCATCAATATTTCGCAAAAAGTAAAAATCGTAAAGACTTGAAACTTGGTATAAAAACGGCACTTGAAGAACTACACAAACACAAACACACAGGTGTTCGTGAGTGATGTCACATTGAACTGGTGACGACATTTTACCGTCAGCAGGTGGCAAATTACAAGGGTTTTAAGGTTGAAAATGACCATTTGCTTGTTACTGTAGTATCGGCAATTTGAAAGCTGTGATGTTCTTAAATGGGAATCTGATAGATCAAGAAAACGTTATCGCCAAAATCGTATGACCTTTACTTCTGGTCGCACCGGAAGGTCAAAGTTTGCTTTCAGGTTTTTTCTTCAAATAATCATTTTCGAGGTTTATCTACAGCATAACTCAAGATTTAAAATTGAATTGAACGTTAAAACTCATCAGACAATTAAACCTCAACATGAAAAACGACACAAACTTCATGACGTCATGATTACGTCATCAGTATTGAATTACATTAAATCAAATCTTATTATTTAACAAAATCTCTCCTGGACCACATGTTGGATATTTACAATCTACACATCGTCGAAAAGGTCTCTAATAAGTGAACAAACGCCACACACAGTGTGGCCACATTTGATTTCGACTTCCGGTTCAAACCGGAAGTTTAAATTTTCAAAGGGACAACATTTTAAAGGGACAACATTTTAACATTTACATCTGGTCGAAACCGGACGTTAAAGCGCAAGTATCTGTTGACCAACATTGATAACGCACGATAGTGCCCTAACACACATATACAGTCATAAACCACAAGGTTACCTTCCACACCATTTACATGTACTTTGTAAATGTATCAAGTTTAGTGTACATGTACAGCGTACGCGTGCAGCGTAGATGTACTCTACGAATACATTCAACATCCCAAAGATAATCCATCTATATTTGACAAATTCATAACTCCTGAACCACACATTGGATGTTTACGATCGCTGCATCTTGTGGAAGGTCTTATAAAACCAAAAAACGCTACACAGAGTGTGACCCCATTTGACCTTGACTTCCGGTTCAAACCGAAAGTTGAACTTTAATATTTGAACAATCTACACATCACCAGAAGGCCCTTAATAAGCTCAAATTACACGTTTAAACAAAACTTTGAGTGCAAGGATGAAACATGTGTCAATGTGTACCTTACACTGTGCTTAATCAAAATCCAATACTTAAGAAAATTTTAGTGCTGCCATCTTCGCTTAGAAAGGGTCAAACATTGAGAGGTCAGCAGTTTGGTTTAAACAAAATAAAATTTGATTAGAAACAAATTTGGTGTGCAACCAAAATTTCTTCGGGGATTAAAGGGCTATTGTCCGCTGAATGAGAATTTCATACTTTTGAAACACATCAACAGTGTCAAGTTTAATTAAGAAGTCATTTAATAAGCAATAATTACACGTTTAATCAAAACAATTAAGTGCAATGGTGAAACAAGTGTTAGCGTGCACCTTACGCTTTTTAGAAACGAAATCCACTGTTTTAGGACATTGTTTAATGGTGCCCTCCCTACAAGGTGTCAAACGTAATCAAACGCCAATTCAATAACCACCCGTAATGACACTTCAGTGAAACAAAACAATGGTTTATTACAATTACTTATTATAATGTTGTATGCATCATTAATGTGGAAAATAGTCGACCACTCGTTTAACATTATTACCATAAATCATTGATTACATTTGACAATAACATGCATGTCAACGTCTTACCAGCTAGATATACGTTTGTACTGTGTGTGCATTAATGAATATCGGATGGAGTCATGAAAAACTGCATGAAACTGCACATAATGCACGGAGTCGTACCTAAGAGATTCTTCGCACTGAGTTGTTTCAAAATGAAACAAAACATTACCGTACTGAAAGTCAGAATTGTAATCTTGCAGCAATATGTAAACTTTGCCTCCATTCCTACACATGCTCAGCAGTACAGAGCCCCTATAGGGAAAGGGAAAAAATAATGAAAGGTAAAAACAAAATTTAAAAAAAATTAATATTTCATTCCCTCGAAATGTTACTTCGTTTCCTCAAAATATTGTTTTGATACCTCAAAATATTATTTCATTCCCGAAACAAAAATTCAATTCCGAAATCATTTCATATCCCCGAAATATGTTTTCGTTCCCTCGAAATATCATTTAATTACCTTGAATAGTTGTTTTCCCTTAAAATATTATTTCCTTCCCTATAAATATTATTTTGAGGGAACAAAATATCTTCAATGGCTTGTATCTTACTAATTGTATTTATTTTGACTATAAAATTGGTGCCAATTATGTTTGTACATTTTTATCGTTCTGTTTGATACATATAATTTGTTGATTTTAAAATCTAATTTGTTGTGAAAAAGTTTAGGTTGATGTCATATCGTGGTTGATAAATTGTCATTTTGTTCCCTGAGCATTACGCTGAAATTTAAATCTGGCTATGAATGTTACGGGTATTTCGGTAACATCTTGATTGTTTTTCTATTATAGTAACGTGAACAATATTTGAAGCAACCATTGGCTTTAAGATGTCGTAATCCCCTCATTAAACATTTTACACTCCGATAGTGTAATGACTGTTCAAATAAGTTACCTACAAACTGAGCCCCTTTTGTTCAGTATATCATGTGTATCTAAACTATTGTCTAAAAGGTCAACCTTGCAAAACAAGAAGGATGATGTGGTTGTACACAAAGACACTTTTATCTTGTGCTATCACTCATACTGCATTGACATTGTACCCTTCCCGATAAAGCGACAACTATGATTCCTTATATCCACTCGACCCCTTAGCCTGCAAGTATCCCCTTATAAAGGACCAACTTGAGCATATAAATCAACTCATGTAAGTAACAAATTTAAAACATTATTAGCTTTTAAACATTTTAGCCACTGGACCGCCCAGCCATAACATGTGGTAGGAGGAAACGTTCACCAGCTTGTGTTTGGAGAAAAATAAAGTAACATAAAAATAAAACTAGTTAGTCATCGGTACGCGGTGGCAAGACCAAGGCAATCAATCGTTCATGTGGATCATTTTTATTGTTGCTCCTGCGCACTCACAAGTAACCAACAAAATTGTGGGTAAAGACAGTTTAGCCGCGAGATGTCTCGTTGTCCAAACAGTTAGACAGCCCGTGGTACTTTTTTATTGATTTTATTGTGGATTTATAAAGACCTATTAGTCTTTTAATTGAGCTATCAGTTAAACAGCAGCTCATAGATTTGGGTCTTTCCTATCATTTGATGTACCCAATCTACAAACAACTTCATTAAGAGGGCACATAGTCCACACGCTATAACCTCATGATGACGTCATCATCCCCCAACATTATGGTTTTATCTACACACTAAGATCTAAATACATGTAAGTTTAAAGTTTGAGATATGACAGTTTGGATTATGACGGAAGTAAAGTTTACATAGGGTTACACTATTTATAAGATGTGTGCAATACTTCAATAACCTTTATGTGGTTTAAACACATTGTATGTTTCAACTATGGTTTCATATATATTTTGGTATGTAACCGGTACATTTAAAGCCTTGACAACTACCTTTAAGGTGACGTCAGGTAACACATGATGACGTCATCCTGACGTTACCTAACATTTTGGATGTAACACATCCAAGCTTGAATACATGTAAGGTTTCAGCTTAATGAACACCATTGTTGCTCTGTGTATATATATCTTGTAAAACTCTACATTTATGGTAGTATGACAACAATCGATGACGCCATGAAGACGTCACTCCATAATTTATGTATACTACCTTCCAAGCCTGTTGCAAGAAAAACTCTGATTTTAGCTTGTTTTATTCTCAATGTAATAAGTGGTTGAAATTTGACAAAAAGTAAACGTTATTGTTATACGTAGTTACCAAAATACGGTTAACAAAAACTTCGTTCCAGACATCTTGTAAAAATGTATTTTGAACTGTTTCAAACCTGCCGCTAAAGGGTGCTCTTGAATTTATGACGTCGCCAGTTCAATAATTTCTTACTGACCCTTGCCAGACACTTACAATTTTAAATTGCAAAGCACTTCCGGTATTGACCGGAAGTAAATGTCAAATGGGGTCTGACTCTATGTAAGATATAAAGAGAGATCCTCAAGAGCTTTCATATCACGCTATTGTCTGTAGCTATCATGGTTTTCAAAATATGAATTTTCGACACATCTAAAATATTAACGGTTTTCATTAAAATGACGTCATCGATGACGTCATCATCTCAAAAAAGTTGCGGTTTCGTCTACACACTAAGATCTACGTACATGTTAAGTTTCAAGGTCCAAACTTTACTTTTTGTGAAAACTTGATCAGAATGTTCAGGGGGAAGAAGAAAAGGTGGGGGAAAATAATAGTACCATAAGAATAGGTTTTCGGCTGAATGCCGAACACCTAATAAATAGTTCGAAATAAATGATTTAAAAATCAATTTTGGACAATTAAAGACCACGTTTGGTTGATGATGTCATCGCGACGTCAACATGACGTCACCACGACGTCATCGCGACGTCATTATTTCTAATCCAGACATTGAGATTGCTAAGTATGTGCTAAGTGTGGAACTTTCGTGTGGGTACTGAATTTTTTAAACATTAAAGTCCAACTTTCGGTTTGAACCAGAAGTCACACTTTATGTAGCGATTGTTAAGTCTTCAAATACCCTTCTGATGATGTATAGATTATACTTGTATTTCCTTCCTCCATGATTATACAAATCTTATGTGTGGTTCAGGAGCTCACAGATCTATCAGCCTGATGCAAAACTTATGCTAAAATTATAAGTAGTTCTTAAGATGGGAATTTTTGAAAAGTTAAATTTCCAGTTTGAACCAGAAGTCGATGTCAAATGGGGTCACACTGTGCGTAGTGTTATGTTAACCTTTCAAAGACCTTTTCGATGATGTGTAGATTGTAAATATTCAACATGTGGTTCAGGAGTTATGAATTGTTTTATATATTTAACTTTGATTTAATGTAATTCAATACCTGATGGCGTCATCATGACGTCATGAAGTTTGTGTCGTCTTGATGTTGAGGTTCATTTGTCCGATGAGTTACAATGTTTAATTCAATTACAATCTTGATTTATGCTGTAGATAAACCCGGAAAATGATTTCTTGTAAGAAAAACAAAACCAAAAGCAAACTTTGACCTTCCGGCACGACCAGATGTAACGGTCATACAATTTTGGCGTTCACTTTTTGAAATTTTCCCCCAGTCTTGATCTATCAGATGCTTAAGACAATCGTAGCTTCTAAATTGCCGAAACTACAGCAAAAAGCAAATGGCGTCATAATGACGTCATTATACAAGTGCCGTCTTCATGTTAGGGTTCAAGTATATGCCAAGTTTCAAGTCTGTGCAACTTTCACTTTTTGCGAAATCTTGATGAGAAGGTTTAGGGAGAAGAAGAAGAGGTGGTAGAAAAAAAACCTGAACAATAACCTGACCTCATGCATTGACGTCACCACGCCGCCATCTTAGAGGTAAAAAGATGACGTAACACTGGAAAACGCACATCTAAGTACGCGCGGCGCACAGAAACGGCCAATGAGTAGCCTTCTTTTGACCTCCAGCCGAGGGCGCCCTACTCAAATGACGTCATGTGCATAAGGTCTATAGGTCTTTGGCTGATTGCCGAACAGCTAATAAAGAATACAAAATCAATTAGGGGAAACTTAAGCAATACTTAATTAGGAAGAAATATTTTGTTAAATTATGATTCATTAAGGACATGTGTGGTTGTCCAATTTAGGTAAACTTAAGTTAAGCCTATCATTATAAAAAATAGTGTTGGTGATTTAAAATGGCGGACCGTGTTAACAAAGCGGTTTTCTCCAAACATGGGAGTGTGGCTACTTCATCAGCCTGGCAGTAGAATGCAAGTGTTACACCAGTTCGATGAGTAAAGTAGTGAATAATTTGATTAATTGTTTTGTCTAAAAACACAGCGAATACATATCGTTACTGTTTTACTATTCTACACTTCCATAAGGACTCTTTCAAAACAAAAATTGACCTCGACATTTGTTTATTCTTAATTGTATTTTTATAATTGCTAGAAAAGTGTGATGTCGCAGTATAAATGATTACTATGGCAATAATGTGTTGAAGTCATTTTAAAATGAACTTAGCGTTTTGTGACAACGCAGACCCTCTAGATTAATCATGAGATTATAACACAGTTTTTAACTACCTGATTGTGATAGCGAAGTTTGGTTTGGGCAGTGACATGTTGAGTACAAAATGAATGGCCCTAATGCATTATCTCCAAAACAAATTATTTAGAGCATACACGTTCAATCATTACTCTTATTCCCTTTTGGGGGGTAATTTGTAGTGCTTGTTTTATACCGAATAATGAGAAGGAACATGCCTCAATAAATTATGTTATTATGAGATCAATGTTCGGGAGCCTATGAAGTTTTTATCCCCAACAATGGATGTACTTATTTAAAAAACATTCATTTAAATTAGTTTTACTGAACATTGTGGGATTATTTGTTTAATTAATTTCCACTTGGAATGATCTTGTCATGTCAGTTTGTGTGAGAGATTTATTTGTGTCTAAATTCACGTTTGCTGAAAGTTCACGGAATCTACCTCCATACAAGCTCTGACTTACTGAATTTTTTAGTGGGAAAAGACAATTTTACGTTCAGCTGAAATCACCAATACTCCGTGTTTTGGACTTTACGCAGACCACGGACCAGGGGCAAAGGACCACCGGCAAATATACCACCGGCAAATAGACCACCGGCAAATAGACCACCGGCAAATAGACCACAGGCTTAGCCCTCAAATTTACCCCTTCACGATGCTGTCCTCTTTACACGTGAAACTTTGTATTCACTTCATTTAGCCGTTCAGTCATGAGGCTGTCTCATTAGTTTTCCTGAAGTTGGGAAAATTCTACATAGCGAATGTTTAACACTCTTACCTGCTCACTTCAAACGCACGCACATTGAAACTTTTTCCCTGGGTTGCAATCCCTGAAACTCTACTGAGAAGTGACTTCAGATTACCATCATGGTTTCTAAAGAAATTCGTCAAGAAATTAAAAGCATATCATCAGCTTTATACATCAATTTGTTACTAAAGAATGAATTTGCCGGCGAGTGTCTTAAAGGTAGGGTACGCTTTTGATAATATTGTCAAAGACATGTATCCTCACTTGGTGTAGCCCAACATGATGCATAAAATAACACACCAGTGTAATACTGAAAGAAAAACACCCTTGTTGCGTAGAATTGTGTGCTTTAAGATGACTGAAAAAGGCTTCATGCCTAAAGCCTTTCTCTGTTTCAAAGTTTTGGGGTGAAAATTACCTCTTTCTCAAAACTACACTACTTCAAAGGGGGTCGTTTTTCAAAATGTTTTATACTATCAAGAGCTCTTCAGTGCTCCTTACCAAGTCATTATGGTAATTCACTTGTACAGTAATTACCAAAAGTATACCCTGCCTTTAAAGCGTGTCCTTACGAGCCCAGACTCTACTAATATGAGTAATCTAACGAACAAAAAAATCAGCATGTCAAATGCACAATCTTCAATTTTCCATTTACTATTGTTACTTCAGTTTTACTTTTTAATACACACAAAAGGTGCTTTATTAAAACAAAATATGTATCTGTGTCTCACTTTATAACAGCCAAGATTGATCAAGATAGTTCGCAAATTGGACCAATGAAATTCGTTATTTTCTGAAACGTCAGAACGGTCTGTGCCTTTTACACCAAGGAGAAAAACCTATTTTTTTGTTTATATTTTGTTTGAACGTTTGTTGGGAGACATTCAAAACGGACGGCTGAACAACAACTGGATCCGATAATGTTAAGTCATTAAGAAGGGTTCAGAGAACGCACGTAAATAATAAAACTACCTTCGACGGTTCTTAATTAGGTGGGCTATATTGTTATTATTCTTGGTTTTTTTTAACCGTTTGTAGGAAGACAATTTAAACGGACCGCTGAGTAACAAAATAATTTAATAACGTTCAGTCATAGAGATGGGTTCAGAAAACGAACGTTAATTAAACACTGGATCACTGACCGAAACATAAATGTTAATAATAATGTTAATGGATTGGTATGCTCTAGCGTGAGTAATTTTTCCATCAGTTCAATAATAAGAAATTGTCAGTTTGTTCAATGAACCGTTTTGAAATCAAGCTTAAAGGAATATTACAAAAAAACATGATAAAGGCAGAAACATTTTAAAACGAAATCACATAGGAAAAAGATAATGAACGACAGTAAAGAAAACATGATGCACGTTGTAATCAGTCACCAACAAAATCAGTTCGGGCACGATGGTAACAGCCCTTGGCTCGATTTCTGAAAGCACCAAAGGTTGATCTTAGAGACCGTCTAAAACGAAAACGGCAACAAAGGATTTTGGTAAAATTCATTCATTTTGTGGGTTCACATGAGATTTTACAGATTTTAATTGTTTGTAAGAAGTATTCAATTTGAATACCCTTGTCCGGTGCATTTCAGAAAAATTCGCGAAAAGCCCTGTTAGGCCTATACGTCATTAAGTTGTGGGAGCTTCATTTTGTATAGCCGCTTTGCGCAACAAGGAGGTATAAAAAATTAAAAAAACATCACACAAATGACGTCAAAGTATTGTCATTTTTCAAAACATTGAGGTTGGGGCCTAATTTATTTATATTAATAAGAATATCAAAACTACATTTATATGATAAACAAACACATTATAAGCAAGTTTAAGTAGCTTTCTCGCTAACAATTTGTTCGCTCAAGTAGCTGTTTAAGATGTATTTTTCTACAATTGCTAATAAGCAAAGTGTGATGTCACGATGCAAGTCACTGTATTGACAATAATTGTCTTGAAACCGAGCCGTGCAGCGTTTTGAAGACCTCGACCAGTGACAAGTGACGTACCGTATCTGCTCTGACTAAACATTCAACGAGCTGGCGATGCACTTAAAGGAACATTACAGAATTGATAAGAAAACGACTTGTAAAATATACTTTTTGATCACAGATTTACATAAAACTTACACGGTCTAATGATGATGATGATAGTAGAAAACATCCCTTGAAATATTTATGTCTGAAATGCCATATTTGATGAGAAATGAATAAACTAATTTTCCGATTGGAGTTTATCGCTCAGTGAGCGATTTATTCATTTTTTGAATCTATATGATTTCATGCAAATGTGTAATCGGTTTTTCACTATTTTCTCGTGACCCAGATGGCAGATCGATCTCAAACTTCTACAGGTTTGTAAGTATGGTGGATTACATAAAGTGCTTACACTGCCAGCAACTGTTTTGTTAGCAAATACCAATTCTGTAATGTTCCTTTAAAGTTAACTTTAAAAAGTCACCTAAACCTAAACTTTACGTTTCAACGCTGACATTATTATGCCACAACATTTGTTAAACAACACTGCTTGATCACAGATCGACCTTGGTCAACAAACATAATCGAGAGAATTAAAAATGAATTGCTTTTATGTGTCTTAGGAGCATATCTGTGCATTGTGGCCTCCCATCACGTGTGCTACCTTGGTACCGTGTACAGCAAGGATATCGGGTCGTTGCGTTGGGTCTTACCCTACGAAGATCCGTGCGTCTGTACTGCCATACGACTTGGTGGACACCTGCCCTACAAGCCGGTGAGTGGCCACTATATAAAGGGACTCTTTCTTAGCGAGGACTCCGATGAAATTCACAAATTCCTCGATTGCCAAGGTAAGCAAGTTTCCCGATAAAATATTGAAAGTGCCCCATTCGTCAATATCATACCGCCTTTCGGTATGTTCAGAAAGTTGACACTAAATACACTCAAAAAAGTTATACACTCTTATTATTAGTAACGTTTACAATTTTTTTTACACAGATAACAAGATAACTGTATTTCTCAACGTTTGAAGTTGCATTTTAATTTTTTTAATTTGCACTGATTTCAGCTGTCTGTGATGAAACCGGTTGTTTGGGTGTAGGCATACGGGATTCTCAATGTGACGTTGCACCTTTGCTAGACATACAGGATAACCAGTTCAGTTCATCCTCCAACGACGATTCAGGAAACTACCAATGCACTGCCGCATCGGCTAGACTGAACTACGCTGGTGATTCGTCCACCTCCGCAGGCTGGAAACCCCAAAACAACGACGTGCATCAATGGGTTTCGGTGCATCTTGGCAAAAATGTACGCGTTTCTGGGATCACAACGCAGGGTCGTGGTGACAAAGCTCAGTGGGTCACTAAATACAAGGTTGAGTACAGTACGTCCGAAAACATCGACCGCTACGTTGAGGTGCAGTCCACTGGCGGATATTCTGAGGTAACGAACGAAATGTGCCATCCTAAACTGTTATAACCCCCAAAGCAGAAAAAACATTAAAAAAACCCAAAAAAAAAAAACCCAACAACAATAGCATCAACAACAACAGAAACAAAAACAAAACAACAAGAACACCAACAACACCCCAACATCTCTACTTTTGTTCATTTTTTTAAATTACATTTTAATAGACTTGCAAAACATTAAAGAAAAGGCAACTAATACTAAGTTATTTATTGAACGCATCGAAAAAGCACCTTACAATTTTTTGCGGTCCACAACTGCTAAAATGTTGTCCCCAATGTAAGCAAAATAAATAAAAAGTAATTATCTGGAATTCTTTTTTTGTGCATCCTCCTGCAGTTTCAAGGCAACACCGATAACGACAATACTGTGACAAATGTATTCCAGCATCAAGTCATCGCGAGCAGCATTCGCGTCAAACCAACCGACTGGCATATCAACATCTGTCTTCGTTTCGAACTACAGGGTTGCTTGCTGGACTAATTGAAGTCTGAGTCACCTCGGCATTGGGGAAATGACGCCCCTATTACGAAAGCACCATTTCAAGTTGCTTGGCCCGATTTTTTGTCCGATCTGACCCGAAATTTAGATTTAAATTTTAAATAGCTATTAGTATATATTTGAAAAAATTAGCTTTTGTTTTGCACGAAAAAGCAGCCAATGTTAAGGAGTAGTTAATTGAAACCTAAAAAAAATGAATTGTTGTTTGGATCCTGACATTATCTCACGTCGATCGGCCATGTACAAACATGTTTGCATGTTACATGCACTCGTGCATTGTCCGCGAAATATGCGAAATGTCTTTATGCTTTTCGTAGTAAAAAAAAACGTCATCTGTCAAAATTATAAAAAAAAAAAAAACACTTTTAAAAATAATAATAACAATAGTATGAACAAGAGAAAAAATATATATAAATTTAAAAAATCGTTATTTTAGTCTGAAAGCTTACTGATTGTGAAGTTCAAATTAGAACATTTTTGTGTGTGAAATATTTCCCTCTGAAATGAAGTCATATTCGAGAAAACTGTATCTGAAAACCTAAAAAAATTAATTTATAAAACAAAACCAAAACAACAACAACAAGACACGCTCAACAGCTAATTTCGGTTGTTACAACCTAAGTTAAGGACAATGTGTTTACATGTTAAAAATAAAGCATGGTTTTCTCCTGACCCATATTTGGTCAGTTCTACCAATCCCAAGTCCAAATTTTTACAGGTTTGTTAATTCATAGTGGTTGTTCACACAAAAAATGGAACACTGTCATGCAACTATTTTGTCTGCTCTACCAAAATCCTGAAGGCAGGATATACTTTTGGTAGTTGTCAATATCCCAACATGAACATAAAATAACAAACCTGTGAACATTTGAGCTCAATTTGTCACCAAAGTTGCAAGAAAACAATGAAAGCAAAAACCCACAAGCTTGTTGCATAGACTTGTTTGCTTTCAAATGCCCGAGAAAGGCTCCATGCCTGAAGCGTTTCTCAGATTCAAATATTTTAGTGAGAAATTACCTCTTTCTCAAAAACTACATTAATTCAGAGGGAGTCGTTTCTCACAGTGTTGTATACTATCAGCAGGTGCTCCTTGCCATTTAAGTTGTTATGATAATGTATTTCTTGAGTAATTACCAAAAGTATCCACTGCCTTAAGCATACAACTTCAATATTTTGTTAGAATATCTTTGTTTAAAAATTAATTAGACGCGTCCGACTCTGTATATATTTGGGACTTTAATCTCTGCATATAATAGTTGTCTTGTGGATATATAATAATCTAAACTAAAATACACAAACAAATAATATTAGTGGAATCAGTGTTTATGTGGAAGTGCCTTAAAAGAAATCAAAAACATGTTTGCCCCAAAATGCAAAATGTCAATGAAATCTTAAAAACCAACAATTATTAATAATATATATTAACTAATAACTAGAATAATATTCCCTGTACCTAAGCCTTACATACACGGGATCATTTGGTTTTATTTTGTCAATTTTTTCGTTGCCTTTCTTGCGTACGACACACAGTGGATATACCGACCAATCCACTAAAGTCAGTTGATCGTAGGCAAGATAGGAGCATTTTAGTACTACTGTTATTTAATTGGGAAGATGAACGGCTGCAGTAAACCGAGCTTGAACGGTACTTTCGGTTAGCAAAAATCATCTGTATCACAAATGACAAACTCGCCAAATTTAATTTGAAATGGGACATATTATCTACTCTATTTTCTACTGATTTTGTTTATATATTTTCGGACATCAACATAACCATTTACGTTTAAAACTAGATGTTTAAGACTCAACAAAACCTCAATATGAAAATAAAAAAGAAAATCCTACAAATAGTTTAAAAAAAAAAAAAAAAAATTAACTACCGGCAGCTTTACGTTGTAAACAAGCGACACAAAAAAACGGTGTACATAAAGCAGATTAAATTATCCCAAATCAATCGAAAACAAGAGAATAGCTGTTGGCAACAAAATGAAAAGACAAAAAGAGCTACCAACCTAAAAACAGGAAACTAGAAAATGATATTACCTATCAATAAATCAGGGCGTAAATAATGAAAGACAGTTGTTTTTTTTGTTTTTTGTTTTTTTGTTTTTTATTTTGTTTTTAAGATTCACAATAAATTGGAAGTAAAACAAACAACTGGAATTTAGAAAAAGAAAAAAACACTAGATATAAGTTTTTGTTGCAAGCACAAAAACAAGGTGTTCGGGAAGCGTGTTTTTTCCCCCAGGACCAAGCATTTACAACTCAGTATATAGATCTTGAACCTGCACCTTTAAGGTGACGTCATATTACACTTGATGGCTTCATCGTCGTGTGAACAAATTTTTTTGGACGTAACTTACCCAATTTGGATACATGCAAAGTTTCAGCTTGGTGACCTAAGTCTTAAAGAGATTAACAAAGCGTATTGTCAAAAGCAGGCTGCGCGAACCTTAAACAGAGACTAAACCACAAGCATGTTTGATGGACTTTGAACCTTGCGGTTGATTTGCCCACCGTTTAACTGCTTTAGATCGCGTAGTGTGTGTGTATCCCGTGGTTTGACAGCAGGGTCAAAAAATACCCGAAATAATTGGTAAAAATTTATAATTTAAAAAAAGAGAGAATGACGTCATCATGTTGTTTGTTTAGATTTACGTAGTCGATATCATTGTCTATCAACATGCCAAGTTTCAACTCAGTCAGACTTGTGGTTTTGTAGATTCACGGCTTCAAAAAGTGACCCTTTAAGGCGATATCTCGTGACACATGATGACGTCATCAATCTAAACTTCACACAATATGCTGTCTGCATGAAGGTCATTGTGTATACCAATTTTTAAACAATTATTATCCTAAACTTCGCCACAGACACCTAGTAAAAGTGTAATTTGAACTGTTTTCAACCTGCCGCTAGAGGGCGCTTTTAGATTTAATGACGTCAGCGGTCCAATTTTTGTAAACCAGACCCTTGCTCGACTATAACATCGTTAAAAAAAACTTCAAAAATGTGTCACTTTTAAATAACAAGGCACTTCCGGTTTCGCCCAGAAGTAGAGGTCACGTAAGGTCACGCACACAACAAAAGAAGTTACACCTAAATTACATTTGTATATTCCCGTAAAAAGCAACTTACGGTCTTATTTAACCAGTAACCATGGAGGTATCTGGAACAAAGTCAATCTGATTTCTAGTACGCCATACGGGCAGGCGCTAAAGCCAGGGCTCAAAATCCACATAATGAACAAGTTATAAGGAATGGGGGTGGTAAGATCGTGTTTTCAATAACAAAGTCATTTAGCATGCCGAACAACAAGGGAAACTGACTGTGGGTAAATTATTATCAATTTTGGGTTTTATACACAATATGTAAGCCCCTGAAATATATGTTTCCGTCACCTCATAATGTACAATTTTTGTTTTCTGAGAGAAAACTAAAGCGGTTTCATCTCCTAATGAGTATCTAACTATGTGTGAAGTTTCAAGTTATATGAGCATGGGAAGTGTTTCTTTGTTACCGGACAATCGCGGGGATAAGAAGAAGAAGAAGAAAGAAGAAGAAATATTAAGACTAGAATTTAGAGTTTGTCTTACCACAAACTCAAGGTGTTCGGTTTTTTGGAAAAGCAGGTAAATATTAGAAGCTTATTCAAATAAAATATATAAATTAAGATGTAAAACGTCTAATAGACCATGATAAAATACATTTGGTTTGAACTTCCGGTTTGAAGAGGAAGCCAGGTCAAATCAGGTCACCAAACTTGAAGCAGGTTTTCATCAAAATAGTTCATGTTTAAACTTGTCACATGAGGGCACTGTTGATGATGGTGACGTCAGTTGCCTTATAACTGAAAGCCCGGGGGGGGGGTAAAACGTTATTTCATACTTAAAGACTATTTATACATTGCAAATAATATTTTCAGACCTGAAACCAAGCTCAAGAACATTCTTTTTACTTCAACTTAAGTTTTCGACCGTAAGACAAGGTCAAATTGTGTCATTTTAATGCAACTTTTCTGAAGTATGTTAAGTTCTTTCATATAACGTATAGATCGTAAAAATAGGTGATGGAGTTCAGCAGAAACGATTTTTGTATTGTTAAACTTTGAATTGATTAATTCCAGCCAGGTGAAGGTTATATGTGCTAAGTCAGTGTGTCTAAAATCCGGTACATGGTGCACGAGTAGTTTTACCAATATTAAACTTTAAATTGTGTGAGCTTGCGAAGTGTGTTTTTGTTGGCCAACACAAATGCTCACATTTGGCGTTCGTGTGAAATAGACTTACACAGCCTAATGCCATCAGGCATTGTATACTTTGAGCCTTCTGATCAATGGAGCGGAACCGCCAGACAATGCGTTTGCAGTATACACAGTTAAATCGCTGTTTAATACAAACGTGCGCTTTAACGTCCTATTTCGACTAGAAGTAAAGACCAAGTTGGTGTCATCTCTGTGCAAAAGTTTGAGCAGATTCAAGGACCTACAACCTGATGAAAAAAGTTTTACTAAAATATGAATGGTTCTTAAGATATAGATTTTTGAAGTTTTGAACTTCCGCTTTGAACCGGAAGTCAAGGTCAAATGAGGTCACACTCTGTGTAACGATTGTAAAGTCAATAAAAGCCTATCCGATGATGTATAGATTGTGAAAATCCATTGTGTGGTTATCGATTTTTTTTATATTAAAATTTAAATTGATATAATTCACCACTTGATGACATCATCATGACGTCACAGCAGCGGTGTCTTCTACTATTAAGGATCTAAATATATGTGAAGTGTGAAGGTTGTGTGAGCTTGGGAAATGCGTCTTTGTTACCGGACAATCGTTGGGGATAAGCAGAAGAAGTATTAAGAAGAAGAAAAAAAACCGAACAAAAACAAGAGGTGTTCCGGGCTAAATGCCCGAACACCTAACAAATTGATAACGTTACCAGTGACCATTAGGTCATTTCCATCAAGTTGTTGACACGTTCTTACATCCAGCACACCCACCGTCATTCCCCGCTTGTTAAGGTAATACCCAGGATCATTCAAGACATATAGCAATCTCATTGGCTGCCTTTTTATGCAAAAAAGGACCTGCATCGGCGTATTTATTATAAACAGTAATCTCTCCCCGTTGCTAAACGAAGTACGACTAGGTCTTATCGGCGACACGACAAGCGGTTCTTTCCACACATTTCAGATGAACATGGATGGTGTAAAAGGCCTCGGTGTATCGCTCGCCTATTTAGGTAAGAGAACAAGTACTGATGTTGTTATAAAGTTCATAATTACTAGGTTTAGGTATGAGTTTGTCTGCGAGATAATCACCGTCTTGTCAGGGTCCCTCGGGTGTGTCTCTAGAAAGAATCACTGTAGCAACAGTACTTGATTTTATAATGTGTCTCAACTTAAATTCTTACTGAGATGATCATTGTCTTCATGCGAAGCTAATCTTAAAAGCAAATTGCATGGTCAATATTAGGACCGTTTGAGGGTGTAGGGGAGGGCTCAATGTACGCACCCTTCTATGTTTTTGCTCTGAGCTTTTAACGGCGGAGTCAATCACTACAAAACGTTGCGACTTTCCCTAAATATTATCTAAGGGTCATGATCATTAAGACAATTTGACGGAGGATCTACTTTTACCAAGACAACCGTTTATTTTTGACATTGTACCTACGTTTTTTTTTACACTATAGTGGACAGATGATAGATTTTTGATACTTTAACGCTATTAAAAAATATATATAAAAAAAAAAAAAAAATTATTTTATAACTGATGAACCCCCTTTTGGATTTTTACAACCTATGCTTCAACGGAAAGGTTTTTAGGGTTAAGCAAACGCTACACAGAGCATGACACCGTTTGACCTTGACTTCCGGTTCAAACCGGAATACCACAAATTTCAAAAATTCATACATCAAGAACTATTTATTTTTTCAGCGCATTTTTGCACAAGGTTGTATACCTTTTAGCCTCCTCAAACTTTAAGCACAGAGATGAAAACATTTTGACCCAACAACCTGTCAAAACCTGACGTTACAGCGCAAGTATGTGTTGACCCGATGTTAATGCACAATAGTGTGCTAACACATGTAGACGGAACAAAGGTTTGAAAGTGTTTTTGTGTTCCTTGATGAATACCGAACAATTTTGACTTGGGCTGCCCCCTTGAAAATGTCAGGCATTTCCGGGAGGGGTCAACAAAGGTCAAACAGGGGTCGATATATTCCAATTGTGTCGCAATGCATATCAAATTACTTGTCTAGTCATGAGGATTCAAAAAATGTATAGTTTGTTACTTAAATAAGGGTCATATTGTCAAAAACGTCGAAAGGTTAATGCATTTTTGACTGGCGGTCAATTATACTAATGATTTTAGTGTCTAATTATGTTTTCTGACATGGCAAATTCAACTAAGCAACCTTTAAAAGTAAAAGTGGTTGTCATAACCTTGAAATTTCAAAATGGCTGCTAAAAAGTTAACATAAATTATTCAAAAACAATTTTTTTTTTTTTTTTTTTCACCAAACCCATGGGTAAGAAATTATTTAAATGTTTGTCACCGAAACGTCACGAACAATTGAATGCAATGAAAATACTTCGCTTCTGGAAATTACAGCGTCTGGCGATTATCATTAATTCATTAAGTCATTATTATCATAATTTTAATTCTCCGTTTTCCCCCGTTATTTCGTTGAATTGATTTCACTGTCATGTTTTTATCCATTATTAATTCACAACTTGAATCCATTCCCACTACAATTTCACGAATCGTGCTCCAAGTCGTAAATATTGACGCCAGTATTGGGTCCGAGTCTATTTGCGTGACTGGGTCAATGTTGACGTTTTACATTTGCGTTTATAATCATGCTGAATAAATATTCAATAAAAAGAATTATGCTTAATGTTGAAGCTGAAACTAATATATCGATCTATTTTCACATATTTGTCACATACAGTATAAAATTTTTCTATTGATCCCTAATCAGTCATGGAGATGTAGGCTGAGTCTTGCTGTGCGGATTTTTACGGACCTTTGCAAGGTCTTCATTATTTGTTTACCAATCCTATTTTCATCTCGAATTATTTGTAGAAATGTTCGTAAGCTTATAGCGAGCTTACTCTTATTTTGAATGCCAAAACGTTTTGATAAGCTAGTCTACTATTGATTTGTTGTTGACTTCACTGCATTTTGTTGTCATATAAACATAACACTACCAGCCACCAAAAACTGAATGAAATTTGTTTAGGGTATATTGAAAGAGAGCTAAAGAAGCAAAGGCCCACCATGTATTCATTTGCTGTGGGTGTTGGCTTCCTCGTATAAATATCGTTGGCGTTTAAAGGGAAGGTACACGATTGGTAATAACTCAAAAAATCAATGGCAGTAAAAACTGACTTGGCTAGAAGTACAGCAACTTTCGATTATAATCATGCTGAATAAATATTCAATAAAAAGAATTATGCTTAATGTTTTGATATTTTTTGAGAAAAATTTCAATTCAAAATAATTTGGATGTGTAAAAAATATGTCAGTTTTTATCCCCCAAAATTGGAATCTGAGAAACGTTTCTGTCAGAAACTTTTTTTCAGATTGTGTATTCCTGTTTGGGATTATTCTTTATGCGTGGACATATTCGCTGCGGATTTTGGCGATATTTCAAAAACGCGACCACCTTTTGAAATGAAACTTCTACAGGTTAGTTTTATTGTAAATATCTACATTTACATACTAGGATTAAAACCATCGAACGGTCCCAAAGAAAAAAAAACCAAAGGTGTACTCTGCCTTTAACACCTTCGCATCCAGCGAGTGGTCTAATTTGGATTTCTAATAGTCGACAAATTCATACACCTGCACATTAAAATAAAATGTACTAAATGTTACACGAAGTCAAATATATTCTGAACGTTTTAGCACTATACCACAGTCAATGTGGTAATCACCAAAGTGGTAAAATATAATGCTAACATAATTAATGAGCTTTGTTAATTTATTTATTCGTTTAATTTGTTTACCCAAGCGATGTCCAAACAGGTACAACCGGTTTCCATTGCAGCCCATACATGACTCCATAAATGTTTCCTACTTGTGGTGTAAATTTACTCCAAAGAATTAACTCCACGTAACAATAGAAAACAATTGACACTTAAGAAAGTTAAGGAAGAACGGGTGTCATTAAATAACTTCGAAAAACACCGTACCACAAACATGAACCCTTCTTCGGCGTATCCTTCGCCTGAAAGAACATTCATAAAGGAAGTCCTTGTGCAAGTTGGTTGCTACGGCTACATCGCGGCATCGTCATGCGGTGAAGAATAGGACGTCCTTAGCAACTGATTTAGCGACAGTCGTAGCCGTAGCCTGATTAGGATACGTCTAATAAGTCACTGCGTCGAGAAAGTTTATTACGATATGCTTTGGATCGTCGTGGTTTGTTTCACTTCAGTAATTTTCAAATAATGTACGCTGTTTATGTTGCCGTAGTTAAAAAATTACACTAGATACGGCTTACCCGGAAAGTGGTTAAAAGATTTTAATTCGGATTCTGCCTGATTTTGACCCATTTCTGGGTCCTCCTGACACAGATTCCGGGTCAAACTAAACCCAGATATAGGTCAGGCTCCAACGGGCCGAGATCTGGGTAATTTTTAGACACTGGAGTGTTTAAAGTGTATGAGCTTAAAGTGATATCACTCTTTATTTGAATGCTAATTTTAAAAAAATGCCTCTCTCTATCTCACTAAGAAAGTCTGCTTTTGATATGTTGTTGGTTTCATCGCATTTTTTTTTCATGGAAACAAAATACCAGCTAACAGCTACAAACAACTTTAATTAAATAAATCCCCGTGTATGAGGGGGAAAATAGGGGGAAATCATCACTGTTTAAACAAAGGTGATCCATAATATAAGACTGCTTCGGTTTTAGATATATTGGGATAAAGTTCGAAAAGCACTATTTCTCTTATTGATCTTACTCTAAATTTGAATGTCAAAAAACTGTTTGCTTAAAATAAAATAATGTCAGACTCTTTTCGCCAAGCTAGCCTGTTGTTGTTCTTTCGTGTGGTTTCGCCACAAGTTGTTGTCATGGAAACATAACACTAACAGCTACCAAAACATAATTATATGACCTCGGGTATGAGGAAAGAGGGTTGTATAAGCAAAGGCTCATCTACCCTTGGATATTTTTTTCTTTGTTGCTGGTGCTGGCTTCCTCAATTGTTAGCCAACAAGCCGCGTACACGCTCAGTATGCAGTAAGTGGTCTTAATTGGCCTTATAAATAACCGACAAATTCATACTCCTGCATACATTGAAATATTTCATAGGTTATACATAGTCAAATATGCTAAATGTTTTATTTTTTTATCGCAGTCAATACATAAATCCTGAGTTTTTGAGGTTATTTGTAGATGGGGAACAAGTTGCCTTTAAAGTTGAACGAGTTAATTTTCCTTCCCAAGCCTATGCATGTTAGTTACAAAAACCTACACATTGTCATGATTCACGCAAATCGATTTACAGTAGACCGTGCTGCGCAGCGCAGGTTTATGAATAAAATGGCCGATTGCAGCTAAATATTTTCTCTTTCCAGAATTGATGTCTGGTTAATTGTAACTAGTGGCCTTTTTACAGGCAAGGAAAACAAATCAATGGAAAAGACTCTTTCTCAGCATGAGTTATACGAGGTCAGAATTCGCGGTGCGTGTGCGTGTACATCTAAACGTGCACACAGCGCATCATTATTTGAGCACTTCTAATGCTCTAATGTTCCGAGAGCCGCAGAGATTTACTAGAACGCCACAACGACTTACTAGAACGCCAAATGTATTTACTAAAATACAACAGCGAATCACTAGAACGCCAGAGCGAATGACTAGAACGCCGAAGGTATTTACTAAAACGCCACAGAGACTTGCTGAGCAAAGTGTGAAGTCGCAGTATAAATTACTATGGCAATATTGTGTTTAAGTCCCTCTGAAATGAATTTAGCATTTTGTGACAACACAGGCCATCTTCATGATGCTGTCCTCCTTACGCGTGAAACTTTTTATCCACTTCATATAGCCGTTAAGTCCTGAGGATGTCTCATTAGTTTTCCTGAAGTCGTGGAAACTCTATATAGCAAATGTTTAACACTCTTACCTGCTCACTTCAAGCTCATGCACATTGAAACTTTCTCCGTGGGCTGAAAACCCTGAAACTCTACTGAGAAGTGACTTCAGATTACCATCATGGTTTCTAAAGAAATTCATTAAGAAATTAAAAGCATATTATCAGTTTTATACATCAATTTGTAATTAAAGAATGAACCTGCCGATGAGTGTCTTAAAGGTAGGGTACGCTTTTGATAATATTATTGTCAAAGACATGTAGGCCTATCCTCACTCTGTGTATTTAATAGCCCAACTTAATTAGGTGGGCTATATTATTATTATTCTTATTTCTTTTTTAAACCGTTTGTAGGAAGACAATTTAAACGGACCGCTGAGTAACAAAAGAATTTAATAACGTTCAGTCATAGAGATGGGTTTAGAAAACGAACGTTAATTAAACACTGGACCACTGACCGAAACATAACATGTTAATAATAATGTTAATGGATTGGTATGCTCTAGCGTGAGTAATTTTTCAATCAGTTCAATAAAAAAAATTGTTAGTTTGTTCAATCAACCGTTTTGAAATCAAGCTTAAAGGAACATTACAGAATTGGTTTTTGCTAACAAAACAGTTGCTGGCAGTGTAAGCACTTTATGTAATCCACCATATACATAAACTGACAAACCTGCAGAAGTTTGAGATCAATCAGCCATCTGGGTCACGAGAAAATAGTGAAAAAAACCGATTACACATTTGCATGAAATCATATAGATTCAAAAAATGAATAAATCGCTCACTGAGCGATAAACTCCAATCGGAAAATTAGTTTATTCATTTCTCATCAAATATGGCATTTCAGACAGAAATATTCAAGGGATGTTTTCTACTATCATCATCATCATTAGACCGTGTAAGTTTTATGTAAATCTGTGATCAAAAAGTATATTTTACAAGTCGTTTTCTTATCAATTCTGTAATGTTCCTTTAAGTGCATCGCCAGCTCGTTGAATGTTTAGTCAGAGCAGATACGGTACGTCACTTGTCACTGGTCGAGGTCTTCAAAACGCTGCACGGCTCGGTTTCAAGACAATTATTATCAATACAGTGACTTGCATCGTGACATCACACTTTGCTTATTAGCAATTGTAGAAAAATACATCTTAAACAGCTACTTGAGCGAACAAATTGTTAGCGAGAAAGCTACTTAAACTTGCTTATAATGTGTTTGTTTATCATATAAATGTAATTTTGATATTCTTATTAATATAAAAAAATTAGGCCCCAACCTCAATGTTTTGAAAAATAACAATACTTTGACGTCATTTGTGTGATGTTTTTAAAAAATTTTATACCTCCATGTTGCGCAAAGCGGCTATACAAAATGAAGCTCCCACAAATTAATGACGTGTAATGACTAACAGGGCTTTTCGCGATTTTTTTCTGAAATGCACCGGACAAGGGTATTCAAATTGAATACTTCTTACAAACAATTAAAATCTGTAAAATCTCATGTGAACCCACAAAATGAATGAATTTTACCAAAATCCTTTGTTGCCGTTTTCGTTTTAGACGGTCTCTAAGATCAACCTTTGGTGCTTTCAGAAATCGAGCCAAGGGCTGTTACCATCGTGCCCGAACTGATTTTGTTGATGACTGATTACAACGTACATCATGTTTTCTTTACTGTCTTTCATTATCTTTTTCCTATGTGATTTCGTTTTAAAATGTTTTCTGCCTTTAACATGTTTTTTAAAGGAACATTACAAAATTGGTAAGAAAGAAACTTGTAAAATATACTTTTTGATCACAGATTTACATAAAACTTACACGGTCTGATGATGATGATAGTAGAAAACATCCCATGAAATATTTCTGTCTGAAATGCCATATTTGATGAGAAATAAACAAACTAATTTTCCGATTGGAGTTTATCGCTCAGTGAGCGTTTTATTCGTTTGATGAATCTATATGATTTCATGCAAATGTGTAATCGGTTTTTCACTATTTTCTCGTGACCCAGATGGCCGATTGATCTCAAACCTCTACAGGTTTGTCAGTTTATGTATATGGTGGATTGCATAAAGTGCTTACACTGCCAGCAACTGTTTTGTTAGCAAAAACCAATTCTAATGTTCCTTTAAAGGTTAACTTTAAAAAGTCACCTAAACCTAAACTTTACTATTCAACGCTGACATTATTATGCCACAACATTTTGTTAAACAACACTGCTTGATCACAGATCGACCTTGGTCAACAAACATAATCGAGAGAATTAAAAATGAATTGATTTTATGTGTCTTAGGAGCATATCTGTGCATTGTGGCCTCCCATCACGTGTGCTACCTTGGTACCGTGTACAGCAAGGATGTCGGGTCGTTGCGTTGGGTCTTACCCTACGAAGATCCGTGCGTCTGTACTGCCATACGACTTGGTGGACACCTGCCCTACAAGCCGGTGAGTGGCCACTATCT
Organism: Pycnopodia helianthoides; assembly: GCA_032158295.1. Taxonomy (NCBI): domain Eukaryota; kingdom Metazoa; phylum Echinodermata; class Asteroidea; order Forcipulatida; family Asteriidae; genus Pycnopodia; species Pycnopodia helianthoides. The sequence goes on along the minus strand of CM063247.1, from coordinate 10,667,325 downwards.
AAAGGGACTCTTTCTTAGCGAGGACTCCGATGAAATTCACAAATTCCTCGATTGCCAAGGTAAGCAAGTTTCCCGGTGAAATATTGAAAGTGCCCCATTCGTCAATATCATACCGCCTTTCGGTATGTTCAGAAAGTTGACACTAAATACACTCATAAAAGTTATACACTCTTATTTCTAGTAACGTTTACAATTTTTTTACACAGATAACAAGATAACTGTATTTCTCAACGTTTGAAGTTGCACTTTTATTTCTTAATTTGCACTGATTTCAGCTGTCTGTGATGAAACCGGTTGTTTGGGTGTAGGCATACGGGATTCTCAATGTGACGTTGCACCTTTGCTAGACATACAGGATAACCAGTTCAGTTCATCCTCCAACGACGATTCAGGAAAGTACCAATGCACTGCCGCATCGGCTAGACTGAACTTCGCTGGTAATTCGTCCACCTCCGCAGGCTGGAAACCCAAAGACAACGACGAGCATCAATGGGTTTCGGTGCATCTTGGCAAAAATGTACGCGTTTCTGGGATCACAACGCAGGGTCGTGGTGACAAAACTCAGTGGGTCACTAAATACAAGGTTGAGTACAGTACGTCCGAAAACATCTACCGCTACGTTGAGGTGCAGTCCACTGGCGGATATTCTGAGGTAACGAACGAAATGTGCCATCCTAAACTGTTATAACCCCAAAAGCAGAAAAAACATAAAAAAACAAAACAAAACAAAACAAAACAACAACAGCATCAACAACAACAGAAACCAAAACAAAACAACAAGAACACCAACAACACCCCAACATCTCTACTTTTGTTCATTTTTTTAAATTACATTTTAATAGACTTGCAAAACATTAAAGAAAAGGCAACTAATACTAAGTTATTTATTGAACGCATCGAAAAAGCACCTTATAATTTTTTGCGGTCCACAACTGCTAAAATGTTGTCCCCAATGTAAGCAAAATATATAAAAAGTAATTATCTGAAATTCGTTTTTGTGCATCCTCCTGCAGTTTCAAGGCAACACCGATAACGACAATACTGTGACAAATGTATTCCAGCATCAAGTCATCGCGAGCAGCATTCGCGTCAAACCAACCGAATGGCATGACAAAATCTGTCTTCGTTTCGAACTACAGGGTTGCTTGCTGGACTAATTGAAGTCTGAGTCACCACGGCATTGGGAAAATGAAGTCCCAGTTACGATAGCACCATTCCAAGATGCTTGGCCACATTTTTTTGCCTACCCAACCTCGTCCCCATGGTTTATTTTATTTCCAACCATGTTTTCAATAGTTAACCCTGGGAGGGAAACTCCCTACTTGGACCCTGATTGGACAAAACTAAATGTTAACCTTTGTCAAAACAGCCGGCCGGCAACCGATGTACAAACAAGCTATTAAATCTGGTACCAGACCACGAGACTATGACGAAGATGTGAATTTCGAAAAGCAGCCAGACTTTTCTAATTTGCATATCGTATCCACAAATTTTGGATATGCAAATGATCCAATACCAGGGTGAGAGAGAGAGGTCATACTCGTACTGCTCGACACACCCTGGGGACGAGGTTGTTGCCGACCTGACCCGAAAATTTAGATTTAAATTTTAAATAGCTATAAGCATCGGCCTATATTCGAAAGAAAAAAATTAGCTTCATTTTGCACGAAAAAGCCGCCAATGTTAAGTGGTAGTAAATTGAAACATAAACAATTAATTGTTGTTGGGATCCTGACATTATGTCACGTCCATCAGCCATGTACAAACATGTTTGCATGTTACATGCAATTCGTTCACTCGTAAGATTGTATAACCTTTTGGACCCCAAAATCGGAACATTAATCTTTAATTGACTCTTCTAAAGGGTGTGCATAATAAAATGGTAAGATTTAATGTGTACATATCTACGGATTTGCACTTAACTATATGAGGATGGTCATGGTGGAAAACGTTTTTTTTTCGAAATATTTGTGCTTGAATTCAATTTTTTAAGTTATAGAATGAGCAAAACACTTCGTGTTGATCTCACGAGTCTAAACCCCGATGTTTGAAAACAAGGAAAAAATAAAGGGGTTTTCAGTATTTTTCTTGGGTCCAATGACCGTTTGAGCTCAATTCATCTTTCACGAGCTTGTTATTTTACGTATACATAAAATGCCACGCGGATTCTGGTCTTCGACAAAATACCTTTGAGCACATGACGTCATTTGAATGAGGCGCCCTCGGCTAGAGGTCAAAAGAAGTTTGCCCATTGGCCCATCATGTGTGCCGCGCGTACATAGATGTGCGTTTTCCATTGTTGCATCATCGTTTTACCTCTAAGATGGCGGCGGGATGATGTCAATGCATAAGGTCTAGTCCCAATGTTGTCCGTGTGCTTTAAAGGGGCATCACAGTCTGCTTGTGGCTGGACATGGAAACATGAACTCTCACTTAGTTACTACACGCGCGCGCGTTGACCGTCACACCACAAACAAGGGCACCGTCATTATGCACGCGTGTGTGCAGTAACCGGGTAAGAGTACAGAATGTAATGACTGGCCATAGACTTGCTGTAGTCACGACGATAGTGCCCCTTTAAAGTTTGTATCAGGGGCTCCATAAGCCATTTAATTGAATTTAATTGTACAGTTTACTTTCACCATTTCTTGGTTAACGTACTTATTTCGTTGTAATTTTATGAATTATTTGTCATGGTCATATAAATATCAGAATTCAAATAATAATAGTAATTTCTTTAAAATTGTTGCTGTTTGTAAATACAATAACAAGTGCCTTGAAATGCCAAAAATGCTACTCCTTCATGTTGCACACAATAACTGTATTTAGCTGGTCACGCAATGATGCTCTGGCATTGGTACACTGAATTCCATTTAACCGCCGCAAATTGAGTGCACTTTGAAACGTGTGGTACAAGGGTGCAGCCCACTAATTACACACCCATAGCTTACAGTGCAAAATGCTAAATATTTACATTTAAAAAATGCAACAAATTTGACTCTCAACAACTTTATCCTTTGCTCTAATTGATATGGGGAGTCCCAAAGCCCGTCGAGTTATTCTCACTCCAAATAAAAGTACCCCTACCCCTGTGTAAATTCCAAAACGTCCGAGCATCAATCTTTAAAAACAATTCCCTGCACCATTGGGCAAACAGGACACATTTTTCATGGCTTAACTAGGTCGAAAACCCCCAGGTCACATTTTGGCAATGTTTACTTTGTTACACTGTGCCCATAGTCGCCAATTCGGATACGCCTCATATTGTAAACAACGGGAATTAGAATTAGCTGCAAAAATTCTGCCGCTGTCGTTGCGTTTGATGATTGAAGTGCACTCTATAAAAAACAATAAAGAAGTATACGAACTGAAAGAAGAGTAATTAGCATCACAACGTTCACAACGTTTCCCATGAGTATCATTACATCCAATAACATACGGTTAACGAGGGGGCAAAACTCTTACTCGTAAGCTTCTAAACTTATATATTGATTAAATGAATCATTTGGCTGTAGCATCGAGGAGGACGACAATTGCATTTATGGCAGTAATAACAATTTTTAAAAAGGAAAAAGGAAAGGGAAACACAAAAAGATCTAAAATGCCAATAATATTTCGTTTGTTTTTTCGTTGTTGTTTTTTTCACAGACATACACGTTTTTCCACTTAAGAGTAGAACTAGATAAAATACTTAATACACGCAGTACCGAAATTAATATTATGCCCCTATATACGGGCAATAAAAAATTTATTTGTTCGATGAATGTCAGTAGTTCTCGTGGTAATATTTCATAAATAATGGGCGCGTTATCAAAATTTCGCTTTTGCTGTTTCTATATAAGAACAAGCGGACTTCAGAGCACGGATAGGAATGGATTGGTTTTTTTTCCAGGGAACTCTATAATTATACCCACACGCAGTATTGCATCGTACTCACTAGCTAGCAAAGTATTATTGGTAAGGATAAAAACACCATTGTTTAATTTTAGTCTGAAAGCTTACTGATTATGAAGTTCAAATTAGAACATTTTTTCTGTGAAATATTTCCCTCTGAAATGAAGTCATACTCGAGAAAACTGTGTCTGAAAACCTAAACAAAATAATTGAGAAAACAAAAAAACAACAACAACAACAAGACACGCTCAACAGCTAATTTCGGTGGTTACAACCAAAGTTAAGGACAATGTGTTTAAAAAATAAAGCATGGTTTTCTCCTGACCCATATTTGGTCAGTTCTATCAATCCCAGGTCCAAATTTTCACAGGTTTGTTAATTCATAGTGGTTGTTCACACACAAAATGAACACTGTCATGCAACTATTTTGTCGGCTCTACCAAAATCCTGTATAATATACTTTTGGTAATTGTCAATATCCCAACATATACATAGAATAACAAACCTGTGGAAATTTGAGCTCAATTTGTCACCAAAGTTGCAAGAAAACAATGAAAGCAAAAACACACAAGCTTGTTGCATAGACTTGTTTGCTTTCAAATGCCTGAGAAAGGCTCCATGCCTGAAGCGTTTCTCAGATTCAAATATTTTAGCAAGAAATCATCTCTTTCTCAAAAACTACATTAATTCAGAGGAGTCGTTTCTCACAGTGTTGTATACTATCAGCAGGTACTCCTTACCATTTAAGTTGTTATGATAATGTATTTCTTGAGTAATTACCAAAAGTATCCACTGCCTTAAGCAGTAAACAACTTTACCTATTTTGTTAGAATAACTTTGTTTAAAAATTAATTAGACGCGTCCGATTTTGTATACATTTGGGACTTTAAATCTGCATATAATAATTGTCTTGTGGATATAATAATCTAAACTAAAATACACAAACAAATAATATTAGTGAAATCAGTGTTTATGTGGAAGTGCCTTAAAAGAAATCAAAAACATTTTTGCCCCAAAATTTTGTTAATGAAATCTTAAAAACTAACAATTAATAATAATATCTATTAACTAATAATTAGAATAGTACTCCCTGTACCTTAGCCTTATATACACGGGATCATTTGTTTTTTGGTCAATTTTTTCATTGCCTTTCTTGCGTACGACACACAGTGGACATATCGACCAATCCACTGCAGTCAGTTGATCGTAGGCAAGATGGGAGCATTTTAGTACATACTACTGTTATTTAATTGGGAAGATGAACGGCTGCAGTAAACCGAGCTTGAACGGTACTTTCGGTTAGCAAAAATCATCTGTATCACAAATGACAAACTCGCCAATTTTAATTTGAAATAGGACATATTCTCTACTCTATGTAATAATTAATTTAGTAAATATATAAATTGGGAATAAACGAGCAAACTAGGTATATGGGAACAAAGGCTGATTTTATTGTATTTATTTATTATTTATTTGTTTATCTTCGGACAACAACATAACCAGTTACATTTAAAATTAGATGTTTAAGACTCAATACAACCCCACTAATGAAAATATAAAAAATCCTACAAATATTAAAAAATAAATAACAATACAAATTACCTGCAGGCAGCTTTACATTGTAAACAAGCGAAATTACACAAAGCAGATTACATTATCCCAAATCAATCGAAAACAAGAGAATAGCTGTTGGCAACAAAATGAAAAGACAAAAAGAGCCACCAACCTAAAAACAGACAACTAGTAAAAAAAAAAAAAAAAAGGATATTACTTATCAATAAAACTGGGCGTAAATAATGATAATAGATTCACAATAAATTGGAAGTAAAACAAAAAACTGGAACAAAGAAAAAAAGAAAAATAAACAAAAATAAAAATAAACAAAATTTCATTTTCGGTTTAACACAAAATAAATGATTATAGCGGGATTAGAACCTGCCTCCGGATTAACTTTTCGGCACTCTACTACTGAGCCATATAGCCCCATCCTGTTGGCAGTCTCTGTATTTTGTCAATAGACTGTGAAGTCTCGCACATATCGTAAACGAGAAAACAACTCGAACGAAGACTATATTTTTCTTTGAAATCAAATCTTCTTTTAGAATTATATTTACGAACATTTCTTGGAAATACCCGTAGCAAGTTGTTATAAATAAAATTTAAATTTGTTTAAAATAAAAATTACTTCTTCAAAATAACATCGAAACAAAATTAAAACTTGGGACGAGAATGCTTGTTTTTAGAAACCCCATTTGCCAATCACTCCCAATTTAGTGCATCCATCACATAGATTTAATGATAACATGACCGTCGGGTGCCAGTCAGAAGCCATTCAACCTGTAACCAAGGAGGTAGCTGTAAAAAAGTCAATCTGATTTCTCGTACGACAGCCGGGCACGCGTTAAAGCCCTGGCCCCAAATCCACATAATGAGGGAGGGGGTGGTGCTGGAAGATCCTGTTTTCAATAACAAAGTCATTTAGCATGCCGAACAACAAGGGAAACTGACTGTGGGTAAATGATTATAAATTTTGGTTTTTATTCACAATAATTAAGCCCCTGTAATGTGTTTCCGTCAACTCATAATGTACAATTTTGTTTTTGAGAGAACAAAATAATAATCGGAAAAATTAGAAATGATTGTTCGGAGTGAAAGGCCAACAAAATAAGAGTTTAGTATAAAAATACAGGGCAATGCATCAATGAAACGTGTTTAAAACTGCTATTGATTTCAAATCTAATTATGGCTCAGAATTTTCTGACGCTGTGTACTACGACGCAACAGCTTTCTGGCTGTAACAATGGAAGCAATGATCCGGAAAGAATGACTCTTAACGAGTGAAATCCTCTTACTATCGACGTCACTATTGACCTTGGCTAGATTCAAGGTGATGTCTAGCAAAGAATGCTTTTCGTGATCAGAGAATTATTGTCAGATAATTATCTAGAGCAGCCGAAAATGAACAATTAATTTATATTTTTAATCTCTATGATTTAAAGGGAAAATTAGCAAATCGGTCAACGGAGGAATCTCAAAGGTCAGAGCAACAATGGAGCTGAATGACAATACTCTTTTCAACTAAAGGGCATCTTTAGCCGGCCAACAGTCATTTTATTTATTTTAAACATCTTCTTGAAGTTATTTTCTTTTACATATCAATCATTTAAAATAAGAAGAAGAAGAAGAATATTTTTTTTTTGAAAAAAAAAACACGCCACTTTTGTCTTCATCTCGAACGGCTAGCTGTTCTGTTGTTTTTGTTTTTATCTTGATACCGTGATTTGTATACACACGCATTGGGGTCAGCTTAAGTATTCACACAGCTGACAGGGTTCTGCCCAGGATTTCGGAAGTGGCGGGAAAAAAACTTTCCCTAAAAACCATTATTTGAGGGATCAGTTACACGGTAGATCGTAAAAATAGACTCAAACCAAAGAAGTACTCCATTTTTACATTTCGTTGAAAACTATTGAAAAGGGAATTGCTAGTTTAAATTAAATACTTGGAAAATGTGTGGTGGTCGGAAACAGAGAAAATTCTGCCAGTGGTGGTTGGGGAACCTTGAGTGCCGGTAGGGTTTACCGGCACCGACCACTGTGGGCAGAACCCTGAGCTGAACAGACTAAACGCAATGTCTGTGAATAAAGTAAAATGTTGCTGTTTGTTAGCGTTGATATTCGAAAAATTGAACTATTTGAAAAAAGAAGAAGTTATTAGATAATATTAGTGATTTTGATTTCCGTCCGCTACAGTATACGGGTATCATTGTGCAGGGTTTTAAACAGTAATCGAAGATGCGTGTTTTATACTATTTTTTCCTTTGATTTGGTGGGTTAAAGGCACAGTACACGTTTGGTAATGACTCTGAAAATTAATGGCAATAAAAACTTACTTGGCAAGTAGTACAGCAGCTTTGGGTAGTAAAATAAATTTTGAGAAACTTTAAACTTCGAAGTACTACGGTTATGGAATATGTATCACTTTTCATTCCCCAAAATTTGAATCTGAGAAGCGTTTCTATCGAAACGCTTCTCAGACTGTGTATTCCTATGGGAATATTCTTCCTGCGTGGAAATATTCGCTCCGGTTTTTCGGTGATATCCCCAAAACGCGACCACCTTTTGAAGTGAAATTTTCACAGGTTAGTTTTATTGTATGTACCTACATTTATATAGGTTTAACACAATCAGTAAGCTCCAATTATCAAACGTGTACTGTGCCTTTAAGTTTATTCGAATATAAACGAAAACATAACAACGTTTACATCACAGAGTATACAAGGAAAAACAAAAAGAACATCGCCGCAACTCATCCTAGAATAAACACAAGAAAAGCCAATAACTGTGGATAATTTACAATTATGACAATTTACAAAAAAGTGATTGTATAAATAGAATAACATTATAGAAAGACTGGAAATTAACAAGTACTTCATTTTTTTAAAGGAATTCCAAGTAGATGTAATGTATTCCAAGTGGTGACAATTCAATTCAATTAAAGTATAAAAGTACAATTTTGTTTGTGTAGACACAACAACAACAAAATTAAAATAGCAAACTATTTCTTTCATAAAAGGAATGTAGACAGCATTGAAACTAAGAGAATACTATTTAATCGTTCAATTCTTTGTTATTGAAAAAAGAAGAAGAACAAAAAGAAGAGTGTGTTTGCTACTGCCTAGTTACTTTTTGATTTCATGGTTTTTGGGGGACAATTTAGCAAATTGATCAGCAAAAAAATCGCAAGGTCAAATTCAAATGGTTATGGAAGCGTTACACGGATATTGAGAGAAAACAGGCCATACAAAAATAATTAAAAAGCCTAAGTCCTAACTGTGACGCCAATGATGTAGTCCTAAAAAGGGGGGAGGGGTAGCAGTTAATCGGCTGTAAACGCTGGGTGGCAGCAGCAGAATTGACGGTGCAACCTTAGGTCTCTCATCTTTCAACCCACTTCTAGATCAAATCAATACTTAAAGACACTGGACACCTTTGGTAATTGTCAAAGACCAGTCTTCTCACTTGGTGTATCTCAACATATACACAAAATAACAAACCTGTAAAAATTTGAACTCAATTGGTCGTCGAAGTTGCGAGATAATAACGGAAGAAAAAACACCCTTGTCACACGAAGTTGTGTGCTTTCAGATGGTTGATTTCGAGACCTCAAATTCTAATTATGAGGTCTCGAAATCAAGTTCGTGGAAAATTACTTCTTTCTCGAAAACTATGTCACTTCAGAGGGAGCCGTTTCTCACAATGTTTTATACTGTCAACCTCTCCCCATTACTCGTTACCAAGTAAGGTTTTATGCTAATAATTATTTTGAGTAATTACCAATAGTGTCCACTGCCTTTAAAGGAACATTACAGAATTGGTAAGAAAAAAAACTTGTAAAATATACTTTTTGATCACAGATTTACATAAAACTTACACGGTCTAATGATGATGTTAGTAGAATACATCCCTTGAAATATTTCTGTCTGAAATGCCATATTCGATGAGAAATAAATAAACTAATTTTCCGATTGGAGTTTATCGCTCAGTGAGCGTTTTATTCATTTGTTGAATCTATATGATTTCATGCAAATGTGTAATCGGTTTTTCATATTTTCTCGTGACCCAGATGGCCGATCAATCTCAAACTTCTACGGGTTTGTCAGTTTATGTATATGGTGGATTACATAAAGTGCTTACACTGCCAGCAACTGTTTGTTAGCAAAAACCAATTCTGTTATGTTCCTTTAATTATACTTTTTAAAAATAAACAATCCTGTGTTGTTGTTTTTCTTACGACATAAATATCAACCCTATTTTTGTTCGCCAATGTCGAACATGAAACATAGAACTGTACCGTTTTGTAGGCCTATGACTATGAGTATTCGAATAATTATTCGTATGGTGTGCAAGTCAGATTCACTGAAAACAAAATCATGCTTGTGAACTGTGGCACTGGTAGCCTTTTATATATTTATCTGGTGTAGAAACTTGGCATTACGCAATGGGAAAAAGAGCTAACATTCCTAACACAGTAACAGGCTATATTGAATAATACCTGGAATGATAACTAACACAAATTAATTTTCAACCTGTAGTAGTTCAGCCAAAGGGTCATCACTCCATCAACCCATGGAACAAGTTTTCATCACTCATGTCGTACAGCCCCGGGCAAGGGGGTGGGGCAACACCCTCCCACTCCCAGACTCCGAAACCAGTGGGGAAAATTCGGACAGAGAAAGCAAAAAACAACTAACAAAAAACACCACCAATTTTTTCCGGGTATCAGAAATTGGTTCTTTTGTTTTTATCTGTGTATAATTTTGGCCAAATCAACCCCTCTGTCCCCCGTAACCAGTGTTTCCCCATTACGCCAGCACTGTGACTGTGTGTGTGAGATGCAGACTCACTCAACATCTCCAATGAATACGCATTGTTATAGTGAATTAATTAATTAACTGAGTAGATAGGTTCAATAATCATCCCTACAGTTTTAACAGTAAACTGACTTACCCTTTTCGGCTTGGAAGCAAACAACTTCGCCTGTGGAGGAGGATTTAGACGTTCTCCAGCTGAGCTCCCCAGCAGGCTTGATTTGAAGACCCACGTGGAGTAGTGCAGTATGTATACAACGTTGCAGTGGAATGGGCACAGTCCTCATCAGCACGCAGAAAAGGAAACTTTGAAATGTTCCTTTTCAAAGTGTTTTTAAATGACTGGTCCTCAACGTTGTCCTACCTTGCCACTCCCTATTCCCCAGGTCCTCCAAGGTCCTCTCTACACAGAAACGAAAGTCTCAAGGCACGTATGTTTTATGTTTTTTGCCAACTAAGTACTAATGTTTCACTTAAAAACAGCAGCCGAAACTTTGACACTTGTAATAGTATTATGTCGCCCTCTCTTGACAAGTTTTAAGTTATTCATTTTAGTCTGGTCCCACTTCACATGTTTTTTGTTCGACTCGTGCGCCGATGAAGGGCACCAGACAAGATCAATCTTAATATTTTTTTTTACAATAACGAATGGAGCGATCGACGTGATTTTTAGCAATTTATTTTTGTTGATATGGCCGGCTGGGGAAGAGAAATTGTTACTCTGCAATGCGGCCACTACTCCAACTTCGTCGGTACTCACATCTGGAACATTCAGGTAGTTTTGTTTGTGGTGTCAATTTCGTGATCTAAAGGTTTTTTCATTTTCTACCTCCCCATGTTTTTTGTTGTTTTTGTACAGATGAGGTTTCAATGCAAACTCTGTTTAATATATTAGTATTATTAAACTCACAAGACTCAAATTTATATCAACACATTTTGTGTCAGTTAAAGTTACTTACATGATCATGTTTAAACAAAAATTCACTGTGTTCTTTTATTATTATTTCGAATTTTCGATTGTTAAGGTTCATGCAGAACGATTACGACCAGGATCTATTGATTTTCACCTCGACTTGATGAATTAACAAATTTATGAATCCCATTCACCCAATCCCAAATTTAAATCAACATGATAGATTATGACTTTTACCCCAACAAACTAGTTAGAACATTCAAAATAATAATAATAGTAACAATAAAATAAAAACAACAGGGAGGTTACTGATAGTGATGGGTTTACACAACACTTACCGTATGGTATTCACTTACTTTGTTTTACATTTTTATCTGGTCTGTCACCATGGCCGATGGTTATTGCACTTATGGGTTGGGCCGAGAAAAAATTGCAAATCTGAACACCACTTTTTACCCGCCAAAAAATGTTTACCAATATCAATCCACACCAGGTAACTCATTGCCTTTTGTTTGGTTAGCTTCAATGTAATATGTAGGAGTTATGAATTATAAAGAAAAATGTGTCAGAGCTGGATCGACCAATATCGTGATCGGCCGGTAGTGCAACGCAATCTACCGATCACGCAGATCAACCGATTGTGCCCAACATATACATGGTGTGAGCATATTAAACGCACACACTACCTTACAAATCATACACCATTTTTTTTTTTTTTTTTTTTTTTTTTAACTTTTAAAATCTTAACACAGGATCACCTAATTTGGTGATGATGTTCTACTAGTACTATATCCTTAAAATGACCTGTAACGTAAGTTTTGATGTGTTTTCATTTCAGGAGTCAACGTTTTTGTACGATGAAAATCCTGCCGCTGTGGTGTCTAAAGAGATCAATCATGACGTGCTGTATAGGGAAGGGCGAACCATGACGGTTAGTATCAATACCAGAAGTTTCCCACAAGTCTTTGTCTTCACTCACCGGCTGGACTAGTAGACTAGTGGACTAGTAGTAGTAAATCAAAGTATTACAATAAGTCTACTGTCTAGAGTGTTTTTAAATTGTCCTCATCATTTTTGTAAGCTTTTTGCAATTACATCTCTTATATTCTTTTTAGCTCTTACAACAAATAGACTAGCCCGTTAGTAGGGCCTACTATCTAGCAGTGAGCCACATGGAAAGACCACAGCATGGATAACAAAGTATCAACACAGAGCACCCGTGTTTAAAGAAAATCTCTGTTTTTCTAAACTTATTTATCATTTTCCCTGTTTGTTAACTCTTTTTGCTCTAGAGGTAGTTCCACAATTCGATTCTGAAATCAGCTTTATTAATTTTTTAAAATACTTTTTATGACCCCCCTCCCCCCCCCCGACACAAGGCCAAAGGGCCACTTGAAGTGAATGCCCTTGAGGAAAATAAAGACAATTTAAAGAGAGAGCAGATATCTGTTCACATTTCCCCTGAACTGGAATACATTGTAAGATTGTAGAAAGCAAGATACCAACCGGGAGTTCCAAAGTGCAAAACGGGAAGAGAAAAACTAGTAGACTATTGCAGAGTATCGGCCTTCTGGAACAGATACAGTGATGAGAAGATGTCACAATGCATAACATGTACTGTGAGTGTGCATACTGCAGGGACAAGGAGTAAGAGACCAGCTGCGCACATACTATGAAAGAGTCTGTAGCGGGTGCTTGGTAGGAGAGACAGAGCGTCTAAACAGAAAGCAAACAATTCTTCTGTACCTGGTGAATGATTATGATTCAATTTGAATGTACGTTTCCGTCATTGCACTTGCAGGGGGCTGTGACCTACACCCCCAGACTGGTGACCATCGACCTCAAGGGGAGCTTGAACACCCTGAAAGCTGAAGGCGTCCTTTATGATTATCACACACTGGAAGACATCAAGTGGTAAGTGTCAAAACTTCTGGTACCATTCAATGATCGATAAATGGCATGGTGTACCCCCCCCCCCTTCTATTGTGTCTTCATTGTGGTACTCAGGAATTCTGTAGAGGATTTAAGTGGGGGGGGGGGGACTTCTGTACAAGAGGAAAGGAGTGAGTTTAAGTATGGGAACTTCTTTTCTTTTGGTCGGGGAACACCCTCTGCCACATATAGGGCTTGGTGTATCCGTACTGATTCCTTAGGTGCTCTTTTGGATGCCCTTGAATCAAAGGTGCTCTTCGGGTGCTCTTAAATGTGTTATGGACTGTCTCAAGGGACACCAAGGCCAGGGACATGGAGGCAACTAACCTCCATTGCCTCTGTGAAGTATGAGGCCTGCTCAACTGTTTGTGTTTCTTAAAACCAATACTTTTGTTTGTGTTTACCCAAACACCGGTATGTGTTAAGCACTGTATTTTCAGTGCTTTTCCGAGTCTTGTGAACAAAAAATCCATAGGCATATTATGTTACTCCAATATTATTAAAGCAATACCGGAACTGATTATAGATATCAACAATTTGATTCCAGGGAAGGTGATGTCACGCTTCACGAGGAGAAAGCTGCCAAGAAGAACGAGTTCTTGTCTGATCTTGACACACAGGGTGTAAGTAACTCTTAAATCTTATTATACCCGTTATCTCACAACTCCTTTGCCCTGTTCATGACTTAGTCTAATGAGTTAGTACCGAACAGTCGAACCCATTATGCTTTTCATTAAGATCACTAACCTCCTCTACACTGGTACCACAGACTGCCACAAAGCACCATACCTTCCAGGCTAGCATTGGTGCATGGGTTCCTTCTGTTTGTACAGTTAGCACCGGTTCCACAGACTGCCACAATGTACCATACTTTCCAGGCTAGCATTGGGTGCATGGACTTCTTTAGTTTGTACGGCTGACACTAGTACCACAGACTGCCACAATGTACCATACCTTCCAGGCTAGCATTGGGTGCATGGGTTCCTTCTGTTTGTACACTTAGCACTGTTACCACAGACTGCCACAATGTACCATACTTTCCAGGCTAGCATTGGGTGCATGGACTTCTTTAGTTTGTACAGCTGACACTAGTACCACAGACTGCCACAATGTACCATACCTTCCAGGCTAGCATGGGTGCATGGGTTCATTCTGTATGTACAGTTAGCACCAAGTGGTACCACAGACTGCCACAATGTACCATACCTTCCAGGCTAGCATTGGGTGCATGGGTTCCTTCTGTATGTATGGCTGGTATTATCAGGAAACCCCATGTTTTGTGTACTGTGGACTACGTCTCCACAGTCTCCTGTGGTATTTTGTGGCAAGAGCCAGTTGGGCAGGAGAGTGCACTAGTAGTAATAGACTATTGTCCAGTGGTTTGAGAAGCTCAGGAGTCGGAGGTTTGAGCATTGAATCGCATAAATCATATTATCTTTAACTTAAAAGAGATGGGAAGAGTCCTCACAAAAGTTCACACAGAGTTAGAACTATAAGTTTGAAATTGCAACAAACTTTTTTATAACCAAGTTTGAGGATAGTAAGGATTTATAGTATTTGGTGAATCTCCTCAGACGATTTTAGTCACTTTTGCCGTCTCCCTGCTTTGTATACTATTAAATAACCAGATGCAACCGCAAGACAAACAAGAAGGAACATCCAAAATGGACAGCCAATCTTCTAGGGAGAGTGACACCGCAGAGTTCAAAGGTCAAGTTCCCCCAGGTCAAGTTTCACCCGGACAGACACCAGAATCGAAGCAGGCCAAGGTCTATCGACTGGATGAGAGCATCAACGTGTGGTCCGACTTCTTACACGGTCACCTGCACCCCAAGACTGTGATGGTGATTAAACACCACAGTCATGACAGGTAGTGTAGACCTTTCCTCTTCCTTTTAAGCCGCCTTCTGTCTGACCGTTCGTTATCATTTCATTTCATTTCATTTCATTTATTAATTCTGGTTGTGACGCCAAGGACTCTCAGAAAGCGAAAGTAATGGCTATACTAGCCAAGAACCCCATGGGGAGAAGACAAAGAAGAGAGTTTCAGTTTTAGATGTGGGAGGAAAACCCCAAGAGATATTTTCCAGGGAAAACCCCACGCAATTAGGTAGGGACTGAAACCCAATCCACATAGTGCCCCCGGCAGGATTCAAACCTGGGTCCCAGAGGCAGAAGGCGAGGAAAGATACCACTGCACCAACCCGACCGCCACGCCAACCCGACTGCCAACCCGACCGCCACGCCAACCTGACTGCCAACCCGACCGCCGCGCCAACCGGACTGCTAACCCGTTAACACAGATTGATCTATGAACAGTTGTTCTGCCTTACACAATCCATGCAGTTGAATGGTTCCAAACAGTTGGTCAACTTGAAAATTGGTGTGGAGGGTAAGAGTTTGTTATTGCTAGTGATGAATTTAAGAAAGATGGCCCTATCATCATAAGGAACTTATCCTGAAGACGAGCCAGCACAACTCCTACAGAGATGTGTGTACACGGTGTCTCTCCATATACCTAACAAGATTTTATTCCCATTATGAAAAGTTTTCAAATCTTACATAAGGGACCTGCTGGTCATTTTTCTTCTCATGTAAACTACAGTGAGGTTGATCCTTTTGGGCTGTACACCAAGGGGCGGAGTCTCCTGAGCAAGAGGGATGTAGCAGAAGATATTGAGAACCGTCTCCACTTCTTCGTTGAGGAGTGCGACCATCTTCAGGTTGGTGTGTAAGACGGTAGGGGACGTAGGAAAAATGTATTGTTCTGACATCTTTGTCGTGTTCTCTGTATACAACGATGGCAGTTATAGTTCAAACCCTCCATTAATACAAAGGTGTCAGACTATTTTTCCTTCGAGCCTCGCTTTGGTTACTGTGGATTGTTTGGGGAGAAACCCAAGATGACAGCTCAGCAGGAAATCTTTTACAAGCTTTCCCTTTATAACTAGCTAAATTTGTTACCACCAAACCTACAGAATCTGTCTATCAGTTTCTTTAAAATGATGAAGATACTATTTGAAAGTTCACTTTTTGTTTTCAAAAAGTGTTATAACTGCAAATTATCCTTCCTGCTTTAACTTGGTTTCCAATTTTTATTCCTTTTTCTTTTTGCGCGTGGAGAATTAGTCAGATTATTTTTAAATAGACTCAAAATAGTCCATCAAAGTCTATACTACAGTAGGTCAGCCCTTGTACTCACTAGAGTTTTTCTTACTTTTTTCTAGGGTTTAAATAAAGTGCGTTTTAAGAAGTCGTGGAAGAGAAACAACCATCTCAAAACCATCTTTGTGTCATTCTTGATTTTTGTTTTTGCAGGGTTTTCAGGTTCTTGTAGACTTCTGCGATGGGTTCGGAGGTCTTGGATCCAGTCTCGTTGAAAGTCTTGCAGATGAATATAGAGGCAAGGGTATCATGGCCGTTGGTGTGGCACCAGGATTTTCAACCAGTGTAAGGAGACATGTCATATTTTATTCACCACAAAAAAAATAATAATAATTAATTATTTTTCATAATGCTATTAGCCTTTTTGAGATATGGTGGACACTATAGGAGTGCTCTGTTTGGTTTGGGTGTACACAGACAAATTTACCCAAACCTAATGGTGTCATAGTATTGAGTCCGCCATATCTCAAAATGGCTTATGGAAGTATGATTGTAAATTTTCTTAAGTAGGATTTCAAGCTTTGCATGGTGGAAGTATAACTAGGAGAGGTTTGCGGTGACACCACGTTAAATCTCTTTTGAGTAGTGTTGGTTCTGAAAAGAACCGGTGGCTAACGACTCAACGTTTCGATCAGTATGATCTGATTGTCTTCAGGAGAATGCTGGACTCTGTTGCTGGATGCTGCTTAAGTACTGCCTAGAAGGGGATTAACTTGTTGTAAATTTTCTTGTTGTTTTTTTCTACAGAGCCTTGCTATGGATAACCACCGTTTGATCAATTCAGTACTGTCCTTTGATAAGCTGAGTGAGCAGAGCTCGCTCTTCCTCCCCCTGTCCCTCGCCTCATCACTCTGGAGGAAAGTGGGATCACCCGTCAAATTCCAAAATGTTCATTACAAGGTAAAAGAAGCAGTGTGTATATATACTGATTACTGTATAGTTTTTTTATAAACACTATGCCTCACACATTCTATTTTTTGCATCCCTGTGGAGACATCTTTTGTTCTTTCCTTTGTCCCTGTAGTTAAGAACCTCCCATAGACTCTGTACACAAAATTCCTTGTGGAGCCACCCAGTCTTTAGGATTTCCCTATGGAGACCCTTTGTTATCCCTTTTCTGTTTTGTTCTCGGTCTCCATAAGGTAGTGAAAATGAAATCAATAGTGCTTGTAGCTGGTAGTGCCAGATAATAATAATAATAATACACAGTTCTTTTATAGCGCATAACACATTACAGGATAGCATGTCCCTATGCGCTTTACATAGAAAGGAAAAAATTACAAGAAAAAGTAATGCAGATAAGAAAATCCACTTAGAAGCAAAAAAGTACATGTAGTGTTGGACACTGAGTTCATGGGTGATACATCAGTTTAACAATGCCATACTCAGTGTACATGCTATTCTTGCTTCAGTGATAAGAGAGTGTATGTTGTGTTCTGCAAGACTCTAAAAGCATTGAGTATTGGCACGTTTTGGCTGAGGGTCAAGCGCACTTTACTCAAGCTGTGGTGTTTTAGATATCAGCAAATAAAATTGTTTTAAATAACACTAGCCCGGCGTAGATTGTCTAGTCAAAACGCTATGGGTTAGTAAACATCCCTTCTGAAATTGCCCCATGGGCTACTAAAGATTGTGCAACCTACTGGTTTAAAATACTAACTATTTTCAGATGTATATAAAAAAAAAAATTATGTTTTAATTTGTTTTTTAGTGTGTGAATGAAACTTCTTTTGATCATTAAACTGGTTGTGACCACTACTTAATTCATCAGAAAGATAAATTTTTGACAATATATGGCTACTAAAACTTCCTTGGGGCAAGCCAAACGCACAGTTTACTAGCCTTTTCTTGGAGGCTTGGTTTCTGTTAAAAACGGTATACAAGTGAAATAGTTCCACCCAGAGTGTACACATTCTCAAGAATGCATAACATAACAAAATTCCACTCATGAATTCCTCTGATTGCGTTGTTCTTTTCAGCCTTCTCTTGCCTACCACACCAGTGCAATCCTTGCCAGTAGTCTAGATACAGCCACCCTTCCCTACAGAGTGGCCGAGGAGCCCATATCCCTCTCCGTACTCACAGAGGCTCTGGGAAACCTTGGCAGAAAGGTAATAGGGCTTTTCTATTAAGTTCACTTATGAGGCATCCTTGATTTCATCACCAGAAATGAGTAATAATAATAACAACAATAATATAAATATTCTCATAGAACATTCTTGGTCATGAAGGTAATGTTGAAACTAGAAAAAGTTACGCTTGCCTTTGAATTTTTCAACGAACGTCTTATGACAATGGGAGAATTTGGGATGATAGGCAGCGGCAGTTGACATCCAAGGTAACTTGTATTGTTTATGCAGTTCTGAGCATGTTGACATTTCCAAGAGCAATGGATTTACCTGGTAAGTCTGCTGCCGCCTAGCGTCCCAAAAATCTCACATTGATTTAAACATCAACTACAGTACAGTATGGTTTCTCTTTAACGTTGCTCACGTATCTCTTTTTTTCACCTTACAAATGAAATGGTGTTTCAGGTGTCCATGCTGTCAGCATCATTTCCTCTGCCGTTCCCCAACCGTGGGTACCTAGCCAGTGTATTCGGCAATTACACCCAGAGACCCCCCTGGGTTCCCCTAACCCCACACGCCCACGAGGGTACAGCACAGCCCTTTGCCCAGTCGGTGGTAATCCGAGGTGTTCCTGCCGGAAGAATACATGCGTAAGTGTTTGGTAGTCGATCCGACTCGACCTAATCATGTCAAATTTGCACATAATGTAGAATCCTAAAGTGCAGTATTTTTATTGGATTTTGACGATGGCCTTCCACTGACATCACATGCAGCTACTATCTCACTGCCCATGCATGGTACCTTGGACATGGTGGCCCATTTTGGGAGTCACGTTGCTATAATTATAAAGATAGTACGTGTCTAATCGTGTGTATCAAATGCACACTGCACAGTAACACACATGGAATATGACTCCGAAATGGTGTAAAATTATTTATTTGTGGTCGATGACACCAGGTTAGTTCAGTTAATAGCTCATTCAGATTTTGATTTTTAAATGTTTATTTTGATATTTTTAATACATTTTTTTGTTGATCCATCAGAACTCTCCATGTACTGGTACATGGACTTGTTTGTTGGTTTCTTGAAAAAAAGTTCTTTAGGTAACTGACTTATGTAATTGACAAAAATGGAAGACATTTTTATTTCAGTGTTATCATGTAGAAAATTGTTGTTTCTCCAAATCTGCGGTTCTAACTGAAGTATTATCTTCCTTTGTATTTCCAGTCCAGGAAGACAGCCTCAAAACGCTCTCGAGTCGTGCAGATCTGTCAATGAAATGCTGAGATGTTACCTGACAGGAATGTACCCGAGAACACTCAGGTAATGATAGTTATGTCAAAAGAGAGCTTGAAGCCGATGCGCCATTATAGACAGACCCCCCTTACTGTGCTTCAGAAATCTCTGTCTGATCCCCAGTATACTGACACATGAAGTGATATCCAATTGCCATACAAAGAAAGAAGGGAACAGACTAATTTCCGCCTCAGATTGGTCAAGTTTGTTACATCGTTTTGAAAGGACAGACAGCTAAAAGATTGCTGTTACTCACTCTGTAGTGCTTGGTAGGGTCGTGTCATTACAAATCTTCATATCGCCCAAAATTAGACACTTATTTTAAAACTGCAACAGCGTCGTATCTTGCTGTAGCTATCCCGACTGTACACACGCCCAATCACGTTGAGACGTTTTTGCTTGGCAGCTTGGAGGCTGTCGTCTGTGAGATATGACAATCGTGTAAAATCAAGCTTAGCGGCTTTTGCAATGACATGGCGATATTTCCTATTGCATTGCAGCTCTGGATTGTGCATCAACCAACCCTTGAAGACCGCCGCACCCTTCCCTCACATCTTTGACCCCAGAATGAGTCAAGAAGGTTTCATGGAGCAATGGCAACGAAGAGAAGAAGAAGGTAAAAAGAAAGAGTTCCCATGAGAGGGATGAGTAACTTCAGGACGAGACTAGTATTTCTAGAACTCCTATATAGCCGGGGAGTGGTACAAGTCTACCATTGTCTGGTGCCTTCCCTCTAAACATTTACTGCTTTAGTACTATCCAGAGGTATTCTGTGAGCCATTCAACTCATTACTGATTTCCATTCCACATACCCATTAGTACATTCCATCATCCTCTCGGCATTATCCCATGGCGGTTGGGCCATTTCCCCCATCTCAAAAAAGGTACCTATACCCCCCCCTCCCCCCACTTTCTACCAAGTTTTTTTAAACATTCTCCTCAACAAAAGGATTGAGGATAGTGTTGTCCATTTATGTTTAGTTTCCTAAATGGTTAAACGGAACTTGTGACTTCCGCTTAACCGTTTCTACTGAGTCCAATCAGAACTATGAGCCCATCTGTTAAAGGAGCAGATGTCAACACACTTTCAAGGATTAAAAATACAACACTGTAACCCAGTCTGTACAGTCACAAAACCACAAACCACAAACCTCAGTGAGGCTGCATATGAAGCAAAATGTAAATACAAATCTTAGGGATTCAAATGAATGTATTACTGACTCCACCTTTTGTTATTGGATTCATTCACCCATTACTTTCTTATATATATATATACATGTACTTGGCTTGTCCCCTTCATTGCATCTGATGAAGCAGTTGTTGCTACGAAAGCTCATGCGGTTTTTTTTGTAATTAGTTAGTCTTTAAGTGCTACCACTACCTTCCTTGTTTTATCTATCAGACTAACACGGCTATTTTTTAGAATTGTATTACATTTGTATGGGATTAGGATAAGAAATATTCCACCAACAGAAGGGATGTCAATCATTCTCCCTGGTTAGTGTCTGGGGCTGACATTTTAAAGAAAAGGAAGGTTTTATTTTTTGGTTTGACTGTTTAACCACTAAGGAAATTTAGAAACAAAGTCAACGTTTGTTTACTTTCCAATTAACTGGTTAAACATCCCAACCCTTATTTAGGAAGGGCATTGGTTTTTTCTGCATGGAAGTGATGTATTATGATTTTGCCCTACAACACTCCCCCCCCCCACCTCCCAACTTAAATCAACTGAAAAGTTGCATGCCTGTGTCATGCAAAGGTTGCCTCTGGGTACGAGCGATTCCACCCCCAGGTACATTTATTACAATTGAAAGTGTTCATTTGACCACCACCTCCTTCCCTCTGCAGCTGTAGAGAGCCTTCCGATGATGACCTCCCTCCAAACATCCCCCGCTGCCCAGGAGATGCTGACCCACCTGGTGAAGGAGGCTAGCAAGGTGGACATCCGCAAATGCCACGGCTACTTTGAGGACGGCCTGGAGCGGGACGAGTACATCGAGACACTGAACAGACTAGAGGCGCTGGCACACTGCTACGAATCGTGCTCTTAATCGACCACACGTGACCATCTAAAATCAACAGAGGGCGCTGTAGACCCTGTCTAGACCGCCGCGAGGTTTTGTCAACCTCCGTTGGCAAATGTAAAGGCTGCCTTCACTGGAAAATATACAAGTTGTCCTTTAAACACTCCTGCTGATTTGACCATTTGAAACCATTCCAAAATTTAATTCCTTACACTTGCCCTTAGCTCTGTACACACACTCTATAGCTTTACCATTGGATCAAAGTGTACACAACGGTGCATGATCAGTGAAGCGTGTGAATGGTGTTGGATGGTGAAACAGTGGGCTACACAAACAAACTACCAGAGAGTAGGGAGGTTGATACAAATGCTATCGAGTTACCAAATTCAAAGATACATCAACTGTGCTGTCAAAAACAAAACAAAAATACACATATTCTTCATAAACAAGGTTTTAAATGTTTTGGTTGAAAAGGACAGAGTTTGTGCCAACCCAGTTGTGTTTTGTGATACTCAAGGCCGCCAACAACAAAATGGTTTTCAGTGTCTGTGAACCAAAAGAAAGGTATATAGGTCTAGTCGCCATCTTGGTTTGGTTCCCCGTAAATAAATTGGCTAACTGTAAATTCCATTCTAGAAACCAGACTATTAAGTTTTTCCTTCAATTCGGTAACATTGAGCTCATATTGAAAAAATGAAAGATTGCTTCATGAAAACAGTCAAACTTGAACAAAGACCACAATCAAACTCTGATGGGTTCCTAGTAGACCACCGTCACACGTGGCTTCTGTCTGCCAGACTTGCCACTTTGGGAGTCAACTTTCAGGTATAAGTTATGGTGTAAACACTGCACCGCCTAAAATGCCTACTTTTCACCGTTATAAACACACAAGGACATTGACTCCCAGAATGGCGCTACCGAGATTATTGTGATGATGGCGTCAGGTGGATTTGGGTCAATACCTCCACTGTTGTACCATTCTTTAGGCCGTGTCCGAATTGGCAGCTATGGCTATGGCTGTTTCTAAGGACGTTGCCATGGTGGTTTAAAGCATTCCAACATCGCCTTCAAGCCACAGCCATAGCCGCAAATTTGGACAGGCCCTAAATACCTGACTAAGTCAATGTAGCCTGCCTACTTAGCCAGACACAGACCAAAGATAAAATATATAGAACTTAAACTTTTATTAAAAAGTTTGACTTTTTTGATAATACAAAATTAATCAACAACGTTTTATTGGACACTCTTGTTCAAAAAATTTAGGCACCAAAGGAGTGCTGTTTTTTGTTATTTAGTGTATCAATGAAACAAGCTTGTTTTGTCGTCTGTGTAATTCTAAAGTATATCTTTTATGTAAACAATATGTTTAGAGTGTGCAATATTTAATATTTCATTATTTTAACGAATTGATGACACAGGATAGACTTTTCCTGCAGGCTGATTTAAGATCCGCTATCTTGGATTTATGAAACATGATGGGAAAAATCGGGTAGAGATGTGGTTTCTGGGTATATGGCAGTCACAGGGGTTGAAAGGCTCCTGACTGCCACCCCTGAACAAAGATATTGACAAAAAAAGGGGGACTGCCAACATTGGGGCTAGATAGCTCAGATGGTAGAGCGCTGGCACGTTAATCCGGAGGTTCAAATCCCGCCTTAGTCGATCTTTTTTTGGTCAAACTAAAATTATTTAAAACTTGCCGAGTCAGTTTCCCTTTCGTTTTATTACTTGGTATTAATTTACCTCAGAATCCAGAACCACTCGAGCGGAAAAGATCAACCAAAGAGTAAACACTTATTTTTCCAACATCTTTTTTAGCTTTGAATTGAAAAAATAGTATTTACCCATCGAGCATGTTTAACATTTAAAGTAAAATTCAATTACAGTATATTATAAACAAATTTTGTTAAAAGTATTCAATTTTTTCTAATTCTTTAATGAGGGGAATGTTGGAAATGTTCCAACTGCATTTTACCGGCTGCTTCTACAAATGCAGTACCTCAGAACTAAACTTTTTGTAAAAGTTAGATTGTCACAAGCTTTACCCCCCCCCCCAAAATTAAACTTTGGGGTATTTTAAATTATGCTCTTCTGAATTTATTGGAGAGGGAAAAAGTGTTGCACAGATCTCCGGAATAAATGTAATATTTGTATGGAACACAAAAATTTCAGCGACTTACAAGCGTTAAGGAAGTCACTGTTTTTTCCAGTTCTTTTATCACCTCAGTTGAGCTGAGATTTAAATGTATTCCTGACTTTATTGGTATCTAAAATGCTTGCTTACGGGGTCAAAAGGTCAAGTTGTATGCTAAAGTTGTGATAGTCTACGTGTATGTACGGCATTCGTGTTAATAACAGTCTCGAGCACTGTGTGTCTAGAGTGGGGAGAATGGCAGTTAATTTGAGAGTAAAACACTGGACATAACGAGCCAGTGTGATACTGCAAATTTGTATCCATTTTTCACAGCGGCACGCTCTGAGCTGTTTGACATGCAGCCTTCATTGCTTTAGCATGTTTCGTTTCCTCCTGACCCGGACACACAAGGCGTTGTACATTGCACATGTATCGCTTATGTAAACTGCATGTTGTACGGTCAAGCTGCTGCAATCTGGTCCGCAATCGCTGCAGTCCGATGAATTTGTTGCCGTGTACAGTTGGCAGTGGAATATCAGTCAGTATTGTTAAAGCAGTGTGCTCAGGTTTCTGTATAAATGAGAATTTATCATTCGAGTCTTTTTTGACAAATCGTGGGTTACCATTGAATTGTATAGTGAAGTTGTACATCAGTAATTGTAATTGATACTTTGTAACAGCTTGGTAAGCTTTGTATGCTGTAGATTTGGTTCACTTTCATGACGGCTTTTTGTTACTCTCTGGATGATGATCTTTGTACTTGCAAAGCCCTTGAAGATGGTCTCCAAGGTCATATTCAGTTTTAAGATCAACTAATTTTTCAATAAGTAAAGTCCTTCATGAAAATGGGAAAACAAAGTTTAAGTCTCTAACCTGGCAATAGAACGGTTTAAAAAGGTCACTGTGTTTGATACCCTTCAACATGTTAAAGTGCATTTTTTTTATCAAAATGCAAAAACGTTCGACGACATTGCATTTCAAATTATGGTCTGTACATTTTTGTACAGAGAACTTTGAGGTCTTCCCTGAATTTTGATATTCAATCAAAACGGCATTGAATACCTTTTGATTAGCACAAAATGGAATGTACAGACCTGTTTGTTTGTGATGTCCGATGACGTCATGTTCCAAATTTCGCTCTGAAAGAGCATCAAATAAAATGGCATTTTACACCATTTTAACGTGAGGTTGGAGACTTTGAGTTTTCTCCTACTTCCGTAAGGACTCTATCTATTGGAAAATGAGTGCATCACAAAACCGATATTGATCTTGGAGCCCCTCTTTAAATTAAAAAAAACATTGTTTAACCACTTTTACAAGATCCTATTTGTTATTTTAACAAAGAATAGTGCAGGTGTTTTAGGTTTTTGCACTTAGATGTGCTGTTAAAAAATTCAAATAGATTTTGGAAGAGCTTTCAGCATGTATAAAAACAGACTTTAAAAGATGTACATGTAAATGGTGAAAAGTCTGCAAATATCAGTGGTAGATCTAGAGGAACGCCGTCCCCCCCCCCTCCTCACAACTAGAATTAATCCAATGCACTGAAATTAAAAAACATTGGGTTAGTAGATGCCCACATCCTTGGCAAATTACTCTTGCCCCCTTCCCCGTCCAACCCCATCTTCTCCCCTCCCCCCCTCCCCCAAACCGAGCAAATGACCTCTGGATCATCCAATTCATATAATTCAAGTACATTTACTTTATAGTTATGGTAAGGTATCAGCTTGCATTAGCTTTAATAGGTTGATTTGTTACAGCCAGCCTGCGAGCAATGTAAACACTTTTTAGAGAAAATAACTGCAGTTTCTTTCCCGAAGCCAACTAATGATGATAAAAACTTTGATTCTCTGCAAAGTGCATGTAACATTACATATCTGTTAGCAGTGAAACAGTTTTCAAATGTCAACGACATTTTCAACAGCAACAAAATAAATACTTCAATATTCAATCATTCAATGAATGATTCACTATCCCTAGATCGCGATTTTACTTCTGTGTACTCCTTTAAGAGTACTTGTATCGGTGAAACTAAACTTTCCTCAGTTGTATATTCTATTGTATAAAAAAAAATAGCTATTTTTATGCTAGCTGTTGTCAACAGGACATCATTGTTTATCTACACGTACATGTAATTCATGCATTGTGGATTGTTAACTGTTTGTTTATGTCTCAGACTAAGGGGATTGATTCAATGTGAATAGTTTTTGCAGTAAATACGTATGTATAAGGTGCCGTCAGTACAAATTATAACCACATTTGTGTTTATATATTTAAGTTCCAATTTACTTGATTTTAACGGAGATTGTACTAGTAATTATTATCGTGCTTGGTAAGACTTTCTCTGTATAGACAAAAAAAATGTACCACTTAATTGTTTTGGTGTAATGTTACAACAAACAAAAACCAAGAATAAAGGAGTAATAACATTTGATGACCAAATAAAGTTTTTATGGTTTGTTGATCTAACATAAATAAAGGGATGGGGTGTTTTTTCAAGTTTTTTTTAAAATATATTTATATTGAGGGTGGTGGATGGGGGAAAATATCTACTTCTAAAATGTTGACTACATGATGTTCATTAAAGTTCCAACTTATACAAAAACACCTCCCCCCGCCCCCACCATTTTAAAACCAGCCTACTACCACATTTAGCCAAAGGTCAGTCAGGAAAAGCAAGGACTGCCATTTTAATTGGAAGTATTAGTTGAGAAAGGTCTCTCCTTTTTTAAATGAGTGTGTAGGGGCAATATTCTACAGAAAACCAACTCAAGTTATAAATGCAAATAACCAGGCATTAGCCCCTTGGAAAAGAGTAGAACATTTGTATTGAGTGCAAGGGCTGACTGACCTACTTATGGTATTGACCCATTAAGTTCACAACGCACATACATGTACAAATTGGGAGTAAAAACTGTAAGGCTGTATCCGAATCTGCGGCTACAGTTACGGCTACAACTGTTGCCAAGAGTGTTGCCAAGGACATGCTATACTTCAACACATGCTGATGCAGCAATCCAGCCGTAGCCATGGCTAAGGATTTGACTCCCAAAATGGCAGACATTGTAGAATGCATATTGTGCAGACAAGCATTCAAGCATTCAAGCATTCCGCTTAGCGTAAGACGTCACTAGGCTTTTAGACTTCTCAGGTTATTTAATCAAACTTTTGCTGATTTTTTCTGAGGGCCACAAAATCAGAAACAAGATTCAAGTAGGGAACACATCATGCCTGATATTTTAAAAAGAAAACAAAATTGACAGGGTAAACTTCCATAAAGAAGTATTTCACTGGCACAAACCATTGGTCGTTAGATCATCAGAAACAAAATCATGTTTGTTTTAATTAGAGCTGCTCATTTGTAAAAGAGTCAATACACATACAGTGACATAATAAAAAATACCCTATACTTTCAACACAAAAACTAAATAATCTATGACATGCTCAATTTTGCACATCTTTTAAGCAGTCAAAACAAGTAGAAAAGCTGCACCGGTAAACTTGGCCCTTTTACGTTATCAACCTATCCACCACTAGAGGGCAGTGTTGATCCCCTACCCCTCAAAAGTGGGGAGTGCTAGTCCAGAAAGTCTGCTACAATAGATGTCACCGGTCCAGATAGAGACAACAAAGACCAACTGAATAAGGATTCTATAATACCATAAACGCGCCAACAACAAACACATGACAGATTTGGACAGTCGTACATTTAACGTCACTAGGCTACTGTATCAGACAGTTGTAAACAAGTCAAATTAGCTACCATGGTATTTTTTTTTTCAAGCTACCAGTACTGGGCTCAATTTCATAAAGCTATCAGAAAGTTGCGGTTACCAGTCAGAATACAATGTCATGTACCATTTTGGACATGTTTCCTGCTAATTTTTCGCTTAACAGAAAAATGTCAAGCAGTATTTTCTTGCGTTCATACTTCTTGCGAATGCAAACGCGAATCGAATTTGACGTCACAACTTCGCAACAAACAATTCCAAACAAGACCAATTGAAATTTTTGCTAAACATTTGCAGCGAAAACAGAGTTGTGACGACAAATTTGCTTCGCATTCGCATTGAGTATGAACCGGGCATAAATCTGCTGGCAGTCCTTGTAAGCAAATGGTGCAACAATGCCAATTCCGCTTAGCAATTCTCCTTGATCGTTCATGAAATATGCTTTTGCTTACAAGAAAATTGTTCAGATTATGTAAGAATACAAGTTTGTTTAAAAGTAAACAGCTCACATGGATCCCTTCCTATAGCTTTATGAAATTTGAACTACGATGGCAATTAATGCACATGCAGGCCTGATACTACACTTGAAAGGTGTGTAGAAAGTTACAAGTCCCTCGTGGAGGCACCGAAATATCAGGCCTAAGTGTACAGAATACTATCACCTTGATTGGAAGTTACTTTTTTTTCTAAATCTACTTAAAGATTTCCAATCAGAAAACCTATTTTTCCAATCAGGGAAACCCCTTTTTCCAATCAGGGAAACCCCTTTTTCCAATCAGGGAAACCCCCTTTTCCAATCAGGGAAACCCCCTTTTCCAATCAGGGAAACCCCCTTTTCCAATCAGGGAAACCCTTTTTCCAATCAGGGAAACCCCTTTCAGACCTAATACTTCAAGGAGGCAATGGAGCTAAACGCCTCCACGGTCATTGCCTTGGTACCCCCCCCCCCTTGTTCCTGCAGAAAGTTACAATTCCCTCATAGAGATGCCCTCTACTTGGTAAAAACCAAAGCATTGCAGGGCTCAAATTTGGGGGAAAATACCACAAGACCACAGGACTTACATGGCTTGTAGCTCCAAATGTTTACTAGACCAGAATTTTGTGTACAAGAACAAAATTAAAATGAGAAGAAAAAATGGTTACACAGTTTAACAATTGGTTTGTTTAAATTTGAAACAGCACTAAGAAAAGATTTTTCTCATTTGTATTATGGGTAAGTATTCTTTAATCAGGGCTCAAATTTTACACTGGACCGAAGGCCCGAGGCCAGTGATTTTAGCATTTGGCCAGTAAACTCATGACCGGACAAGTCCGGTGGTCTTGTGTTTTTCAATTCAATAACAATACATATACCTCACTCTACATTATCTTGGAACAATAACCAATTATGTTCAAATGTAGACTTTCCGAGTCTGATAGAAAAAAATACCCTTCAGTTCTATTGAGCAATGATTGAAATATACTTAATACCCTTAAAGGCAAAGGAGGTTAATCTTCTCTTACATGTCTTAGTGCTTGTTCAAATAAAAACAGTTAAACGCATGTTAAACTGTGCAAGGAAGTCTTTTCTCAGTTTGAATCTGGTCTTGCAAAATTATTTCTGGTCCAGTAAACATTTTGGGATACAAGTCCTGTGGTCTTGTGGATTTTTTCCCCAAATTCAAGCCCTGTTAACAATCAACATAATTATTTTGTATCCGACTGAAAGTCAATGTTTGAACATAAACACAAGACCGCCGGACTTGTCCAGTCATGAGTTTACTGGCCCGGTGCTAAAAAAACACTGGCCTTGGGCCTGAGATCCAGTGTAAAATTTGAGCCCTGCATTGCTCTAACAAAGTAAGAAGCATCAAGCTCGCCCTTGTTAAAACCTTACATGTATGAATTTCTCCCAACATTAACACTGTGGGAGTGGGGGGGGGGCATGGGGAGGGGGGCATGAACAAAAAAAATGCACCCTCCATTCCCAACCCCCACTTTTCTTGCCATCAAGAAATTTTCAACAACATACGACTCCCAGAGAAGTAAATTGTACACAATAACAATACTAAAAGAAAACCATACAACGCTGTCACAACAATTAAAAAAGCTACATGTATCACAGATTGCATCTGTGTGTATATAAAACTATATTTACAATGTTAAGAACAATATTTACAGGTACAAATAAAAAATTAAATAAAACTCATCTGATGTTTTAAAACTTATGAACAAAACGTGTTTGAATCCAATAAAAAGGGAGTGACGAGTTATAAAGGAAAGTGTGCGTAGCAAGAAAAACGAAAACAAGCAAATGTTTTGTTATTATTTATTTTTGGGTTTGATTTGTTAGCCTTTTCAAGAACAAAAAACATTATAAACACAACATTTCCTGTACATCTCTGTACAAGTTTTTAAGTCACTTCTGGTTTAGATTCATTCAATTTGATGTCTGACATGCAAAAAGTTGTATCCTTACAATAATTATATTACAAGCTTTTCAAAAAATAGTTTACAACAATTTGATTCAATTGATTGGCAAATTAAGACCATTACTAAAAAATATGATTGGTCGATCTCTTTAACAGTTATATTTGGTGACACACAAAGATTTAGGTTCATGAGTTTTTGTCTTGGTGTGTACATACATGTATCAACACTACACATGTAGCTGCAATTGGTAAAATTCAGCGCAAGTAAGAGAGTATCATGTACATGTACACAAACATGTAGAGATGTTGCCAGAACAATGAACAAAATAAATTCTTTTCAGGTTTTTTTTTTTTTGGGGGGGGACCCACAAAAAAAGTGTTCAGAAGCCGTCTTTAGCCGTAATTCTTTTTGTAGGATCTGAGGCCGATTTCACAAAGCGCTGAGATTCATCTGAAGATGAGTTGCCAGTAATACCAAAGTGATGTGTATTGTGACATCACACTTTGCTCAGCAACTAAGATTGATTCGCAGTTAAGATCAATCTTAGCTCTTTGTGAAGTGAAGCCCAGCCATTGACAATTCTTTTGCAAGTTTTTTTTTTTTTTAGTATTCACTGATACACTTAAATAGAGTATGTGGAAATTCTTAGGAGATTCCGGGAGTTGACCAACTCAGCAATTCAAACAAATACTCATCTTTCTTCTTTTTAAACACAAACACAAAGATGCAAAAATTCTAAATGAATTGTTAGGAAACAGATAAGTAGCAAGCACAGTGTACACATGTACACAAGACAACAATTAGCTACATGTACATGTAAGCCATTGTATGCTAGGGCACTTGTTCACACCAAATGACTTTCACAAACACTTCATGATCAAGGTAAGAATTTGAAAACACGTGAGCTACAAACCAAAATTTTGATTGGCTCTCGACTTCTTTAAATTTTCCCATATTATGATTATTGTAACATTCCTTAAAGGCACTGGACACGTTTGGTAATTGTCAAAGACCAGTATTCTCACTTGGTGTATCCCAACATACTGTATGCATAAAATAACAAACCTGTGAAAATTTGGGCTCAATTGGTCATCGAATTTGCAAGAGAATAATGAATAATTTTCAAAAAATTCAATGCTAACAATTATTTTGAGTAATTACCAAAAGTGTCCAGTGCCTTTAAAGGATGTGTGCCAGACTACCTTCCATACGCCACGTAAAAGTCTGTAATTAATTAATAATGAATTCAGCTGAAATTATACCTGTTACCATCCCCTAGTATACTTAACAATTTATTTTATTTAAAATTATGCTTTTCAGTGACCACCCACAAAAAGCAGGTCTTGCTCATGATGTGACGTCACTGGTGGAACAAGGAATGCAACCAAGTTATGAATTATCTTCTTTCTTTTTTTTAATACAAAATATCCCCCAACTTACAAGGCCGGACAGCTACTTTAAGGTTAAGGCTACACTTAACTGATTTTGGGCCATCAACCCAAATCAACTGTCACCAGGGGCACGTTGCCACCTACTCCTGGGGCTGAAACAGGGTTACCCCCTTGACAGTCTTAAGGATGAAGGCATGGGTATCATCAGCTAGGAGCCTGGCTAGTAGAGCAGAATGTACTTTGTACCATCTCAACTTTTTTTTAAAGCTATCACTGTTAAGTGCCTTGCACAAGTGTCATGACCGGGATTTGAACCCAAACTCTGTTGCTGACAACACTAGAGCTTGGGTCCGGTGAACTAGACCGCTCAGCCACGACACGCCACCTAATAGGCACATACTGGTGTACTTAAGCATTTGCATTTCCCAACATTTCTCAATCCACCAGTGACGACACATCTACATCATGACCAAGCTAGTTTTGGGGTACGTTCCAAGAGAACATTATTTTAAACTAAATATTTTTTTAAAAACATATAACATGTATAAAGGGGATAGTAACAGGTATGTTTTAAGCCGATTCAATATTTACCAAATACAAACTCTTGCAGGGTATATGGACAAGATAGTACAAAACACGCCCTGGTGACGTTACTTAAAATGGTTGGTCAAGTGTTGAATTTCAGATTGCCCCAGACAACATTGCAACTCACAAAAGCATTTTGGGGGGGGGGGGCCAAATATCATAAAGTCTGTAACCAGACGTTTTCTGCTAACTGCAGCAGAATCTCAATTTGAGAACCCTTGCTTACCCCTAAGCAAGCTAACCAGTGACTCACGTCAATGTAAGTATGCCATGTGTGCATTCGCAAAATTCACTCATGTCCCAACAGTAGACCAGTGGGGATTTTAAACCAATTGTTTATTCCCAAATTATCACAAAAGAACAATTTGAATGAAGTGACAAGAAGGGCCAAAGCAAAGTTGCAAAAAATAAATTGATTTAGCAGAAACGAATTACCAGCCACAATACAGTACAATGTGTATTGTTTTTGAGTGATTCCCTGCTAATTTTCGCTTAGCAGAAAATTCTGCTTAAGCATTGTTTACTTCTGAATTATGGACCAGGCTTTATGAAATGGGGTCCCATAGAATTACAACCCTGCTGAAAATTATGTGTACCACATTCTTCAGAATTGTAGTAAGAATTTGGGAGGACAATCATGTGAACTTGCAGATGAGAAGCTGGATTGCGAAGGAGGTGTTTAAAGGCCCTGTACACTATTGGCAAAATCGAAAAACACAATGTTCACAGATTCACACATAACTTACATGATTTAAAGTAAGTAATGGTAGAAAGGGTTCCTTAAAATATTTCTGCCTAAAATGCTATCGTTTCTGAGAAACGAGTAAAACAATAGTAATTATCGCGCGCGATAATTTGAAAAAACAGAAAACACATAAGATCTCTTTTCACTATTTTCTTGTGACCTCGATGACCAATTGAGCTCAAACTTTCACAGGTTTGTTTGTTTGTGCATATATGTTTAATCACACAAAATGTGGACTCTGATTTTGAGCTGTTACCAAAAGTGTACAATACCTTTAAGCCCCAGGTATGCTAGGGCGCCTTTGGCAACCAGCCACACTGACCTACGATGACCACAGGGCACAGCCAGAGATCGAAAGTGTTTGATTTTTTCGCAGGGAGGAAAACCGAAGGGCCTGCAGAAAAACCCTTGTGGCATATCAGAGAATCAACGCACAACTCGACTCACATATGGCCCTAGCCGGGAATCTAACCAGGGCCAGTGGAGGTGAGATGCAAGCACTTTGCACACTAGCCACCCATGGGTGGGTTCTGTTTACAAGTCTACTATGCTGGTCTCAACACTTGTTACAACATCATTGTAACACACCTCATGCCTTTCTTGTGTCAATATGGTTTGGGTAATAAATGTGTACATGTACATACATGTATCACATACCAAAATTTCATGCATTTTTACGCTTTTTGCATTGAAACTGATTTACCAAAAATAAGGTAAAAAGACCTCTCAAATAAACTGTACATTTTATTATAAATTGTATAGTTGATTATTTTAAAAATGTTCAACCAAATGACTTGTGTTATAATCCAGGCAACTAGCACAGAGACTATTCTGTTTGTAAGTGTGACGTAATTCCACTGTAAGCCACGCCCACTTCATACAAACTGGCTCCACTGATTACCAGAAGCCCATAGGAGTTGCATTGAGCCAGTTTTTCTTTTATGATTTATGCAACAAAAGTTTAATAGTTGGACTTGGTTTTTACATACGCTCTTCAATACCTTAAGTCTTCTCAGAATTTAAAGTTACTGTCATAAGAAATGCTTTTGAATAATGAAACGAGTGATTTTGGGGTCAAATCACACATAAAAACGTATGCGAACTTTGGAGCCGTAAATGTTGAAGTTTTTTGGGCATGCAGCAGATACGCTCAAAGTGATGCAATGACTTACCAACAGGATTGTCTTTGTTACAGACATACATGTACGTCATCATGTATGTACTTTGGCTATTGTGCCGAAGTATCGGCAGAGATGGATGAAATAGCTTATGTGAAGGCATGGATTTTAGTGGCAGTCAGTTACATCTGATGCCACAAAATGTTTTTTAAGACCTTTTCAGACAATGTGTACCATGTAGGAAGAGGACTGACAATCTCTAGTGCACTGTATTTTATTTTGGACTGTGCTCCCCCTGTATAAAATGAATGGTGAACTCGTACTTATCCCTGAAAACAGCACCGCACTGATTGCACTCAAAAGCACTACGCCTGCCGTGGCAACCCATGTGCATGATATACATGACACTATCGCTGAAGATGACGTCACAGTGTTCACAGGCATAGCTGGTTGTCTGTGTCTGTCCCGTGTCGAGATCTACCCTGGAGAAAGCGTCCCTCTTGACTGGCA
This sequence comes from Pycnopodia helianthoides, assembly GCA_032158295.1. Lineage (NCBI taxonomy): Eukaryota > Metazoa > Echinodermata > Asteroidea > Forcipulatida > Asteriidae > Pycnopodia > Pycnopodia helianthoides. The sequence goes on along the minus strand of CM063247.1, from coordinate 10,633,036 downwards.
CATTGGTCTTAGTCTCTTCCTCCGTGCCCGAGCTGCTGCCCGGCATTTGGGATGTGGCGTCAGGGACTTGCATATCATGGGAGATGTGAGGCACCTGGTGCTCATCGCTGGACACCGAGGACTGTATTCTCTGCTCCCACGGAACGTTACTCGTAGCAGTGGTTCCCTGAACCAGAAGGTGCCGGATTAATGAGTCTGAACCAAGGCTGCCCTGGCCAGAGTCGGGCAGTCTTGTGCTGCCAGCGCTTGGATATTTGTATCCAGAAAGAGTTTTGATGTCCGGTTTGATATCTCTCTGCTCGTTGAGAGGGAATGTTTGCTGTTCACGATTGAGAGAGGGAACAGCTCGATGTGAGCTACTCAGCTCTGACGATTGATTAGAGCCGCTATCATCAGCGAGGGTGGTGGGTGGACTGTGACGACTTTTATCAGAAATCAGCCTGACTCGCTTCCTGGCAAGATTGTGGGGGTCGGGTTGGTGGAGATTAGTTGACTGGGCCCAGCGGAAAGACCTGACCTGGCGGGCAGGGGGAGGATCCCCAATGTGAGTTGTCATTACAGGCTGACTGTTCATCACAGACGTTGGGACTGTTGAGCTGATACTCTGACCAGTCGATGTTGGCAGCTCGACATGAGTTGTCAGATATTGGCGAAGGATATTCTGTTGGCCGTGATTGAACGAGTAGTTGGATGAGCCAACCACACCCGCCACAGTTGCTGTTGGGACGATACCCACACCACTACCCACTCTGTTTGCACCGCTTTGAAGTGCTTCTGGCAGTCGGCTCATTGCTGTTGCAGAAGAACCCTGCTCAGTTCTCTGCAATAACTCACGGACTGAACTTCCCCCAACCTGTCCGAGGCCTGCCCCAAGGGAATGAATTCCGTGGCTGCCGCCCATTCTTTCTTCAGTGTTTGTAGGCCAATTGGTCCAAGAGGGATGTCGTTGTTGATCTGAGAGTGTCTCCTCTGATCGTTTGGCCCTTTTCCATGCAGAAAAACCAGACTCATCCGCCTGCTTGTTAGGACCTTGTCTGGAAAGATAGTTTTGACTGGTAAACCAATTGCTGTAGTCACTGAACCTCAACTGGGATCGGCGGCGCAAGCCTGGCTGCATCTGACCTGTCATTTGAGGTCTGTGACTGTTAGGAGGCACTTGTTGGAGTGGTTGTTGGTGCTGCATGTCCCTAGTGTCTGGTTCTGAATCCTGCTGAGTTGTAGTCTGCTCTCCGGTGCTTGGCTCCTGTATCTGCTCAGCAATGTTTCGAAGCATGGAGCTGATCAAACCGTTTGAGCTTTCAGGTGTCTCCTCCCGCATCGGAGCTCGTGGTCTCGGCGGAATAACCTGATGAAAGACTAACATAGGTTGGCCACTCTTTTTACTTTTTCTCAGTTTTGAGCTGTCATTTTCATTACCAGCTTGTGGGCTGTCGCTGCCATTGGAGTCTTCTTGAGGAGCCGCTGGGCTTGTCTCATCCTGCTGGGAACTTTGGGTGGGTTCTTTTGTTCCTAAGCTAGCGCTCCTTTTCCTTTTGGCTTTCGGGCGAAGTAAAGTCACAAGTCGCTTTCCCTCCATATTAACAAAGTTAACAGGTTTACCTGTGAATTGTTTAGGAGAGTTCCTTGGGCGTAGCCGCCTCATACTCGGACTTGTGCTGATTGTACCGGGGCTGAATCTCCTTGTTCCCGGACTAACATTGTTAATGTCTACATGTACATCCAATGGCTCCTGCTTGACCATCACAGGAACAAAATCTGAAGCCGAATCACACGGTGAGCAAGATTCTTCTTTTGGTGAGTTTCTAACTTTGATTTGTAAGTCGGATCTCAATAATTGTTTCTTAGATGCTGCGGGTCCCGTTTCACCGAGAGATGATGTTGGGCCCTGCAAGTTCTCTTCTTTATACTGTACTCCTATCTCTCTGTCTTCCCCACTGTTTGTCACCTGAAACTCAGGGTTATTCTTTAATTCTCCATCCGTTCCCATTTCATAAGTACATGTAAGGTCTGTGCTTTGAGTTGCATTGTAGTCCTCCGGCAGTACACTGCTACACACTGTATTTCCTTGAGTGGTATCGACGCTGCCGGGAATTGACATAGGATTAGATATTTTAATGGAAGGAATGTCCTGTTGGGGTCGGTCTTGGGTTACGTCGACGGTACATCCAGTTTGGAGTGAGTTGGTCTCAGAAGAAGACGGGTCTAACCGTGGCTCGGCAGCCGTTTCAGCAGTTTTGGTCTCATGAGTAGCGTCTGGCATTTGTGATTTCATGATTGAGGCAACGGCAAAACTCTGAATCTCACAAAACGTCTGTATCTCAACAGCGCATGGGCTCTTGTTAACATTTGACAAAGCATTTGTTGGATTTGGAGGAGAAATGTCCAGGTCATGTTGGTCTTTTGTATTCGTCCTTTGGGTTGGGCTAATCAAACTCCCCACACTGTATCCCCCAACCCCGTAATGCTCTCTTTCTGTCTGACAAACTTTGTCCTGTCCAACCGTTCTGCAGAAATCACCACTTGGTATGATTCCTGTTTGCACAGGGGGTTGGTGGTCGCCAAGAACGGAGGCATTACTAGTAGAGCACAGATGCTGGTTACTTACAGCTGTTTCAAGAGATGGCTGCCCTCCACTAGTCCCAACACTATGTTCCACATCTTTTCTATTTTCGAGTTCAAAGCCATCTTGCAAATTATGTCCCAGCTCTGTGCAGCATGACTGACCTGCCTCAGTCACTGATTTTGGTTCCACCACCGTCACCCCACTATCGCTGGATTTGACAGTGTGTCCCACACTGCTCCCTCCATCATCATATCCAGCAGTCCCTGTTGACAAGTCCGAGGGCTCTGTTCTCGGATGGCAAGCGTTTTCCTGCCTGCTGGGTCTAGCCACTTCCCCGTCCTCTACGAGGCTGTCTTCACTGTTGCAGCCATCCATTGTGGAAGAATGACCGCCTTTTACATGTGTGAGTGAAGAAGGGGGTCACATGAGGGAAACAACAGCACCTGCTATGAGTGTTACATATTTTAGAAGATTGTTATCCCATGTGATCCAGTCCGTTTTCCTGTGAGGAATCTGAAGACAAAAAAATACAAATTGACATTCAATTAATTGTCAAGTTTTCCCAGCTCACATCGTTAACTGTGCCTAGTGTACAGTGCATGTAGATGTACATTTCAAAAGCAGATATTTATTGTACATGAAGCTTAGCATGCTAAGTGCACACATTCATAGTACTACTAGCAAGGAAAGCCAACATGGTTGAGATAAACCAGGATTTAAGGTCATGTAATCATTTGCCCCTTTACTCCTCTCCAATCACTCAGTAAAAGTACTAGGCCTACAACAATAATAACAATAATATTCATAATATTAACAACAACAACAATAATAATAATATTGCAATTTATAGAGCGCCTTACATACATAGTACTAGCGCTGAACAGAAAGTAAACAACAAAATTGTAGCATCAAAGCAGAAAAACAGCAGAAGAGAAAAGCACAAAAGTATTGAATTTAATTTCACTTATTAATTTTATGTAAAAACAAAATACAAAAGGTTAGAGATATATACACAGCAGATTACACAATATATGACACAGGACAATGGCACACCTGAAGGATTACAAAAAAGTAAAACAAAAAAAGTCGCACAATAATTGTCTGGATTCATCAGAGTTGCTCTGAAAAAAAAAAAGATTATTAAAGTTATTTGGCATTATCAAAAACTGCACAAAATATCACCTATTTTAAAAACTAAAAATACTATTAAAAACACAGAGATACATGTACAGTGTATAAAATTGACATTATCAAAAACTGCACAAAATATCGCCTATTTTAAAAACTAAAAATACTATTAAAAACACAGAGATACATGTACAGTGTATAACCAAGCAAGCAAAGGTATACAGTTAAAGCAAGAGAGTACAGTTTTTCAACTATTTAAAAAAAAAAAGATTTAACCATGGAGGAATAATCCTCCTGATTTAACAAGCAATCACTTTCAAACAAATATTCAATATATTTGTTGATATAACACATACATGTGCATTGTATAAGTATAGGTTATCCCAAGTGTCATTTTTTTTTCTTACAATAAACACAAAATAGCCTACTAGACAGTTTATCTAGACTTGGAAACTCATCCACTCAACAAGTCTGAAAAAACCCTGAAAAAACACAAAAAACTTCTTAACAACATGGTAGACATCAAACTTGTCTGGCACGCTGTGACACAATTTACCTAGTTTCGTTGAGACGAATACGAATGGTTGGAACAATTATTTGTTTATGCTGCAAAGCAGTAAGCTTCGTGCAAAGACAGTGTCCCAACAGTGCCCAAGCTTCCTAAATCAGCTCGGAGATTCTTCATATTACACCAAAATGAACTTGCACAAAATTATTTTAAAGTATCTTCACAATCAGATCAGGCAAATGGCAAGTAACAATTGAATTAGTGGGGGGGGGGGGGGGCTGGGTATTTCGGCAAAAAAAAGTGAGTTTCTATTTGAAAAAGATCATCACACTTCCTGATGCTATGTGGGGCTAGAGCGAAGAAGCAGAGGGAAGTCCAGCGTTAGGGCTTCACTTTCGATGCCAGTTTTTGTTTCTGAAACTCAACGGATATCGTTTATTGTTTTCCAGCAAGGGGGCCATGGTCACAGTAGAAAATTAAATTACCCCTTCATCCTTGTTTGCTCTAGAAAAATATATCTCCCCTCAAAAAGAAACAACTATTCTTATCATGAAGAATGTATTTATAGCGAACAATATTTAAAACCGTGTTCTTGCAGATAAATATATCCTTATTCTATATTCATGTGGTACTCCTAAATTGAAATTCTGACCAGTAAGGAACATTCTATTTACCATTTTCAGCACCTTTATGCGACGGCTATGCTTGACTTTTTCGAGTTTGACGCCATGTTTGCAGATCAATCGCTCATAAAGCTGTGTTTACCAGCTAGATTTACACGTTGTCGACATGGATAGAACGTGCACCAGTGAATAACCTTTGCCCAGGTGTTTAGTGTGGTGCTCAATTAACTTCCCCGATGCGCTCTGAAATAAAATAGGTGTCAGACGGTATCAAGACCGTATGGAAAGTAACAGAGTTCAATCGGTGTCACTCGCTCAGCTCTGCTGCTGACTGTCGCAAAACAGCTGATCGACACAGCAACAAAAACTTTTAAAAGAAATTGTTTTCCTTGAGTTTTTCCATCAGAAACAACATGCCTGATAAGAGAACTGTAGTTGTTACTGGTAAGATCGTTCAATCAGCTTTTTGTTTTAGTCTTTACCAAGAGATCATACTGAAAATAGAAAAGTAAACAATTGAGTATTGACGGGATGACGATGATCATTGTCTTTGATCTCAATAATCCATCTCAATTCTCAATGATTTGTTGATCAACATTATATTTTATAAAACGAGATCAGATGTTGTCACTGTCACTGCACACAGTTTCAGATGCATTGGTTGTCATGTCATTGTAATTTCCCGTCTTCTGTCGGCAGAAGATTTTCAGCTGAGTTGTCAGATTGTAAAGTGAAAATTGCAGTAACCTTTCCTACCGTACCATCCAACAACGATTTCCTCAACAACTGCAATTTTCTCTTTGTTTTGATCAAATCATATCTGATTAAGTGATTTGGACGAATAAGATCAATTCTATTTTTGCTTGTTGTAATCAGTTTATTGAAAAAGTGGCTGTCAAATTTGACATCTTTTCCCATTTTTATCGTATTATGGAAACATAAGTTGATGAAGTAATGTGATTTAACTGATTGTTATTTTTAAAGACCATTTATAAGAATAAAGGAACAAATGAAACTAATTACTTTAATCATTTGATTCTAACCAAGTGAACCATCCATGTATGTAACTTTTTGAATTTTTCATTGGTTGGTTTGATGGAGTGTTTACAGGTTTATTGCAATATTTATGTACATGTAGAGTATTGGAAATTGAACTAACTCACTCCCTAAAATATAAAAATTTAATGTACACCTTTAAAGCACCAGACTACATTGGTAGGTTGTCGAAGAACCAGTATCCACACTTTGTGTGACCCAACATTTAGGGCCTACTTAAGTTAAAAAACTGTTTAGGCTTGATCAATCATTAAAAGTGTTTTAAAAAGTGAAAATGAAAAACATTAATGTTTTCACTAATTCCAAACATCAGTTGTTGGACTCACATGGTCAAAACTAATTGTGTACTCATTTCTCAAAAACTAAAGCACTTAAAGGGAACATATTTTTTTGCAAAAGAAGTTTTCCACCATGACCATCTTTATAGTAACCATACATTAAAAGTTATGTGCAGATCTGTGAACTTGTATTATAACTTCAATCAATGTTGTGCACACCCTTTAAATTAATTGATTTGTACACCCTTTAAATTAATTGATTTGTACACATCGACAGACGTTGTTTTTCTTAATTTCCGAAGGGTTTGGTCCCTTCTGGGAACACAAGGTGAATGCCAGCTGGTCAGCTGTCCAGGAATTACAACGTCTGGGACTACAGGATAAAGACACAGAACTCGTCACTGTAGAAGTTGCCGTGGAGTACGAGTCTGCTAAGAAACTGGTGCCCCAACTTTGGAAAGAATATGACCCATGTGTACGTACATTGTGTAAATGACTAAAATGCTTAACCTTCCTGCTGTCGATTTGTCAAAACTGGAGGCATTCTGGACCCAAAATGAAATGAAACTAAACAATGTGGGTTTGCAAGGATTACAGGAAATACATGTACAACAAAACAGAAACAAAATCACAACATAAGTTACAGAAACACGCACACCGGAAAACGGTCAGAACACCACCATTAAAAAAAAAGCAAATCAGATCAGGAAAAAAAGGACCAAAAAAAGGGGTTTACAAAGTACCTTTTTGTTTGAACTTCAAAGGGTATTATACAGGATTGGTAGAGCTGACAAAATAGTCGCAGACAGTGTTCATGCTTTGTGTGACCAACCATATACATACATTACATTACATTACATTACATTACACAAAGCATTTATAATGCGCTATTCCCAAGTGGCTCAAAGCGCTTACAAAACTAAAACACAATTATACAGCTTAAGCAATTAAACAGCAAGAATTAAAGCAAAGCAAAACAAACAAATAAATGGAACATTAATGATTAAACAAATAGGTCTTGAGAGATTTTTTGAAGGAACATACTGAACCGGATTGTCTGATGCTGATAGGAAGTGTGTTCCATAGCTTGGACGCAGAGACGGTAAACGTTCTGTCGCCAGCTTGAACTCTAGTGATGAGATATTGAAGGCGGAGATGGTCAGTTGTAGATCTTAAATTTCTAATGGGAGTGTACAATTTCAAACAATTAGACAAATACACTGGCGCAAGACCATTGAGTGATTTATATACATAAAGAAGTAGCTTGAAAGATATTCTATGGTGAACTGGGAGCCAATGGAGTGTTTTAAGCAATGGTACAGAGTCATGACTTCTATTTACATTATATACAAGGCGAGCTGCCCAGTTTTGTAGACGTTGCAGACGGGTTATATATGACTTTGGAATTGAAGACAAAAGTCCCTTACAATAATCCAGTCGTGAAAGAATCAAGGAGCGTACAGTGTGATGACACGTATCTTGATCGATGAATTTCCGAATGCGAGATATATTACGTAAGTGAAAAGTTACAGTGCGACTGACATTTGCAATATGAGAAGACATGGTCATGTTGGCATCAAAGAACGCTCCGAGATTCCTGATGGTCTCTGATGGTTTAATGCAGGAGTTGCCAATGGTTAAGGTGATATCCGGAAGACGATTGTGATTATGACGAGACGCAGCAATGAAGAATTCTGTTTTACTATCATTTAGTTTCAGTTTGTTCACAGTCATCCAGTTCTTTATATCAGTAATACAGTTATGTAGCTTTGAAATTGCATTGTCTAATTCACCTGGTGTTTTTGGATCGAATGATAAGTATAGCTGTGTGTCGGCGGCATACACGTGGTGGTTTACCTGATGATGATGTGCAATGTCGCCGACAGGTAAGGTGTATATAGTATAGCCAACTGGGCCGACAAGAGAACCCTGTGGAAGTCCAAATTTAGCAGTGACAGGATCAGAAAGTTCACCAGCTATATTCACTCGAGCAGACCAGCCATCTAGGTATGTGCGAAACCAGTCCAGTGCAGCTTCTTTGACTCCGATCCGGTTGGATAGACGAGTAAGTAGATCTGATGGTCAATCGTATCGAAGGCAGCTGAAAGATCCAACAATACGAGAAGAACGACTTTGTTGTGATCAAGTGAAGACATAATATCATTTTTAACCTTAATCAGAGCAGATTCGGTGCTGTGCCTTGGTCTGTAGGCAGATTGATGAGGGTCAGCCATGTTGTTGAGATGCATATGTTCTGTGAGTCTGGTGCAGGCGATTTTCTCAACAAGTTTTCCAATGAAAGTGAGATTTGCAACCGGTCTATAATTTTTGAGAACATTCTTGTCAAGCGAAGAATTTTTCAATAAAGGTTTCAATAATATTTGTGAGGAGAGGCAGGAGTTGTGTGATATATTCTTTCACGCACCATGTAGGAATTGGATCGAGCCTACTAGATTTACTTGGTGAGGCAGATATAACTTTCAGTACTTCATCCTCAATGGCTGGTCGAAAGGCAGAAAGTTGAGGGACAGAAGCATGAATAGGATCACAAAATTGAGTGCTTGTAGAGACAAGTTGAGAATCAAGTTCTTGCCTAATATTATCAATTTTCATGGTAAAGTATGTGGAGAATTTGTTGCTCAGTACGGAAGCAGAGTTGTAGTAAGGCAGATGTTGCACCTTTCTGTTCAGTAAGGAGTTAATGGTTTGATAGACATCTTTGCTACTACATGAAGATAATTTGTCTTTGAAGAACGCTTCTTTAGCAACAACAGTGAGATCAGTCACGTTTGTTTTTGTTGTCATAAACAATTCGCGGTCTTGATCCGATCTTGACTTTCGCCACTTTCGTTCCGCTTGGCGGCGCTTACGACGTGCTAAGTGAATCGAATTATTGTACCATGGCACGCGAGTTTTAACACACCGAGTCCGAATCAGGCCAAACAAACCTGTGAAAATTTTGGCTTAATCCGTTGTGTGAGTCAGGAGAATAAAAACAAAAAAAACATGTAGGCCTTAACACACATTCTTAATTTTGGTTGTAACAACTAAAATCAACTGAACATTGTTTTTTTTTAGTTTTTTGTTTTAGGTTTCAGATACAGTTTTCTCGAACATGACTTCATTTCACTTTCAGAGGGAAATATTTCACAGAAAAAATGGTTCTATTATGAACTTCATAATCAGTAAGCTTTCAGACTAAAATTAAACAACTATGTTTTTTATCCTCAATCCTGTATAATACCTATCAAGGATTGTTTGAAATTGTCAATAAATAAAGACCCACTTAACAGCCTTGGCAAGGCTGACCTTCCTTGGGAAAGAAGTTCACTGATCGATCTCCTACTTTGAAATTATGATGGCAACTAAATACTATTTAAATTCTTTAAAACAATAGCTTGTGGTCCATGTTGGTGTGTCAGGCATCGCCCAAGAGCTGACGTTAGAGCAGCAAGCACATAACACCGGTTATGACAAACCAGACGTTGGGTATTTAACTCCCCCTGCTGAGGTAAGTTAGATGCATAGAACTACATGTTACCAAATTGCCGTGCACTTTGAAGCAGTGTAGTGGCATTCATGGTTGTGTACAAACCTTTGTAAAAGCGTGAAAGTTTGTACGGCTGTTGTACGGTTAGTTGTATACATCAGTGCTTTTGTTATTTTATGTGCGTTATAGGGCCTACATGTTACTTTTGTACATTATGTACAATCTAAAAAATTGAATGCATGATCTGTAAATATGCATTATTTGCATAACTTTGCAGTGTAGATTTTGTTCTTTAGAGAACTTGTCTTGCTATTTATTCTACTACCGCGGAGTAGATTTTCGGGATTCGGGAGACTTCTCAGTTCTGAAAAGCACTGTTTTGCTTATTAACTACTACCTGGGGGGAATGTAGGAAATTGGCAGGGACTACTACTTTCGCTAAGTGGATCGAGGGGACTTCTTGTAGTTAACTGCACTGCCGCGGAGCGAGTTCTTTTGGTCTCAGCATTTCGACTAGCTTGCTCTATTCATTGCCTGGAGAACAATATAGCAAGACAAGTTCTCTGAAGAACAAAATCTGCACAGCAAAGTAGATACAATACCGCAAACCGAATATACATTGATACCTCACCATGCAATGCCTCAAAAACCATATTATCATTATTATAAAACCTGCATTAACCTCATGAATATGCCGCCATCTTCGGGTCAAACAATGGAAACGTGCATATCTATGTATACGTGCCTCGCACAACTATTGGCCAATGAAAAGTCTTCACTTCACCTCGGTGTAGCTTCATGACATCATATGACAGGACCCGAATGTGGGAGAAAAAATCCACAAGACCGCAGGGCTTGTAGCTCAAAATGTTTACAAGACTAGAGAAGTGTACAAGACCAAAGGCAAAATGAGGGAAACAAATTTACAAAATGCATTTAAATGCACTAAGACATCTGTAAGAAGATTGATCTCAACTGTCTTTTGGGGTATTAAGTATACTTAAAATAGAATTAGTAGATGTTTTTCAGACTCCAAAAGTCAACACTTGAACATAATTTGTTTCTGTTCAAGATATTACACAGTGAGGTAAATGTTTTGTTATTCATTTGAAAAACACCTGACATCCAGACTTGTCCGGTCATGCCGGCCCGACACTAAAACCACTGGCCTCGGGCCTGCGGTCCAGTGTAAAATTCGAGCCCTGTAATATGCACAGGGGTCTATCAGAGCAAACCCTCTGGCATAAGAGTGTTATCACAGAAATGTCAATAATCATGGTAATTCTACTCATTCGTGCAGTGCTGTTATCAAGATGGTTCTGACTGTATTTTGAGCCAAATCAACATGTCAATGGTCTGCAATGATGTCAACTCATCCAGCTGTCCCACCAACGCAGTCGTGTCTTACAATGCTGGAAAGTAAGCTTCAGATAAATTCATTTTACTTCTAAAGTCACATTTAAGTCTTCCTACTTACTGTCTGACCATTGCAACATCATCCACATGGTTTTGATCGACTTAACAGGTATGCCAAGCCTGCATTACAATGTGCGTGTGGCGTGTCGTGGCCGAGCGGCTTAGTGTATCTGACTCAAGTTCTGGTGGCTATAAGTCATCAGGATGTGGCTTTGGTGCCCTTTCAAAAGTTTCACATAATAATAATAATAATGATAGTGGCTTCTTATATAGCGCTCATGTCCGTCAGTCAGTGACGCTCAAGGCGCTTCAAAAGTCAGTATTTTCCTGCAAGGTATATATGTGGAGCTACTTTTTGAAGTTTGAGACTTTTACATAGCACAATGTAATAGTTTACAAGGTGCTGTGGTGCAATATGCTGCCAATCAAACCAGGAACACCGGGGCGAAACCCCTTCTCTTTTCGATAAGTGCACCGGGTTCTTTTACGTGCATTACACAACACACGGGACCAACGGCTTTACGTCCCATCCGAAGGACGCAGCAATAATGGTTAAGTGTCTTGCTTAAGGACACAAGTGTCACAACCGGGACTCGAACCCACACTCTGCCGAACAGAAACACCAGAGCTTGAGTCCGGTGCTCTTATCCGCTCGGATAAGCAATTTTGAGATATGGTGGACACATTATAATTGCGCTGTTTGGATTTGGGTAAATCTGTCTGTATAACACACTCAAACGAAATGGTGCCCACGTACATGTATGGTGTTCGCCATATCCTAAAAAAGGCTAATGAAAGCGCCCTTTGCAAAATGAAAATGGCCTTGCCCTCTCCAAGATTAAATACCAGGCCTGGAATGATTTTGGTGACTTGATATGTTGACCTAGTTGAGCATATAAGGGAAATATTTAGGGGTGTTGTGCCTTTGATGGTACAGGCATGAAACTTAGCACACAGTCAGAGTGTGTCATGAGAAAGATATTTAGCTGTTGGGCCATCACAGGTTTGTCCTTTTCAAAAAGTAAAGGTTGAATTAAGAGCAGATTTCAAAATTTTCAAAATGGTTGCCATGTGTTCCTACCTATACAATGGCACTATAGCCAAATGTATTTCTTGGATAAGATTAAGTTGCCTGGCCCTGTTACAAGCCATTTGTTATTGGGGTCTACAGTCGTCAATCCTCCGCAACCCTCCGACTTCATGAATAGGGTTTGTGAGGATTTTTGAGGGTTGGGGATTTAAAAAAGATTATTTAACCTTTCTTGTTTCCTTCTCCCCATGTAGATACCTGTGTGATTTCGTCTACTACATCTCCCTTTACCAAAACTGCGCCCAGACCGCCTTCATCCACGTGCCCCCGCTGGGTAAGCCGTACTCCGCCCGACAGCTAGGAGAAGGGTTAAGAGCTGCTATACACAGCATCCTCAAGCAAGTGGGTCACACCAAGGATTCGTGATGCTGGCCATCCGGCCTCGCCCCCCGGAAAAAAAAGAAAAAAAAAAGCTTTTTCTTCGGTTTGTGAATCTTACACACTGGAGCCGTTAATAGAAATCGTGTATCGTGTCTGTTTATTTTAATTTTGTTGTTATTGGGGGCAGTGTAATTGGATTTTTGTTTAAACACCAGGCCTTGAGCTTCGTTATCCATTCAACCCTGCTTTGACTGACGTAAGGTCTGCCATGCTGGAGTGCATGTACATGTAACATGTTGCATTTCTTAGCACATGTTGGCGCAGTTCTAGTAACGCGTGTGCGTGGCACTGCGTGCACATGTTAAGTACTCCAGCATGGCACGCGATGAAGCCGTGACATCATCTGGGAAGGGTCTATCGGTAAGTCGATACGTCACACACAGCGCATCCGGTCTGGGCAAGATTTTCGCTAAGCTGGTTAACATTGTGTGTAATAGTTTTCACAACAAAATTATTTCTATGTCCAAAAAGTCAAAGGCATTTCTCATGACAAAAACTGATAATTATTTAGAGGACTTTGAGACTTTGCATTTGCGCAAGGCACATGCAATTTTGGTTTCTTCTTCTTTTCCCACTTGACTCTTTAAAGAAAAACTAAATGTAGCAGAATGCGAAGTCTAATGTAATAGGGCAGGACAATTTTCCCTTAGTATCTATCACCTGAATAATGCAATCATCAAAGTAGGTTTGGAATATTTAAAGAGTACCAAGGAATCAACTAGGGGTCAACTTATTTCCTGTCTAAATCCCACCAAGGACTACCAAAGGCTTCAGCAGCAGCTATCAATGCAATTTATTGGTTCAAGTCAATTGTAATAGCTGGTACATACACATATATGTAGCATACAAAATCATCAATAACTGCCTGACACCAACCAAAAGGTCAAAGGTGCATGACCATAAGAAACTGTTTCAGATTAAACCTCAATACATGACATGTGATCTTTGGGAGGCAATGAGGGACTTATGAGATAATTGGCAGTCGGCTTTCTCGGGCAAAAGTTTATGTCTATGCTTCCTGCAGAAATCTGCGCTTATGATCACCAGAGTCTCCTTACTTGGTAAGCACCAAATTTGTTGCGCTAGCTGTGCAAGCGAAGCATGCTTAGTATTGTGAACAAATTATGTTGAAATATGCTTTATGTAAGCGCGGATATTTCTACGCCGGGTTTTGTTTTACTTACGATAGTCAGAGCCATGAAATTGGGCAAAGGTATTATTACGAAAAACAGCGCATTTCAAACATTGAAAAAAACCTTTGCAGCGTAAGGGTCCTGTGAATCAAATTTACGTGATGCAAAACAAGTAAAACAATGTGTGTTTTTTTACTGATATTATTTTTTATTTTGCCATTGATACAAGAAAACAACATACAGGTATGACAGGCAGTCAAAATAAGATAAAACTGTAATTGTGATGCAAGGAAATTAGCCATTGAAAGCGCCCTCATGTGGTCAAAATTATGGTCGATATTGTCCTTCCAAATAGCAACACCTTAATTTTGTCTAAGTCTCCAATGGCATCTGTCTCAGGTTGAAGCTCAGGGCTTGGATAACTAACGACTGTGTGACTAACGTGTGATTTAGAGGTTCTTGTTTTTTTTGGTTTTTTTTTACAGAGATTTACAGAGATTAATTTGTGATGTAATGTTTTAAAAGGTATTGTAACATTTCATGGATGGAATCTTTACAAGCAACTTTTGTACACGTACATGTAATGCACAGAGCACCAACTCATGCATATAACGATAATATGAAACCGATTAATTTTCTCTTTACATGAAGAGTGATGTTTTGTGTTGTATTTAATGCAAAGCCTGGCCGGCCCAGGATGTACTATTAACTAAGCAAATCATGGAAAGACTATTGGCAGTAGAGGTAAATAAATATATACATGTGCAGAGAAAATTTACAACAAATTTTTACTTTTGTCGATGACGGAAAGGGCTTTCTTAAATGCTTTTTGTCCATACCTGTGCAGGATGCTTTCTGTTCATAACTGTACAGGGTTCCCTTTTAGAAATGCAGAAAATTGCAAATGTAGAAACTTGCAAATGTAGAAACTTGCAAATGTAGAAACTTGCAGAGGATAACCAGCCTTTTCACCCTTTTCACAAACCTCGGCTTTAATCTTGACCATCTATCCTTTCCAACTTTAAAGACACATGTAAATTTATTACAACAAATATAGAATGGCTCAATTTTTTTAACTGAACCATTATTTCTCAAAGACACACTAGGCGATACATGTGCAGCAACATTCATGCGTAAAAATAGAGGGAGCAGAAGTTCATCATCTAAAAGTTGGCAATGAAGGCGACCATTTTAAAGGCACAGTACACGTTTGGTAATGACTCTGAAAATTAATGGCACTAAAAGTCCCTGAAATAATTATAGTTATGAACAAAATCATGGAAGAAATGTAACTTAAAAGGAGGGTTCCAGGCTTTGTGTAACACGCTCATCTGTAAACCTTTCTGTGAAAAATGCAAATTGCATACCTTAAAAATGCAAATTGCTTACCTTGAAAATGCAAATTGCTTGCCTTAATTAAAAATGCAAATTGCTTACCTTAAAAATGCTAATTGCTTAGCATAAAAAAATTACGCATTTAACATACAGCTTATTGGTGATGATCTAATACGGAAGTCACTACAACACATTATTAGAACAGATAACAAATTGTAGCACACTGGTTTCATATCTTTGCCAGCAATACTGTTAATAGTCAGATGTATGTTTTATTTCCTGCTTAAAGGCACAGTACACGTTTGGTAATGACTCTGAAAATTAATGGCAATAAAAACTTACTTGGTAAGAAGCACAGCAGCATTGGGTAGTATAATGAATTTTGAGAAACTTTAAACTTTGAAGTACTACGGTTATGGAAAATGTATCACTTTTTATTCCCAAAAATTTAAATCTAAGAAGCGTTTCTGTTCTGAGACTGTGTATTGTTATGGGGAATATTCTTCCTGCGTGGAAATATTCGCTTCGGTTTTTCGGTGATATCTCAAAAAGGCGAAGTGAAATTTTCACAGGTTAGTTTGATTGTAGGTACCTACATTTATATGATTAACACAATCAGTAGGCTCCAATTGCCAAACGTGTTCTGTGCCTTTAATGCAAGTTTGTCAAGAATTTGAGAGAAAGTTAAAGATGCTGTCTCCTTTTGTATTCGGCATTCGTGACATTCATGTGTTCGTGTATCTTTCAAATGAAAAGTTGCTCAGGAGTAACTGTATGGTGAACTAGATTCATTTGTAATCGTGCAGAATTAACAAGCTTTCACGCAAAAAGATTAAGTCAGTCAGTTTCCCGTGTGCATCATTACTTGACAAAAATATTAATGCAGACAATAATCACAATACCGCAGTCACTGAAAACTCTTCCCAGATGAAATGGGGTCAACTTTTGCAACGCAAATTCCCACTTTTCGATTTAAACAACTTCGAATCGCCGTCTTCATGTGAAGAATGATTTAGGCTCCTTCTTGGTGGTACTGGGGTTTTTTGCACCCTAATTTTTACTGTTAATTTGCAGATCAATTGAATGAAATGATTTCCCATTTCATGACCATTCTCCTACTTTAAAATTTCAAATTTTTTACGAGTCAATCAAAACATGTATTCTAGTCTAATTTTTTCACAAGTTTTTTTACCCGTAGAAAACCTCAAATGCATTGTATGCTGTAAATTCTTTTGAAGATGTCATTTATTTTACGATTTTTTAATTTTTTAAGTGAAGCAGAAACGAAGATCAAACACAAATTTCAGGAAAAATGTTGGAGAGTTAGTGTACTTTATATATATATGCATTTTCTTATTTTTAGGCAAAACGTTTAAACCTTTGAAATTATTATTACTTGGGTGTGTTTGTAGTAAGGTTTACTATTAAAAATGGTTCCTAAACGAATAACAAAAGAAATTGTTACTTTTTAAAAATTGTTTATATATATTTTTTTACATTTTGTTTATTTGATAATTATTTGCTCATTTTTTTAGTTGCTATTTTGCTATTTGTTTATTTCATGTTGCTTTTATTCATTTACACCCAACATTTTGTTACATATTTATGTTTTTCTTTTTTGCTATTCAGAAGGAATGAATAAGACACAACAAGCAATTATTTTTTGTTGCAGTAAAGCCAGGTTTCTGAGTTCATTCCTTTAAAGGAACATTACAGAATTGGTTTTTGCTAACAAAACAGTTGCTGGCAGTGTAAGCACTTTATGTAATCCACCATATACATAAACTGACAAACCTGTAGAAGTTTGAGGTCGATCGGCCATCTGGGTCACGAGAAAATAGTGAAAACCAGATTACACATTTGCATGAAATCATATGGGTTCAATAAACGAATAAAACGCTCACTGAGCGATAAACTCCAATCGGAAAATTAGTTTATTCATTTCTCCTCAAATATGGCATTTCAGACAGAAATATTTCAGGGGATGTTTTCTACTATCATCATCATTAGACCGTTAAGTTTTATGAAAATCTGTGATCAAAAGTATATTTTACAATTACCAATTCTGTAATGTTCCTTTAACATTCAATCTGATAAAAAATACTGTAACTTCAAACAGTTCAAATGATTTAATCGCAGGTTTATTATATCATGTATTGACCCATCTGACTCATCATCATTACAATCATGATGGTTGCACCATTTTTGAGTCAATGTCCCCAGTGTTATACAGTGTAGTGCACATTTTTAGGCAACACATCGTTTAAACGCTTAGCATAAGTTTTTGCCCGAATTCTGACCCTCCAAAATTGCAAGCGGGGTCAGACAGTAGCCACATGTGACATTGGGTGCAAGGGGGTCAACTTGCTGGGTCACATAACTTCTTTTGAAGATGTCGTTTATTTTTGCGATTTTTTGTTTAAAAAAGTGAAGCAGAAACGTGTTATAAAGTGCTGATACTGGTCTTTGACAATTACCAATGCTGTCTGTGTGTAAAGAATCTGATCATGCATCTCCTGTGTAGTATTGGTATATATTCAATGACTATTCGTTCAATCCATCATAAAGTAAAGACGGAATTTTTATAGCAATAATAATAATTTGGGAGGCTAATCATCCTTACTAGCAGCTTAAAAGCTGAACTGCGAAGGACGCGGCTACAACCTGTTTGAGCCGCAGGCATGCAAGGGTGCATTTGGCTGCCAACCTCATGGAACACAAATATGATCACGGAGCACAGCCTGAGATTGAAATTTGAGGAAGAAAAACCGGGGGGGGGCCAGAGAAAAACCTCATGGCAAAGAAGAGAACCAACGCACAACTCTACTCAAATATGGCCCTAGCCGGATATCGAACCAGGGTCACATTGGTGAGAGGCGAGCACTTTACGCACAAGCCAACCTGCCCCCAAACAATACAAACCTTCAACCTCAGTCACTCTAGTTGGAGTTTTGAATGGCACCATATTTTTTGAATGCCAGACTTTTCATGCCATGTGCAATTTTGCTTTGCTGAAAAGCAGGCTGGTGTTTTTTTTTAAGATATTTAAATTATTAGCATTGTGCACTTGTTATCCACATTTACATAGAGATCCTGTAAGGTACTAAAATGCATGTTCTTTTGTTACTCTAATAATAATAAAAATAAATTTGCAAGGAAGTAAATGACCTTTGATTGAAATTGTGTAATTTACAGGCTTTAACTATGGAAGAATGGTTTAACCAGGAAAAGAGGAATGGTGTAGAATGTATGGGAATCTTCATTTAAATTCGATCAATCAGGATGTAGATGTACACATACTTGTACATGTTTAAAACAGCATGGTTAATTAGAAGTTATACAAAAATAAAAACCGTCCAGATCAACATGTATTTTCTGCTACTGGTGTTAATTACCGAATTATTCGTCACTCAAACTAAAGACCACTCAAAGTTTAGTCTGACAACAGGTCAGTGGTGGTATCCTGCCTCGTGTTAGGTCAGTGGTGGTATGCCCTGCCTCGTGTTAGGTCAGTGGTGGTATGCCCTGCCTCGTGTTAAAATGATCAGCACCCAATTTCATAGAGCTGCTTCAGCACTAAAAGTAGTTAAGTACAACAAAGCTATGCTTTCCAGAATAAGGTTTCCAGCCAAAATATCATTTCACATGTACCGTCTGTGACTGGTATCCTGCTCATTTGGCTGCGTAGCAGAAAATTGTTTGGCAAATTTTTTCTGCCTAAGCACCTCATGAAACTGGGCCCCTGTTTGGCAGTGTCTGACAGAATTGAACCGAACGAGATGGCTGTTAGTTTGTGTTGGGTTAGGTTTAAATTAGTTGGCAATAAGTTTTATCTGAACGTTATCAGCAAATTTAATTAAACATACCCAAATCAACGTGTAAACATTTCTGTTGAAGGGTTTATAGGAAACATTTGTAAATTTCTTGAAAAGGAAATTTTAAATGAACTTATACACCATGGTTGAAAAAAAAGGAGAATTTATTTTATATATAACTAACTTGATGATTGGGTAAAATTTATCATGTTATATTTAAACGATTACCTCTTCCTATTCAGTTACCAAAGTTTATTATTTTTTGTTAGATGCTCACACTTCAGTGAGGAACATGTAGTTAAAAAAAGATTGAATAGATGTTCTAACACTGAGCTTGTGTCCAAAATAATGGCCAAGGCAACTGCTGTGTGAGAAACAGCTATAGTCTACATCTTAGGCTGTGTCCGAATTGCAGCTGCGACTTTGGCTGTAGCTGTTGCTATATGACTTATGACACATGGACATCATTTGAATAGGGGGGCACTCTGCTAGAGGTCAAAAGAAGGTTACTCATTGGCCGAGTCTCTGCGCCGCGCTACACAGACGTGGGTTTTCCATTGTTGCGTCACCCTTTTACATCCAAGATGGCGGCGTGATGACGTCCATGCATAAGACCCATAGGCATCCTATGCTTCAAGCGCTTTTTTGTGATGATCAAGCAGGCAGTCACAGCTGCTAATTTGAACAAAGCCTTAGCCTGTCTGCGGCTGTTGCTATGAGCAACCTACTCTTTAATGCATGTAAGCGATCTAGCCACAGCCACTCATATAGAAACAGCAAGTTGCGCACATCTTCCGCCAAATCCAAAGACGTTTTTAAGTTATAAGCTGTACCGGTACTTTGTTATCTAAATGTGTAATATTACATTTAACTTCCTTTTTTTGATTGTTATTGTTTTATTTTAGTCATTTAACAAATATTTTTGTCTGTTACTAAATCACTGAAACCATAGTGTATATTTTAACCTTTTTACACTCATTTTGTAGATGTTTGTGTGAACGAAGAGTTTTATCACGTTGTAACATTGGGAAAGCTGTGTACATGTAGACAAATAAATTGTTATGATGAAGAATTGGTGCAAAAGTGTTAGTAATATTGAAAACTCTGTACTGTAATCACCCCCTTAAAATGGCATATAGGGCAGTCTGAAAATGGCTCAAGATTGTGAAGAAAACAAGCAGAATTTTGGCCGCTTGTTTTACGATCGCAAACCTCAAAAAGGGCACTTTGGTAAGGGTAAAATGCAAACAGTAATGATGTTTGGCTGTGATTAGCAAAAATTTAGTGAAATTATTTTAAAAAGATATATATCATTTATAAGTGTTTGACTTTGACATGTGGATGAAATTTATGATTAATTTATTCTTCATTCATCTTCAGTTTTAAACCTTTGCAGCTGTCACAAGCGGCTTGTACTAAAATATCCAAAAACGCCTCAAGATGGTTAAAGGTGAAATAAACAATAAACACATCATATAACAACCTGTAAAAAAAATCATCAAATTCAGTAGTCACTTAGAATGTGAAACAAAAGAAGGAAAAAAGAAGGGGACAAAAAACAGTTCATGTTTTTCAAGCATTGCGTGCACATTCATATCGGCTAATTTTGATTATGGAAATCAAAATAAGCAATGGTTCTTGTGGGGGGTCTTCAAACACAATTTCCTTGACTTGGCCGATTTCAGATAGAAATATTTCTCTGGAGGATTGGTACCTGAGTTTGAACTTGGTACACAGTCATCTTTCAGATTCCAACTATTTATTGTTTTTTTTATAATTACTAAATCCTGTACTTTTGTCTCTAAACTTGTACTGTGTCTCAAATAATTAACAAGATATATGAGCCGTGATTTCAGAATACACAATGTGAGGTTGAGTTTCATACTTGGAGCTTTTGCTTGTCTAGTTTTTAGCGGAAAAAAGTTGCTTAAGAGGAGTTGTTCCATTGGGATTATGGTGTCATGTTCTGTCCATGGAGTCGTTCAACTTTTTATGGACGGTAACCTTGGTTGATTATTTTGGAAGATTATGTATGTTCGTCACAATAACATACAAAGCTCTCCAGAAGAAACAAAGGGGGTTGGTTGCAGTTCTCAAAAAACAAAAATACATTTATAGATTACAATCTCATCAGTTTCCAACGCAGAATAATAACGCACAAACTTCACCAGAATTCAAAGAACCAGTGTATTTCCAATATCTATATTTTACATGACAGCAAAATTACTTTTAACAATCTGTTTTACTTAGCAACGCTAAAACACCTGAATATTACATACTGCACGACACAGCTTGTATAAAAAGACGGAAAGACTACGTCACAACTACAAAAAGAACCTCCAAAATAATGCAAAGAACAATTTCAGTACACTCTATTACACCTATAAGACACTAATTTTACACACACAAGAAATAGACAAGAATGAGGATAGAAAAATATCCCTAATGTACAGTCTCATTTGTCATTCTTTGTTTTAGTAGTTACAAGAATATGTCTGATTAAAAATAGTACTAATATTTTAGATTTTACAAACATAAACTGCACCCAAATGTTTCACCCACCACCAAGTTCAGATGCATAATCATGAAAGGTTTAATTATTCTGCCAGATTTCCGGCTCTAATATAATTACTGCCGATTTCTTTGTAAAAGTAATGTATTCTGTAAATGTGCAGAACAAAACCATAAAAAGATATTCTCACATGCAAGTTTCCCTTATATACTAATATTACATGCATTTGAGTGCATTGTCACAGAATGTAATCACGAGGTGAAATGGAAAAGCCAGATTTCACCGAGTGTTTAAATTCTGCGACAAATGCACGAACGAAACGCCTTCCGTATTTGTTTTATACATACTGACAACATAGATCCTTTTCGCAACAAACACAAAATGGACGTGGATACTTGTCCGCCCCAGACCTCAGTGCAGTATCTAAAATGAAAAACTTCTAAACAACGTGGATGACTCCATGAAGACACCAGCTTAATCCACCGTGACACGATGCCTCGTTCAGACAAACAGGGAATGATTATTCTGGAAATGTGGCAGCAGTATACTCATGGCAGAATAAAGGAGGACACTTGATGCATGTTCCACCAATCAATTTACAAGGATCGGTGTGTGTGGTGTATATATATATATATATTTTATCAATACGTGGTCAATCATTTGCTAATTCAAATGTTCACACTGAAAGTCACCATTAAAGCAAAAGGCCAAATTTCGAAAGATTGCTCTAAAGAAAATTGGTTGATACTGCATAAATAAATAGCTGGGCACAAGTTTTTAAAAAAAAAAAGTGAATTATTTTGGCTGGTAACTTGTGTACATGCTAAGCAAGGTTTTTCTGTGCTAAGCAAACATTTGCACTTGCATAACTAGGCCGAGTCTGAATTGGCGGCTGTGGTCACAGCTGTGGCTGTTACTAAGGGTGTTGCTATGAGCATCCTTTGCTTCTATGCTTGTTCACGTGACAATCAAGCCTCAGCCACAGTGGTTAGCCACTCATTCGGACCCAGCCTTAGCTTCATGACATTTTTCGCCAAGTTATGCATAGAATAAAGAAACAGGCTCTTCAAGATGATCAAATAATTAAGAAAATAAAATCAATTCTTTCTCTCAAAACAATTACCACCCCAGTGTAGCTACTCTGCGACAATCATCTGTACAGATTCTTCATACAAAACATTAAAGACTCTTACGTTTTATAGGCTAAAATAAGACAAATTACCTTTCAAAATGTTATGTGAATATTGCAGTCATTTTTATTTATTTGGGTACATGTTATTCAACACATTAGTTAGAGTTCTGTATGAGCAATGCTTACCCAACTGTCAAAAAAAAAACAAAAAAAAACAGGGACCTTAGGAAAGAGAATACAATACCACTAGATCATCCAGCATGCTCAGTTTAAAAGAGCCCTACTCACAATCAAAATCAGCATTGAAAGCCCGATATGGATTAAGAATCCTGACCAACCCGCATTCCATCAAAATCCAACGTCATGTTTTGTTCGATTCTGTTGAACTGAAGACTGCACAATTGTAAACTGGTCATGTTTTACATGGGATCCGGCATACCACCGTAATCAGAGTCCAACAGTTTGGGTGCTGAGCTACCATAATGGCGTTGGAATTTGTAAGAGTGAGGAAGGATCCCAGTAAACCACTTATTAAGGAAGTTAAGGTTAATATCATCTTTTCATTGATTAGTCAGCAAAATATCTTTCGATATTCAAGCAGACACAATTTCAAGCTACGACCTTAAACAAGGGTACGACCTAAAAACAAGGTGCAGTGATCAAATTTGTAATCAAATTACCTGCATGAAGTGTTGAATACAATTTGGCTGTTTTCGTGACAATGATATGTTGAAATGTTCATGGAAACATTTGGGATAATACCTTTTCAAACTGAATACTGAAAAACAAGTATGTACACATAATGCCTCCTATAAAGGAATTTCACACTTAAAATAAAATCCTTATATTTCAGCAACCTCTCTAACGTTTCTGGTTGCACACGTAACAGAACATTTATGATGAAAAACAATATATATATTTTTTTTAATGACAAAAATCCCGGGGAGAAGCAGAATAACCAAAAAACAATGGTAACTTGAAATCAATATCTCTTTCTCGAGTATCGTATTCAATCATTGATGACCTTAGTTAGTAGCTTTATTATGGGCTGTGTCACACAAGGTAATTTTTAAATGTATTTCTTACTTTTGCCACGAAAAATTAATCAGAAAACTTGTTGTGTGATTGCATTTTCCTTCTCGATGATTGCTTGGAGCTGATCGCCTGTGATTGTCTTGTGTGACATGTTCTTTTACATACGTAAGAATCTATTATTACACGTTCAATATTCAGTTCTGAAATTCAATCTAATTCAACAGATGAATGGACATGAATATGTCATCACGCTGCTGTCACTTTGGTTTGACTTACATGGTTGTCCGTCCCTGGACAGCAGGATCAAAGCTACTGACCAGTTTGCTTATGGCTGAATGGGTATTACTGGACCAACAACAGCCATTGCTTACAACTTTACCCAATAGCCCATATGCACAAGTGCCATTTTTCAAAAACACACCGCAATGCATCTTGGGAAACCGAGTACAGTTAAGAAATCAAAACAAGCTGTGAAGATGAACGCCATGCTGTAGTTTACATGTAACTATGCAAGGTTTTACAGACTATCTTGGCATGGATAGCATTCAATCATGTTAACAGATGTTGTGATCAAATTAAACATTTCTGCAAACGTTCAGTTAAAAAAAATACATCCCGTGATTGGTCCCTTTATTTCCGACAAATTCAACACAAGTTTTGAATACTTTGTGTGACATTGTTACAAACTGTGGCTATCTGTTTTTGGGGGGTTTTTGTTTTGCATTTATGGCTTCCCATAGTTCTCCAAGCTTGGTTGGCAAAAACTCAATCTGTGACGTTGCATTAGAAAGGTCTATAGTGGTGTACCGCATTGCTTCCAAATCAGTGCGCCATGATAATTGCCAGTGTTGCTTGGACTCGTAATTCACCCCAAGTCCTTCCTGCACATTGGGAAATGCATATGGGCTATTCACCTGACGTCATCATCACAATAATCATGGTTGCACCATTTCGGGAGTCAACGTCCCCCTGTGTTTGACAGTGTAGTGCGCATTTCAAAGACAACACGGTGTATACACGCTTACCATAATTTTTACCATGTTTACAGGCAATTTGACTCCGCAAAATGGCAAGCATGGCAGACAGTAGCTGTGTGTGTGGTTGGTACAAGGGGTCAATAGTATAATGTAAAACCCTTAACAATGGGGACTTTGGAACGCTAGGTGGCAGCAGACTTACCGGGTAAATTTCCATTGTGTACGCATGCGCAATATCCGAGAATAATGGATTTACCTGGTAAGTCTGCTGCCACCTAGCGTCACCAAAAGTCTCTCATTAGTTGAATAATGCAAGAAAAGAAAGATCACCTCCAAACCAAAGCTTTATGGTTGTGTTATATTTCATTGTCTTTAACTCTTTGCCGAGCCCAAGCCAATTTGAAGGGCAAGCAAACACTTTTAAAAATGCTTGATTAGTTAAAATCAGCTTCGAATAACAAACCTTGTAAACATAACCTCTAATTATACACTTGGTAAACAGTACTGGCATATATCGGTTAAACATTATTTCACCATACTACAACCTCACAATAAGAAACACCTCCAGAATATTTCCTTTTACACATTATCTTATTTTATAATACATTTGATATGCTTTCATGGGTTGATTGTGATCACCATCATTAACCAGCCATCTTGTTTTGGGGTTTGTTGGGGTTTTTGGTTTTGTTCTGTTTATATCTAGGAAACTAAACAATAGCCGCATCAGAATTCAGCGGCTGCAGCTGTGGCTATGATGGCGATCAAGCCAGAGCTAGTAATTTGAAGACCTCTGTTAAAAGCTTTGAAAGAGACCCAAAGCCAAAGCAAAAGCAGTGTTAACATGGCGGCAAATCAAGTCTTCTGGTACAATGTACATCAATGTTCGCTATTGTTACTGCATAGAAGGAGTGCGAAAAAGATGACCATTACCATGATGACGATGTCTAGAATGGCAATAACTGAAAAAAATAAATAATAGTAATAAGCTTGTACAATTAAAAAATGTGTTTATGGAATGGTTTATTAAGCATCTCTAATGATAACCATTGTGCAGTATCTGTGAAAGAACATCCGAGGAATGTTGCATAGGACCAACCAGCGACCTGTGACTAATTAACCTATCAGAGAATTTTTATAGTCTTGCAAGATATTCCCTGGTTACTGACGTTACATTGAAAAGTGGAACCAGAAATCAGGTTATTTTTTTCCCCGCATGAGACAAAAACAAATCAAGTGACAAAAATCATCCCTGAATGTCAAGCAACATGATTAACAATGTAGCATGAGTAGGAATGTAGCATGGTTAGCAATGTAACAACAGTAACAATGTAATCAATGAGAATGTAACAAAATTACCAATGTAACATGAGCCAAAACGTAGCACAAGTAACAAATATAAATGTAACATGAGAATCAATGTAACATCAGTAACAATGTAATGCCAGTGAATAATATAACAGTAACAATGTATCGCCGGTAACAATGTAACATCAGTAACAATGTAACATCAGTAACAATGTAACATCAGTAGCAATGTAACATCAGTAACAATGTAATGCCAGTGAATAATAATAAGAGTAACAATGTATCACCGGTAACAATGTAACATTAGTAACAATGTAACATCAGTAACAATGTAACATCAGTAACAATGTAACACGAATAACCATGAAAATGCCCTCCTGAATATGTACAGTTTGAGGTATTTGAGCGACTATGTGCACTTCATGATGTACACTTACTACATTTCCCAGGTGTTTGTCTTCTCCAGTGTTTCTGAATCGCTTACACACCTTATGTTCCGACACCCCAATGTTCCGACACCCGAATGTTCCGACACCCCTATGTTCGACAACCCTATGTTACAACACCCCTATGTTCCGACACCCCTATGTTACGACACCCCTATGTTCTGACACCCCTACAAATGTTTGCTCCTAATCCTAACCCTAACCCTTAACCATAACCCTAATGTGCTAGATCACAGTTTTTTAGGGGAACATAGGGCTGTAGGAACATAGGGCTGTAGGAACATAGGGGTGTCGGAATATGGGTAAGTCACCTCTGAATCTGCATTCATGTCCTCCCATGGAGCAGTATCCCCATCAAAAACATTCACACCGTCGTCCGATTAAAAAATACTATATAAAATATTTTCTCGAATTTTGGAAGCGCAATAACTGCATTGTCCCCATGACTAACAAGTATTTCGTTTAAATATACGTCTCAAGTTAATCCGTTAAAAACAAAATAACTACGTGTACTATAATCTAACTGGAAAAAAAATAATTGACCCATAACTTGTTATAACTATAATACAATTTGTTTACCTGAACATTTTTTGAATTCATAATTTATCTGCAGTTTCTCAAATAATTCAATACATGTTTTGCAATCCGATTCTCAACGGCCACAATTAAAAATATGATGTTGCTATTATTTATTTTGTGCATTCATTCAGTAATAAGATAGCATGTTGACTGTTGAATCACAAAGAGATATCACCCGGCAATTATTCTACCTCGCCACTTTCGCTACATACTTCTGGAGTATGGGCATTAACCACTTCACACTGGATGACGTGGTTATTCGAGAGAGAAAAATATTGACTGACTTACGGCGGACGGCTTATAACGACCGGAACAACTTCAGAGTGCCCTAAATTTGTTGCTGGCAGCCAGGACTTTCCATTGTGTTAGCGTGCACGTCCATTGTGTGCACCTATTGTGTGCACCTATGCGCACCTATAGCGTGCACCTATACAAACAAGGACACCAGGTTCTGGAAAAACTTGTTACCCCCAATTCCGGACATTTGTCCTGTTGTTGTGCAAATGTGGCATACAAGAATGGACAGGCTGCCACCATTGTTTGTTATTGTATTCGGCTCAACGGGAGGTGAATTCCAGCATTCCGAGATTCCAGCATACCATGGCAGATTTTCCGCAGAATAACAATGAGTATATATATATACCCACTCAATTATCTCACATGACAACATAAAACCCCAGTGCTAATATTATGAGAACCTTTGTTGTCTATCCTTTGTCAAGTCAGGGTTTCATTGCGGCAACGATATTTTCAAAGGAAAAACGATTACTCAAGAAGCTCGAAAAAATAGTATCGCGGGGTGGCATGGACAATTTTCAGAACACCGATCCAAAGTGGTTAAACCAACATTGAACGTCACCTTGAATAAATGTAGACCAATGTTAACTGTACATACTATTTATATTTTACTTTATGTCTGAACCCAGTTCTACAACAGAGTGTAGATAAATCAATTTATCAATTTATTTTTGCTCGATCCCATCGGTCAAAAGCAGTGTAGAGTGTGATGTAGGCCTATCCTTGTTATAAGTCATTGTGTCCAACTCGCGCATATCTGCTGTACACCCAAGTTTTCACTACTTTGGACTCCAAAGCTGACATACAATTGAGTGTTATTTTTTTACAAAAGCATCCATTTCGTTATTCAAAAGCATTTCTTATGACAAACACTTTTAATTCTGAAAGGACCTTTAGTTGTGTATGAGACACTTGTGATGATTATTGCATCCATACATTAGTGCGTTGTGGGCGAACGGTCAAGAGCACTGGCCACAAGCTGTGGTGTTTCTGATCAGCAGAGTGTGGGTTCCAGTGTCAGTATTGACAGTCACATTGTTCTATATAGTGTTGTGTAATGCACGTGATTTTTTTTTAATTTTTTTTTTACACTTATCGCTAAGAGAAGGGGTTTGCCCCAGTGTTTTTTGCAGTGGCTGTTGGTGTGCCACAGCACCTTGTAAACCCTTTTTAAGGTGCTACACAAGTCTGTCTCGTTATTCAAAAATTTCAAAAACCTGTATTAATTGTTTCTCTTTGTTCAAGCGCCATGAGAATCTTATTGGTAGATACGTGTGCTATACAATACTCTGGTATTATTACTATTATTATTTTCATTATTATTATTGTTATTATTATGTGTAACAATAATGCACCACTGTATTCCTTATGTACTCCAGTCAAGTTTTATGAATAGATAATAATATTTCTTTGAAGAACTACAGTCAAAAACTTTGGCTCCTTGCTGTAATGCATGCTCAGTTTATGACCAACAATCCCACTTTTTCACCTTTTTTGCTTAAAAACATCCTTTGATAAAATTACATCACGTAATAAACAAAATAGTGAAACTGGCTGGGTTGAATTTCATTCAATTTTGGGGTGAAAAGGGGAAAAAAATTACTTGAATGGGATTTGAACCTGCAAACTTTTAATTTAAGGTATTGTACACTTTTGGTAACAGCTCAAAATCAGTGTCCACATTTTGTGTGATTCAGCATATCCATGAACAAACAAACCTGTGAAAGTTTGAGCTCAATTGGTCATCGAGGTCACGAGAAAAAAAAGTGAATAGAGACCTTATGTGTTTTCTATTTTTTCAAACATCAAGTTTTTATCCTGCGTAATAAAAAGTATTGTTTTACTCATATCTCATAGCAATTTAGGCAGAAATATTTTAGGGAACCCTTTCTACCATTACTTACTTTTAATCATGTAAATTATGTGTGAATCTGTGAACATTTGTGTTTTTCGATCTTACCAATAGTGTACTTGACCTTTAACATGCCAGCACTCTTTTTACTTGATATTTGAAATGAGAGTTGCATTCCCTTCAGGTGATCCCTCTTCCCAGGATGCATTTGGGTGTGATCCCTGGTTTTTACAGCAGTTCAACCCTCCTACTCTCAGTGACACTTGGCAACATTTTCCAGTGAGTTGACCGACCATTCGAAACCATTCGACTGCCAAGGTTGTGTACGGTGGCACGACTGTGCACAGAACTAACTGTGCACTGTGTACATGCATTCCCTCATGGTATCATATTGCAGGCTGGCATAGTTTATCTATCATTCAAAACCACAGTGAATGGTATTGAATGGTCAGACAGCAAGAGGTTTAAAGTAAAATGGCTACTGACTGGCAGGCACCCCCGAAAAAAAAATTGATAAAAATAGGGAGACCGCCATCATAGGGCAGGACACTCAATTGGTAGAGTGTCTGGCACATTAATATGGAGGTCACAGGTTCAAATCCTGTGCTAGTCAATTTTTCTTTGGTCACCTCAAAATTAAATCATTACTATACATCTAAAAGTGTACATTTACTCAGAAACAAAATTAAATATATACAAATTCTTGTTGTTAAAGTTTAAAAAAAATCATTGTGGCAATAAAATCAATTTGCAGCCATGGGGTTACGATTTGGACACTATTGTTTCCCTCAGATATCAAAGCATTGTATACAAAGATGAATTCCAGTCAAAAATTAACCTTGAATTCTGACCCTGATCTCATAAACCTGATTAGCAAATTCATATTGGTAAGCACAAAACTCACAGAGGACCGGTCACAGGTAATATAATTTGAATGGTAATCTTGGCGGGTTACCTGTTTTTTGCTATTACGCAAGATGTTTGAGCTAAGCATTGGCCAAGTTCGCGCAAGAACTTTCGTTGACAATAGTTCGACTAAATTAGCTCAAACTCTGTTTAGCTGACGATGGTTGGACTACGCCAGTCAACTATTTGGAACCAGCCTACCGGGCATGGTCGCATCACTGGTTATCAATAGCTATTTTCATAGCACAGTGCAGAGAGGACCAGTTATCAGGAAAAAAAATGATAACGTACATTGATCCGACATTGTTTTGTTAATGGAGCTGGTTTCTCCTGACTTCATGATGGTTTTTGTGCAGTGAGTGTGCAACATTGCTCGGACAAGTCATTCATCCTGACCATTGACATATATCCTGAGGGCTTCATTACACAATTTGGCTGAAATGTTGTGACTTTCTTCTTACACTTGGTTCACGTTTTTAAATCATCAATCTTTTGGTTATTGTATGAAAAGTCTTAAAATGCATCCTTTTGCGATTGAATTTGTACAACGTCTCTAAAATAAGCGTTACAATTATTTTTTTTCATTTTATACCTTGAGGAAGCCTTTTATAATGTAGTCCTGGTTTGTTGGAATCGACGAGCGACTCATAAGTCAGGGCTTTGCTCTGCAGACGCTTGAGGGGCTCTCCCTTCCTTGACGACTACGTGCGAGTTATTGGCCTCCGACCCTTGAACCTTGTCCTCATCCCGCATATTGACCCCTTTGGTGATCATCTCCCCGAAGCCTTCCTGGTGGCTGAAGGCGTAGCCCGACCTCACGCTGGCTGGGCGTTTGCCCCCACGGTGCAGGCCCGTCGTGGAGCGGACGCTGGAGTCTCTGACGGATCCCCGCGACCGGAAGCCCTTCAGCTGTATGGACTTCTTCTTGGCCTGCTTCAGGACCTCGCTCTCCTTGCGCTGCTCCAGGCGGACCTTGTCGACGAGGGTCGGCTGCACGTCGCCCTGGACGGCCCGCTTTCCCATGATGGGGAGGATCATGATGACGCAGACGAGGATGAGCGAGAACCAGAACGCAGGAAGACGGAACATCATGAGGGGGACACCGACGTAGGTGAACACCCCTCCAAACCAGATGTAAATAGTGGTGCTATACGCAAGCAGGATGAACAGTACATAGAAAAGAACACTTGCCCAAATGACAATATGGGTGATGATGTTCCAGTACGCCATGTCCAGTGCAATCTAGAACAAAACAATAACAAAGAGTGTTACACACAATAAAATAATAGAGTGTCAATTTCTCAATTGTTAGGCCTTAGAATTAACATGAATTCTGCCCCCAGTTTACTTGGATCTCTTCGTAAAAGTTAAAGATACTTTAATAATAATAGTACTGATAATTCAAAAAGCACACAAATAGCTCATGGCGCTTATACCTAACAAGTACACAATTACTATTCAAAAATATAGGTATATTTATATTTATATTTATATTTATGCCCCCAGTTTACTTGGATCCTTTCTTAAAAGTTAAAGATACTTTAACAATAATAGTACTGATAATTCACAAAGCACACAAATAGCTCATGGCGCTTATACCTAACAAGTACACAATTACTATTAAAAAATACAGGTATATTTATATATATATATAAAGTACACAGATACAGCTGAAAACCAAGAGAACAACTTTATGCAAATGCCTCGATAAAAAGATACAATTTTGAGGTTTTACATCATTATCTATGCAATACATGATTGAAGCGAAATCCCAAGCTCAATCTAAGTAGAAAATATGTTAACTCTCGTCAAATACTTTTGACAAAAGAAAATCTACTTTTATTTATTTATAAAAAAATATATTGAATGCAAAAATTTGTTAAAATCTTCATGTTCAACCGACCCTACAAGAGTCTTTCTCAATTCAATTCAATTCAATTCAATTTATTATAAATAAACGTCACGTTAAAAAACATGAAAATTGTTTTATCAGTGTGCACCTTACAATAAAAACACAAATGGACATAAATTTGTAAAATAGAAAGGAAGAACTATAACAAGATAAACAGGACAAATTACACAGTGACAGAGATATTTACAACCATCCTAAAAAATACTAGGGTGACGAGCAACAAATTGAAACTACCGAGGTAAAGGAACAATAAAAACACAAGTACAAAGGAGGCCTACAAAAATTGTCAGTGATGCCAGCAAACCAGGAAAAACAGAAATGGAGGGATTATCTTTTGAAATTAGAATTGAATAAGTGGCAAGCATTAGGCAGGAATGACATTCTGAAGCGCTTAGTGTGGGTTCGTGGAGGACGAATTCGTCCTGATTTGTTGACAACCACTCAAGAATGAAGTGGATGGGTAGGGTCTGGCATAATGACTTGAATCTTAGAGGTAATAATTGAATTTTTGAATAAGTAGGTTTCTGGCCACAAACTATTTCTCTTCTTTTTTGCACTGTACCGCCTTGTCGGTCTGGCGAAGTTGAGTCTGGACAAGTTACCACTATGGAACCATGTGTCCGCCATGCCTTGTGCGTAGTGCGTAGTGCATGATCCCTTAAAATTAAAATACACGCCAAGCAATGTGCATCAATTTTAGGGATAACGCATAACGCAATACAAATGCATGTAATTATGTGCGTTGCTTGGCATGTACTGTCATTTTTACGCTTTACGCACGATGGACGCACACATGGAATTCCGGCCTTAATTGTAGTAAGAGCTGGTATAATCTCTCATTGTACGTACCTTGAGGTTTACTACGACGACCACCATGGTAGCCACAATACAGCCAAGCATAGCCTGGGAATGGGCTGCTTCACCCGTCGGAAACAGGTCGTTCGTTAAGGCACCTGCAATAATTGAAAAAATCGATTGTTAGACATTGTCAACATCTGCATCCAGGAAAAATATTAAAATAACAGTCATATCTAGCAATCATGTCTTCCATATGGAAAAACAATAATGAATATTGATTCTTAAAAAGGAAGGAGAGCCTGTTTTGCCTTTCCTGCTACAGTTAAATAAATACAGATATATTAATTTGTAGGGTAGGTATGATATTTGGCCCTTACGGGGGTGAAAAAAGTAAGAAAATCGTATTAAATGGCATTATCAATCAATCAATCAATCAGAAAACATTTATATAGCGCCAAAATCAACAACAAATTTTCAAAGGCGCTAAAACAGTTAAAAATTAATTACAATACAATTGTTGAAAAAGATAACCCAAATTCACTTGACATCTTATGACAATAATCAATAATAATAATAAACCGTATATGTACATGTGTATAGCGCATATCACTTGTAAATCCCTATGCGCTTATAGGAATAAAGAAAAACAACAATTACAAAATAAAATATCAACGGAACTAACAATTACTGATAAACAGTGGAAATAGTTGATTGCTCAAAGCGCGACGGCCTCCTTAACAAACTCAGGTTTGTCATTCCACAATCTGGGTCTAAAAAGATGTTAGTATTGCATCGGGGATAAAAGAATATTATTTGGTTTTTGCCCCCACACCGATGTGCATCAAGTACTGCACACTCAGCACATTCCTGAGTCCTGCGAAAAAAAAAACACAACAACAAAATCTATATACAACAGACAAATAACAAAGTAAATTAATTGAAAATTTGTTAATGAAAAGCTGACATGCAACTGAATTTATGGTAAATTAATATTGACAAATAAAACAGTAATAACAAACTTTCCACATTTATCATTTATTTCATTACTGGTCGAGTCGATTAGTTTGGATATATAAATGCCAAGTCTTGCTCAAGAACACAAGTGTCAATATCATAGAGGATTTTTCCCCCAGACGGTAAATTATCATGGGCTGGAAAGTTAAGTCACAAGAGAAGACACAATCTCTACACAATAGAATAGGGGGGCGGGACCAGAATTTCCTGCCACACCGGGACCAAGATTTGAACCCACGTTGTGATGACTCAGTCACAAGAACTGACTCAACCACAAGGAACTTGATTACCATGCGCTAGACCGCTACAATTTTGAAAAATGTTTCCTTTATAATTATTATTTATTATTATATCATTCTGGTAATGAAACCAAGGGACCCTCGAAAGCGACAAAGCACTGTGACCCGTAGGCCTGAAGGTACCTGTGTGGAGAAGACGATGAAGAAGTGTCAGTTTTAGATGTGGGAGGAAAACCCCAAGTAGGAAAAACCCACACAATCAGGTAGGGACTGAAAACCCAATCCACATACAAGACTCCGGTCCGGATTCGAACCAGGGCCCACAGAGGTGAAAGGCAGGGAAAGAACCTTCCTGAGAGTTAATAGTTACCGTAGGTGACGAAGAAGAAGACAAGCGATGTGAGAACACCAAGCAAGAGACTTTTCATGAAGACCCAGTAGTTGAAGAAGGCACTCTTCTGTCCTGGCTTGTACAGCTCTGGGTACTCTATGCTCTTCTTGTCACTGCAATCCTGCAGGGAACCAGGGAATTAACATGGTCAGGGTCAGAAATCTCGGTACAGTGTACTGTTATTTCTATTGCACTGTACTCATGTTCTTGAACATGTACTTTTAACCCTAAAAAGCATATTCTATTATTGGAATGACGGGGTGCTTCATAAACTTTTATTTACTATAAATGACACTCTATGAAGTATTTCATAATCAAAGAACTAGATTTGTTCTTTATCGAGAAGTTATTATCGTCCCCTCGAACCACTAAGCAAAAGTATAGTCCGCCGATTTCCTACAATGTACCTCCCCCCAGGTAAGCAGGACAGTTCTTTTCAGAACTAACCTGAAATCTACTCCACAGCAGTAGAATAAATAGCAAGACAAGTTCTCAAAGAACAAATCTACACAGCATAGTAGATATACTATACCATGATGTTTACCCCGAAACTGAACATACATTGATACCTCACCATGCAATGCCTCAAATCCCATATACAAACTAACTAGACTGAATAAACCTTATGCACTGACGTCATCATGCGCCACCTTAGAGGTAAAATGATGATGAAACAATGGTTATGATAACGCACAGCTATGTATGCACGCCGCACACGATGAGCTAATGAGTAACCCCAGTGTTCCTCGTTTGATCGGCACCATAATGCGCCACAGCACCATGTAAACCATTACACAGTGCTATAAATGAATAGGCCTCATACTTCAAAAACGTAGCTCAGGAAAAAATATCAGCGCTTAGAAAACCCTGTCTTATGCACTATATAAATGCAAGCAATTATTATTATTATTATTATTCGACCTCAAGCCGACGAGGGTGCCCTACTCAAACAGCGTCATGTTCATAACGTCTACATCAGTTTACCTGGTCAAATATTCCAAGAGCAATGACAGGCAGCGATGTGAAGACAATGTTGTATGCACTGATGTACCATTCATCATACAAAGTCTGGAACAAACATAAAGAATTGGTGAAATAGTTAGACTACAACTATTTGCTGTTTTTGCTGAACTATCTGAAAGAGGACATGCATTCAATTAGCACAAAGTACTGCAGAACTTTCATTTGTTGAGCCACCAATTAAATTTAAAACAGGAAGCAGTTCTTGCTCTTGAATCAGTATCATAATTTAATAGATGTTAAATTTGCACCAGGGATAAAGAAGATTATTTGGTTTTACCCTTTTCACAAATGTGTGTTAAGCACTGTATGCCTGTGATTTTTTTCACAGAACTTTACACACATCAGTGAAAGGGTAAAACCAAATAATATCATATTGTTAGCCCGAGCAATGTCCAGAGTCAATTAAATCGACCCAATTTTTCAGACAGTGAGTTTGCTGTTTATAATACATTTTTACTGGTTTACCTTAGAATGACCTTTGAATTGCCTTAGAATGACCTTAGAATCACACTGCTATTCCCT
The DNA here is from genome assembly GCA_032158295.1 of Pycnopodia helianthoides. Lineage (NCBI taxonomy): Eukaryota > Metazoa > Echinodermata > Asteroidea > Forcipulatida > Asteriidae > Pycnopodia > Pycnopodia helianthoides. The sequence continues at coordinate 10,597,277 of CM063247.1, read as the reverse complement.
AATTAACACCTTAAAATGAATGGCATAACTGTGATTTCACCCATACAGGGCACTAGGATTAATGTGACATGAGACACTACTTACCAAGCCAGAAAACCCACAGAAGAAGGCAAACCAAAAGTGGCCCACCGTACAAGCAAAGTTCTTGTAGAAGAAGTAGGAGAGGAATTTACACATGCGGTAGTAGGACCACCGACCGTGGACCAGTAGCAGTCTCTCTAGATATGTACAGAGTGGTTAAGGACACAATGGCATGTCATTGTTGAGTGATCGAGTACACTAGGCACAACATTAGCAGGGGGCTCAAAATTTACACTGGGCCGAGGCCATTAGTTTTAGCGTCGGGCCATGTAAACTCATAACTGGACAAATGCGGTGGTCTTGTGTGTTTTTTTTTAATTGAATAGTAATATTTAACCTGACCTGATAACCCGGGAAAAACCTAAAAAAAACTTGAGGCTGACCTCGAGTTACCGCCTGTATAATTTTGCACTCCTCCCTAACATGCCTAGCATTTTTAGTTCTGGCGATTAAATTAAAAGGCATGTTAGAATTACGTAAACACAAAGGATATTCAAACTGGGCAAATGCGAAGTCACTGGCTAAGACGCTTGCATTCCTTCCTGACCACTAATGCCGACCCCGATGTGTGCAGCTAGAATCAACAAAAAACAAGAGGACAGGTTATTTTGGGTTGTGCAGCTGCGTTTACTTTCCTAAACGGTTTAAACGAAACTTGCGACTTCCAGTTTCAACCGTTTATACCAGTTCCAAAATCAATATGAGCCGACTGTAAAAAAGCAAATTCAAAACACTTCGACACAGATGAAAACAACAGCGTCTTCACAAAGCCACAAACCACAGGTGTGGTGGATTACAGAGCAAAATGTACCACAAATTGTAGGGATGTAAAAGTAATGTGTCACATGTTACATTTTGTAAGGGGGTCAAGATACGACAGTTCCACCAACAAAAGGGGATGTCTCCTTGGATATCATCCAGGGCTAACATTTTCAAGAAAAGGAAGTTAATTTTTATTTTTTTGTTTTGTTTACTGTCATCTTTGTTGAAAGTGTTCTCCCCCATGTGTCAGAGGCAATGGCCTCCCTAAGTATAACAGGCACTTGAGCATTGGACAGGGTTTGCTAGTCTGACCGAAGCTCACATCTAAGTAGGTCAAATGTAACTAAAATAATATGTAAGTAACATCTACACTTATTTGGATTAAAAAACAAAACACCTCATAATCTATGATTTACCATCAATCCAGATGAACTTATTTAATGAAATGATTGCCAAGTCGTTTAATCTCAGTGGTAGATTAAGGACTACGCAAGTAACATATCTGATCAAATTCTTTGAATCGTTCCAAGGTGACTTTTGTCTGAGTTTTAACTGGACTCACTCTTAATCATGCTGACATCATTGGCACCATCCCCTATGGCCAAAGTGACCGCCTTCTTAAAAACGTTTTACTAGATCCACGACCTGAGCCTTCTGAAGTGGGGTGACCCGACAGCAAATGACCGTCTTGCAGTAGCAGCCTGCCTCTAGAAATATCTGCTCTATGGCAGGGTCCAGGGCAAAGGCCTGTAAAAAGGGTAATAATAATTAAAATATTAATTATTTAAAAAAAGGTTTCCATGTCACATAAACGATACAAAGTGTCGTAAACAATGTAAAATCCACAGGTTGATCAGAAACACAGAGAAGCAGTCATTAAAAAAAACAAGTAATTCAAAATAAACAATTAAGTCATAAAAAAGTGATGCTTAAAAAAGGTTGGTTTCAAGTAGAATTTTAAAATTGTCAAAGGTATCAGCAGCTTATTCCAGGAACGAGGAGGGGGCATATATTGTGAATGATCAATCACCATAGTAGTCGGTTTTGCCAAGTAATTATGTCACGCATGCATACAAAAATACAGATATGTAGCTTCCATTGGCTATAAATTACATTAAAAAGTAAGAACTAAGTAAACAATTGAAAACAATGAATACATTTACATTTACAATTCAAAAAAGATACAACTGTCACTATCTAAAATCAATGTGGAGTAAGCATATTAAGGTTGGATAAACATAACTGCCGATTAAAGCTTAGCTGAGGAGATAAGCATGTGAATAGACATCAGAACAAAAGATTGCCGAATCAATATTCTATAAACCAAGATCCTCACCAATGCTGCTCCAGTGATGATAAGGGCAAAGCTATAGATACCGTTGAGTTCATCTTCATCTTTGCTCTTGTAGGAGATGTCATCCCCGTCTCCAGCTAACTCCTTCAGTTCCTCCTTGTCCTTGATCCCCATAACATCCCTGATCTTCTCCAGACAGTCTTTAACCTACAAAGGATAAACAGGATTAAGCAAAGCTGGCTTTATTGTTTATACTAAATAATCCAGGGGATCAGTGGAGGAAAGAGAAAGAGAGGTGTCCAGCCAAATCAGGCACGACCGACGTTGAAGTGAGACCAACCAGCGCAATGGCCAGCTGCAGCGAGTAGAGAAGTCCGAGATAGGAACAACTAGATGAAATTAAATTTTTTAGAGAAAATGTTACTTGAAGAAACTATCCCTTATGTGGAGGTACTGATTTCCTGGTTAGTCTAGTCGACATGCTCTAAAATTTTTTTTATGTCAATATCGTTGTTCAGGGGGTGCCAGTCAGACGCCATTTCTTCGCACTGCAACAAGAATCAGGTGCCTCGTTCACATCACCCCCCAAGAATTTTCTCCTTAAAATTAAGATCAGGATGTATTGTTTACGAGTAACACTCACCTCTTTCTCTGCTTGTTCCTTCTCAGTAGCGTTGATGATAAAAATCTCATTCAGTTGGTCAGTCAGAAGCTTGCATGAGTAACCGATGTTAATGGCCGTCTCTTGTTTGTCGCCGGTCAGTACCCACAGCTTAATGTTTGCCTATAAATGAAGGACAGTGCAATGGACAAAATCAACTTAGGGCAGTCAGGTTGGCGAGTGGTATCTTGCCTTGCCTTCACCTCTGGGGTCCCCAGTTCAAATCACACAGGGGCACAACCCAAAGCATCTTTAATTTTTTTTAATGAGAAATGGCATTCAACATTGAAATGAGGACTTTTTGAAGTTACAGGCTTATGCCAGTTTTGGAGCCGAAGTAGCCAAATTCTCGGTAAATTACAGACAAGCCTCGATGTGAATATTGACTTAAGCAGATATCATAAACATATCACTAACTGTCTGTTGAATATTCATTAAGCATGTTTTTGCAAACAAAATGAATATGCATTAAGCATAATGTTTATGCAAATAATGGCTAACACCTACCTTGTGCAGGTTTTCAATGGTGCGTGGCACCCCATTCTGCAGCTTGTCTTCAATGGCAGTGGCTCCCAACAACGTCATGTTAGTCTCCATCTCTTCATAACACGCATCCAATTTTTCCTCTCGGTTGTCCAATGAGGTGCTGTTAATAAGAAAAATCATGAATATTCATTAGAGTCTACACTAACACAATGCTTTGATGTCATATAAAAACCCAGATAGTTTAAAAACTAGGGTCATATATTAGTTTTTATCACTGCAATGCTGATTTATAAGCAACACTATAAAGAAAGTTACAATAAAAGTCATTTGTGAAAGTTTCAGCTGAATACAGAGTCTACTTGTCGAGAAAACAGCAAGTAGCTGTCACGGTATTTTCACAAGAACATAAAATCCATCCACGTTTAGTGAGCTGACAGCAGTTACCAACCGCATCTCTGGCCGCAGTATTCGCGAACAGACACCAACCCTCAGAAATTTGATAAATGTTTCATACATGTAACTCTCAGATTAGAATGTTTTTGGATGACAAATTTTCCAAACCATATTACTTCGAAGTGAATCCTTTCTCAAAATAGTTTATACTATCAACAGCTGCAGTGCTTCTCATCAAGAAAGTTTTTATGGTCACTAATTTCTTGAGCGTTTACCAATCATGACCCTACCGTTTAGCAATTTTTACTTACGAGGCGGAGTGGTGTTTCTTCTTCCACTCTTGGTAGTATCCTTCGTCGATATCTTTCATCGCCAAGCAAAGCGTCCGAAGACCTTCCCCAGCAAATTCCTGAAATTCAAACAACGAGAAAATAATCAGGCAGTCTAGCAATCTTGCAACCAATCCGGTCAACCGTTCAACCATTTCTTCTGATTCCAATCAGCCCAAATGTGAAAGAAGCAGATGTCAACACAAGATGGATCAGGATTAAAAATAGAACACTTTTTTACTGTGGCTTTGTCTACCCGTTAAGGAAACTTGGAAACAGATTTTGATGTTTTTTTTTTTCTTTTTTGGTAGGGTTGAATGGTTAACCGGTTTAATGGTTAATCGGCCGGTAAACGGTTAACCAGTTAAATGGTTTAATGGTTAAATGGTTAACCGGTTGAATGGTTTAACGGTTAACCAGTTAAACAGTTTAACGGTTAACCGGTTAAACATCCCAACCTTATTATAGTGCTGAGCCGTTGAATTCATGGTACCTATCACTCACATTTAAATGCTCATTGGTGGCGTTTATCAGCTGTTCGTTCCCCTCTCCAATGCGAGACATGATGACACTATCGGCACCCTTACAGAACAGCCGAATCTTGCGTCCCTGCCGGACGATGACAGACATGCGCTTACGGACGTTGTTGAAGTCCAGAATGTGAAGCAGCTCGTACTTGTCCTCCTGCTCCTGAACCTCTATCGTGATTGTGGTTGGTGTTCTTGACTACGGTGAAGGGAGACGAGAATGTTAAAGGTATTAGACAGGATTGGTAACAATAAAAATCATTGTTGTGAAATTTTAGTCTGAAAGCTTACTGATTATGAAGTTCATACTAGAACCACTTTTTCTGTGAAATATTTCCCACTGAAATGAAGTCATATTCAAAAAAAACTGTATCTGAAAACCTAACAAAAAACACAACTGCTGATTTTGAATGTTTCAACCAAAAATAAGAACAATGTGTTTACATGCTGAAAACTGTATGAGGATTTATGTAAGAAAAGTTTAAAACTTGAACTTGGCTTTTATAGATATTCTTCAAAGACTGGAGGTCATCTCAGAATTATAACTTGCTCTCATAAAAAATGCCTTTAAACGATGAAATTGGTGATACTGGGTAAAATTACACACAAACTTTGCCAGCTTTGTGGAGCTGAAAGTAGCCAAAGACTTTGTGGGTACAGCAGATGCGGACGCATGTAATGCACTGACTTACCAATGGGATTTAAAAAAAAATCTCTTTGCTCATCAAAAACTTTATACAGTATTTTTTATTATTTTAACTACTTACCTTGAAAACAAATCCAAAGTTCCTTGCAGCAGATACCAAAGCTGCCTCGTCTGGGGACTGGGCTTGGTACTCTAACTTATCTGTAACGAACCAATAAGAAAAGGAAAAACCAATATATAGATGTTTATATGTATTCTTTGTGAAGAGGGCAGACCTTGTACAAGCTTCGGCTTCTTGTCTGACCTCCCCATACTATTATTAAGTTCCGTTAAAGTTGTTCCCTTATATTGTACTGCCTTATAGGATGGAAATAAACCTGAAACCTGAAACCTGAAACCTGAATGGTTAGATTAGATTAGATTAGACTTATTTATTAATAATGTTAACATGAAAAGTGTTTTCCCAGTCCTAAAAAACACACATTAAAAACAGCCACAAAAATACAGACAATAAAAAACCATCATATAAATACAATCAAGAGCAGGTAATTAAAACAGTCAACATTCAAAGAAGTTGAAAAGTAGACAAATATAAAATATACATCCCCACACGCCCCCCCCCCCTTACAAACCTATCCAGAAAAAGAGTTGTTGTACTGTCTGATGGCTGATGGGAGAAAGGAATTCCTGAAACGATTTGTATTCACCCGAGGGTTTCTGATTCTACCCGATCTGTTAAAAGAAACACTAGAGTAAATTTGGTGCAACGAGGACTGAACCTACCGTCTTTTACTTCCGGCATGACAGTATGGCACAGTGCCAACAATCTGAAGAACAGCCAGCAGTGTCTGTCCCCTTTCTCTACAGCGTCCAGGAGGCTCTGGTCGCAGAATTTGAAGCTGGGTTCGTACATGGGATTCTTGGAGAAGTCCACCATGGGGATGTCCTGAAAGGGGGGGGAATGTAGGGGATAATAATAAATAAGATAAACAGTTCACAATAACACACACTACTCTTTCGAGAGGCAGAAGCTAAGTATTTTCAGTGTTTTTGCCACTTGCAATGACCTGGGCCCAATTTCATAGAGCTGCTTAAGCACAAAAAGTAGCTAAGCACAACAAAATTATGCTTACCAGAATAAGGTTACCAGCCAAACTACTATGTTACATGTACAATTTGTGACTGGTATCCTGCCCATTTCTGCTTAGCAGACAATTGTTAAGCAATATTTTCTGCTTAAGCAGCTCTATGAAATTGGGCCCAGAGCGAGTCGAATGTCCATGATATCTTACACTGGACCATTCCACATATCTGTGGGGGTGGGTGGGGGTGGTTCAGTTCCCAGAGTAGTGTAGCTTTTTGAATATGTTTTGATGGGCAGAAAAATGCATTGCTGCGATATGTGACCCGCTCTGCAAAAAAGGCCCGTAAGTCGCGCTATCTCTTAGCATGCAAAAGGGCTCGTCAATGTTGAAAAGGTGAAAATTTCTTACTCGATGTGATTTTTTGTTTATCCCATTTTTGACATCGTTGATGTCCACTCTTTCATAATTTGTAAGATTGAATGTTCATTTTGATCAATAAAGTTGGAAAAACCCGTGTTTTGTGTACATTTTGTTCGTGGTTTGTACGATCGGTGTCCGTGGAATCAGTGGAAAGTTGCGTCTTTTAAACATCTGACACAACATTATTTGAAACCCCCCTATTATAAATTTGGTATCATCTGAAATTTAGACATAGAAAAGGTCAGAGGTCAAGATTAAAAGCACGGTCGGTAGATTTATTACACGTAGACATAGAGCGCTTGTTGCTAGGGGCGTGGATCTTTGCTATCACGTGCACACAGTGTAGTGCACTCATTGGTCAATGCGCGCAATGTCGAGTGCGCGCATGCGCTGTGAACGATATCGGTTGTTTATTCGCTGTCAGGTGACTGTCATGTGACTGTTTATTAGGTGCGTGCCACACGAAAATTCAGCCAACTCAACCTCGTCCCCAGGGTGTGTCGAGCAGTTGTAAACAATGTGGTTGGAAATAAAGTAAACCATGGGGACGAGGTTGCAGTCAACTGTGTTCAACTCAACTGACCTGTACTGCTCTGAGCGAAAAGATTTTGAGAATTATTTACCACTTTTAGCCAAATAAATTAACTTTATTAGCCAACTGCTATTATATTTTGTATGGGTTCGAAGGATTAGTGTCTGACTGAAGCTTTGAATGATCCCCGTGATGCCAATCTTGTCAGGGAGGAGAGAGCCATGGTTGGCTTCGTGGAAGATTACTTCGTTTACTTCCGATGTGAAAATGACGATGTGGAATCAGAAACCGATTCGGAATCTGATTCCACATCGCCATCGATGCCAACGGATCTCTTCTGGCCGACGAACACCGCGGAAAGGCGATTGTATTCCAGTGCGAATAAAAAATTCCCCCTCTTTGATTCCTTGTGTTTATTTGTTTGTTCTATTTATTTGGGCAAGTTTTTAGCCCAAAGATTATTTCAAAGTAGATTAATCAACTTCAGATTTCAATAAGAAGGCAAACTACCTTGACTGTGCTAGATTTTAATGGAAATACTCGGGTTTTAAACTAAAGTATTTTTTTTTTACCAAAATGTTACATTTTTACCCCCAAATAATTTCAACCATGAAAATACAAGCTGGCTGAAGGGTTTAATGAATCAGCTTAAGCTGTTGCTTAAAAGAATACCGAAAAGTGGGAAAAAAAAATTTTGCGAAAAAACCCTCTTGTTTTCACCCCAAAATATTCTATTTAAATTCATTTGGTTTTCTAAAAAGTCCAGTTGGCATTAGGATTACTTTAAAAAGTTACTAAAATTAAATTAAACTGCTATAAAATCGTCGTAATAATGACTAAGTGTGTTTTTGCCATTTTAAAGATACGAAAAAGATTGCGAAAAAGCACAATATGCAAATTAGTTTTTAAAAAGTGCGATATAGAGCGTTAAATAAAATAATAAATATTTTGAACTTAATAAGTCATATTCAACAATTGGTGAAAATTTCAGACGAATAGTATAATGGGAATGTGCTCGTTGCTAGGGTCTTTCTTAAGAACTTTGTACTAACATAATTTAAAATACAGTGTAAAGTTTACAAGGCTGTTTCTCCTCAACCTATTTTGACCAAAATGGCAATAATTTTTATGCAAATTATGGTATAACTCTGGACTGCAAAATGCTACAGACTTCTAACATACACCAAATTAAAGCTGAGAAAAGGCCCTTTCCAACCATGTATCTAACTCAAAAATATTTGTTTGCGACTTAAGGGCCTTTTTTGCAGAGCGGGGTCACATATACTTGTGCACCAAAATTTGCTACATGTGTTAGTGTACACATAATATACAGACCCAGGGCCCAATTTTATAGAGCTGCTTAAGCACAAAAAGTAGCTAAGCACAACAAAATTATGCTTACCAGAATAAGATTACTGGCCAAACTACCATGTCATATGTACAATTTGTGACTGGTATCCTGCTCATTTCTGCATAGCAGACAATTGTTAAGCAATATTTTTTGCCTAAGCAGCTCTATAAAATCGGACCCTGATCTTGCACTCGGTTCAGTGGAACCATCTGTTCAGCTATATATGTAATGTATTAGCCTATATAATTGATACTGAACTAAGGCAATGATGTAATCTTGAATTGTGATAAAGAAGGTTTACACTTACACCCATCATCTCTAGGACTGCTCCATTCTCATCTTTGATCTCTCCAAACTTTCTCCAGCAATGGTGGCCTTGTTGAAAGTCATCATGTTCTGCAGGAAGAAAAATCATAAGTTTTAAATGTGTCATGGCCGAGAGATCTAGTGCACCTGACTCAAGTTATCAGGGTTCTCCCCAGGATTTTTTTCAAATCTGTGGGGCATTCTGCGGTACCCAAATTTTGAAGGTCACTCTGCCTAAGCACGCTGGCTCGGTTCAATTCAGCGTGCTTAGGCAGAGTGACCTTCATGTTTATACTTGGCGCTTATCTTTGATTGTAAAAGCCCTACTGTGCAATCTGGGGTGATCTAAATGGTGTTATTATGAAGATTTTTGTGAATTTGATCTCAAGTGTCCCCCCCCCCCCCCGAATTTTTTAGGCGTGTCTGCCTTGCTTGGCTCGTATCGGCACACAATTCACACGTATCGGCCCGATACGCCAGCTTGTGCATGCCGAGAACCCTGGTTCTGGTGGCAAAATCTAGGGATTGGGTCATGACACTTTGCTCTTTAAGCAAGACTGTTAACTATAATTGCTTCTCTTCGCTCAGGAGTAAATGGATACCTGTGAGTGCAGAGACGGTTCTTGTGATTGATTTAGCTCAGAGCACTACATACGTAGTAGCACAGGCTTTATACTCCCCATGTAGTTGAGACGGTTTAAGGAATGAAATAGAAAAAGGACCAGTGACCAGGGTAATAACGTTAATGCAAGGATACCGGCACTATACAAGTGTTAAGTCCCTAACCATGCTAAATGCAACAATATGCACCAAATGGTAATAGTTGTCGTAATCTGTTTCATTTGGCAGTCAACTGAGATGTCATTCTTTGACTGAACTTGTTGCATTTAACAGTCAAGTGACTTCATATTGGTGTTGCATTTTGTTGTACATGTAATTGGCAGTCAACTCAAATTCATACCTTGATAGAATTTGTTGCACTTTAGCCAAGTCAGCACTACACTTATGTGCAAACTGTTGCATTTAGCAGGGCAAACACCCTTGCTCAGTCCTAACACAAACAACATGCCTGCACAATGCAACAAAATCCCTTGTTGCATTTGGTTGCATTTGGCATTTGGCATGGTTCTCATTTCAACTGTGTTGCATTCTGTTGTATTTGGCAGGGTATGTAGAGGGACCCTAATGGGGGTTAGTTAATATCATTGTACCTTTCTGTTTGCAAATGCTTCATTACTTTCCAAGATACGAAATAAGTAAAGTATGTGGACAGACAAAGTAGTTTAATAACGTTGGATTGTTGTCTCGGTCAACTGCAATAAGTCTCTGTTAAAAACTCATTTGTTTGAAAGTGCTTATTTGTAATCTGCTTACTTGTAATGTTTCTTTCACTTATTGTATATTTTATTGTTCTCTTTATGCGCTTAGAGGCTTCTGCATTAGGCGCTTTACAAATGTCTTAATTATTATTATTATTATTGAAACATTTCTATACACACTTCTCTCTTGAAATAGACAGTCTTTCAATGTGTAGAAGGGTTTGCTTGTTGCTTTCTCCATAAATCGTTAAATGAGGAAAAAAAGCATGCATGCGTTAAAACAATTTGGTGCATGTACTTATATGAGAATGGATCAAGGGTTCTGCTCCATGTACAAGCTGGCATATCGGGCCGATACACTCAAAATTGCGATATTCATCGATATGCAAAAAAGACTTTTTTGTTTCTTATTTTTAAAATTTAAGGTCAATCACATAAACTATAAAATGGAACCATTTTAAATGCTCCAGATTACAAAGTAAAGCTTTTAAAACCAAACATACATGTAAACATCAATTTAAAAACATTCCAACGACCTTGTTTCAATTCAACAAGCATCGGCCAAACTTGACAAACACAAAATTGTTCCAGAATGACCTACAGTTTTGAACAACCTTGAGGAGAACCTGGTTCCTACATGTATGCCTGTACTAACCATAAGAAATTGCCCTACCTGTGTCAGGGTACCAGTCTTGTCGGTGAACACATACTGTATCTGTCCGAGCTCCTCGTTGAGGTTCGTTGACCTGGCCTTAGCCGCGGTATCTTTGGGTGCATAGTACATTGCTTTATCCCAGTTGATCCACCAGCTCTGGAACATCCGAATTAACTCCACTCTGATGGGCAGAAACAAGAAAGAAATTTAACCCTCATACTATATTGTAGATTGTGGAGCACAGCGAACGATTCGATCCCAAATTTGTGCATAGCAAAACCGCAATGCAATTTTTTTTTGGCATAGCAATCTCAAACATTTGCATAGCAGTCCATAAATTTTGTATAGCAAATTTTAAATTGTGTAAAAATTGCAAAAAATGTAACCCTGTGAAACAGGTTCGTTTGTGTGGTTTCTAGACTTAATTTCAGGCCAAGGCTACTTTTAGAATGTCTTATAATTGAATTAAATTTTGCGATGCACTTTGTAAAATTGCATCCCAAATCACTCCAATTGCATAGCATGAAGACATATCTTTTTGTGAAATAACTTTTCATTTTGTGGTACTTTCTATATTCTCTGTAATTTTTGTATTGTACAGTTCTGGTTTTTGTCTCTTGACTTTCCAAAAGCGCTTTGAGACTTCGCTGTAATTTTGCGCTATATTAAAACTGTTTATTATTATTACTAATATTATGAAAAGCTTCTAATCTCACATTCAAATCTACCAACTCCTGCTAAGATTCATTACTAAATCAAACGAATAACAGAGTGGTGCTCGTGTAATGAGTACTTCTTTTTTTGTGTAAACATGCTTTAGGAAAGTAGTGGACACTTACGTAACATAGAGTGAAATTGGTACCAATGTGTTCAGCACAATGACGTAGGAGAAAAACACCAGGGTTGCAATGGTAGCTGAATTACTGTACGGCGACGGTAGATACACCTGACAAAATGGAATGAAAACACAAATTTTCTTCTCAAATTTTCCCTCTAAATTTCATACGGAAGCTGCAGGAACACAGGATTTAAAGAGATTGTGTGTACTACAGGAATGGATATAGCTTCAAGGTAGAACATCAAACTTATATTTTAACCCTCCTACTTTCCATAATGTTTGCCAGCGTATAGATGGATTGCAATACGCGTCATTGACCACCATCTTTGATGAATTGTGCACGCGTGAAGAGCTATCATTGGCTGAGAGTCGTGCGTAGCGCGTATACGCGTGTACTTTTCCCATCGTTTTACATCAAAGATGGCGGTCTATGACGCAAATTGCAATCCATCTATTGACCAATCAGTCAAAAAACCATTCAACTGCACAGGTTGTCTGACACAGTGTATGCGCGCAAAGCATGCTTGGGTTCTGATGTGTTGCAAAGTGGTGGTCTATCAACTGCAGTGATCGCACATACAAGGAGAGTTTTTATCCCCCAAAATTTGAATCTGAGAAACATTTTTGTCAGAAACGCTTCTGAGATCGTGTATTCCGATTAGAGATTATTACTTATGCGTGGACATATTCGTTGGGGATTTCGGCGATATTTCAAAAAGCGACCACCTTTTGAAATGAAATTTTCAGTTTTGTTTTATTGTATATACCTACAATTATATAGGATTAAAATAATCAAACGGTCCTAAAAACCAAAGGTATACTTTGCCTTTAACATATATATGATGTTTTCATTTGAACAAGCACTTTTAAAAAAAGACTACGAGAAGTTTTATACTTATGCTTTTGTCATATTGGGAGATATTTTTGTTCAAATTTATTTTACAGTGAGGCATAGTTTTTTAACTAAAAAACATAAGATTGCCGGACTTGGCTAGTCCTAAGCTTCCTGGCCCAAAGCTAAAATCCCTGGCCTCGGGCCCCGCGGTCAAGAGTTAAATTTGAGCTCTGAAGAAACTTTGAAAAAGGGTCTCCTTTACCTGGAACGAGTTGCCGTAGTTAGCTTCCCACACTGAGCAGGCTATGGAGCAGATGAGACACATCACAAACAGGACACAAAAAATCTGCAGGATGAGAAAGCATCGTTGACTGAAAGAGTTTGTAATCATGCCGGGCCCAATTTCATAGAGCTGCTTAACGGTGAGCAAATTTTTGTGCTTACTGTAGCAGAAAAAGTTGCTTGAGCGTAAGCGTATTGCACAGGAGCAAGAAAATTAGATTGTATCTGATTTTGCCATGGGGCAAAAAACAAAAATCAGAAATCAGACTAATGTGGGAAGAATATCAATCATGCCTGGATTTCTGGCAAAAATGGATTTTTCAGTGGTTTTCTGGTTTCTTTAACATTTATTTACATCTTCATAGTTTGGAAAGATTCCCCACCCCAATCCCTTAAAGGAACATTAAAGAATTGGTAAGAAAAAACCTTGTAAAATATACTTTGTTATCACAGATTTACATAAAACTTACATGGTCTAATTATGATGCTAGTAGAAAACATCCCTTGAAATATTTCTGTCTGAAATGCCATATTTGATGAGAAATGAATAAATTAATTTTCCGATTGGAGTTTATCGCTCAGTGAGCGTTTTATTCACTTGTTGAATCTATATGATTTCATGCAAATGTGTCATCGGTTTTTCACTATTTTCTCGTGACCCAGATGGTCGATCGATCTCAAACTTCTACAGGTTTGTCAGTTTATGTACATGGTGGGTTACATAAAGTGTTTACACTGCTAGCAACTTGTTTTGTTAGCAAAAACCAATTCTGTAATGTTCCTTTAATATCCCCTACCTCATCATAACAAACCCCAATGAAGTATGTATTCTTAAAAATTGAAACAAAATATGATTCTTACGACTAAAACCAATTTGTTGACCATCCTGTCTATACTGGTTCGTTTGAGTTTGGACTGTCCACTGTTCTGCATCAGCTTGGTGTCGCGGCCGGCAAAGATGACGATCCCGTAGCACCACTTGGTGTTACGCAGTCTGCAACCCCTCAACAGGATCTGATCATTGTTCAAAGCAAAGTCTTCCCCTTCCCACGTCATGGTCCCTTCAAACCTGTCCAGCTTGTTGTTTGGGGGCTCACAGCGTATTTCCGCTGGGAAAAGGACGACAAGATAAAAGTTTTATAATGCATACGAGGACGATTCAAATTATCACAGCGCCCTCTACATGGTACGCCAAGGGGAAAACATCAAGAAGTTTTGGTCCTCAAGTAGCGCCTTCCACATGACCCCCGATTGTTTAACTTTGTTTGTGGTTTGCCAAGCATGGGGTTGTAAATGTATTTCTCTAGATTTACGGCATAAGCTGTTTTGGGTCAATGTTCTTCCTGTTCATGTGAGCCTATGAACCACTGAATTGTGAGCGTCCACCATTTTGGGGAAATTGCCTCTCCCAGGTACTCTGTAGAGTGCCCACTGTGTTTTGAATCACACATATGAATCACACCATTTTCAGGTGGTTTACATCAAGAGCAAAAGTCAGTATGTAAAAGTCAAATACAAACCCTGCATTTTGAGAGAACTACCGTGCAAAGCACGAGGTGATTTTATAAATCACAACACACCAAAATACCATAAAAATAATAACAGCTGGTGACTCACCTTTAAAATTTTTGAATTTCTCGAGATCTTCTCCCAACATGGCAGTCTCAGGTAAGGCCTGGCGTACTTTAAGATTCGTTTCACTAAAAGATTGGAACAAATTTGAAACTTTAGTCCATACATGCTTGTAAAGCTTCATAGAGATCAGCCCAAGAATGTTTGCAAAGTTTTCCATCGGGTGTTATGTTCAACATAATGTTCTGCACAGAAAATGTGTATAATAAATTGGCAGACATCCAGAGGGATGTGCGGTATATAGTCATGAGAAATGCTTCTGCTTATTATTTTTCCATTTGCAAAAACAGCTAATGGGCACATATATTTACCCTAGCAGAGTCTTTCTTGAACGGGTACTGTCGTCGTGATCACAGCGAGTCTGTGGCCAGACATTAGAGTCTGAACTCTCACCAAGTTACTGCACACGCAAGCGCGGTAATAATGACAGCACCCTTTAAAGCTTTTGTTTGTGGTGTAACAGTCAACGCGCATGTGTAGTAACTGGGGGGGAGCTCATGTTTCCATGTCCAGCCACAAGCAGATTACAATGACAGTGCCCCTTTAATGGTTAATTTGAGAGAGATTCTGCTAGGGTTGAAAACGCAAGGCCAGTAACCATTTTCTGCAGTTATACCACAGGTCATTTCGGTTGGTAAGCAGTTTGCTACAGCTAAATTTCTTTTGTTTACTATTCCACTTGTCAGGAAAGTTCTGCGGTAGTTTGGGGGCATATCATGGCCAGGCCGTTAGGACTCAAGCTCTGCTGGTGTTTCTGATCAGAAGAGTGTGGGTTCGAATTCCGGTCGTGGCACTTGTGTCCTTGAGCAAGGTACTTCACCATAATTAATTGCTTTGTCCTTTGGATGGGACATTAAGCCATAGGTCCTGTGCACTAGGATTGGTAGTCCACATAAAAAGAACCCAGAACGCTACAGTGATTAAGTTCACTTATGAGGCATCCTTGGTTTCATTACCAGAAATATATAATAATCAAAATACTAGTAATAATCTGAAATGGACGACAGAAATCATTATGAAAATTAGTCCTACTTGAAACTTAATAATAATAATAATGTTCGGTTTTTATATAGCGCTTTATACACCATGTCTCAAAGCGCTTCCAACATTAGTACCCTGATCACTGGGCTATTTCATTCCTTAAACCATCTCAGCTCCCTGTATGGGGAGTTATACAGCCTGTGCTGCCAAATACGTAGCGCACTAAGCTAAATCAATCACAAGAACCATCTCTGCCCTCACAGGTACCCATTTCCCCCTGGGTGGAGAGAAGCAATTATAGTAAAGTGTCTTGCTCAGGGACACAGGTGTCACGACCGGGATTCGAATCCACACTCTGCTGAACAGAAACACCAGAGCTTGAATTCGGTGCTCTTATCCGCTAGACCACGACCCCTCTACGAAACTTGGACTTCTGCAGACGATCAACTCTCTGGTACACCACCAGGGCCTAATTTCATGAGGACTCTCTCTCTCTCTCTCTCTCTCTCTCTCTCTCTCTCGTGGAAAATGAGTGCATCACAAAACTGAAAGATGTGACTTTAGAGTTTAAAAACAAAATTCCTCTTTGGAAAGTACAGACCCATTGATAACCAATGATGCAATGTTTAGAATTTCGCTCTGAAATAATATCAAACAAAATGCCATTTCGTGAAGTGAGAGACTTCCCCCGCCCCCGACCCCATTTTCATGAGAACTCTATCTCGTGGAAAATGAGTGCATCACAAAACTGGACGTGATTTTAGAGCACCTCTTTAAGCCTTACGTCATACAGCTGAACACAAGCGGGAATAAAATGCAATTTATTCCGCAAGCTCAAGCGTCGATTCTGAACAGGGAAATCCGACCACACCACACAGGAAATTGAGGATACATTACCTCCCTTAACAACGGTCCCAAATTACCAGGATGGGATGACTATAAGGGATAGACAAAATGTCCAATATCCATCTGATGCGTTAAATTGCACGTAATTTGACATTATTGCCTGTGAGAGCAGTCATCCATCAATAACACAAGGGAATTAATTGGGGGAAAAGTCTTGGCAACTCACAACGACCAAATTGCTATTTTAGAAATAGACAAACCCGTGCTTAACCCCACCTACGTGTACATTGTTGTACATGTACAGTTAAGTTGTCATTTCAAAGTCAAGCTCCAGGTGAAATATATGAAGCAAAACTTGTTTTAAAAGTGAAGTGATAATGCATCCTGCTATAGTGTTATATAGGTTTTCCTGGCCGATTTCAACAAAAATCCAATTATTTTAGCACCCGGCTCGTTCAATTTCATTTGAAAATGAATGCTTCGTTGAAACAGCATTTAACAGTCAAAAAGAGTAGTTCAATTTCACTAGTTTAATAATGATAATAATACCTGGATTTGTATTGCGCAAGTTACCAAAGGATGCAAGGCACTTAAGGAGAAAGAGAAAGACCAAAGTAATGTGGCCAATCAGCTACAAGTTGGAGAGCAGGTGAGTCTTGAGACCCTTTTTAAAGGACAAAACAGCCTTAGCGTTTTTTAATGGGGACAGGAAGACCGTTCCATAGGCGTGAAAAAAAACATTTTAGCACTCACTGGTCAAATACGATTTCATTAGGCCGCAAGACTCATTCAATTTCGTAAACGCCAGCAGCATGAGCTGGTCCAACCATTCAATTTCACCAATGAGAAAACATTTTCCAAGTGTTTGCATTCAAATTCAAATTCTATGTTATGTGCTGTCTGATTCGTACAAGCCTATTATGAAGGCAGATATTTTCAGGAGTGTTCATTTCTACTCCAGTATAATCACAGCCAAACTGACATGCCGAGATGCAGCACGTTGAAGGTTAAAGAAACCAACTTCAGATATAAATAAACGAATAGAAGAAATGACCAAACAGAAACAGAAAAGGCAATGCAAAGAAAAACAACAACAAGTTTTATAGTTTTATAAGGACATCTTATATTTTGAAAGTTTTGTTTCTTTTAAAACGTTTGTTAACTTCTAATTTGACATGGTCCGAACATTAGCAGAATTATAAGATCAGGGCAAACATTCTCAAAGATTTAACAAAAGATTTAGTTTTCATTTAAAACTTAACTTTAATCGGGTACAGGCTTTTATTAAGGTTAACAAAGCAAGAGGAACATCATTACAATTAACACAACACACAGGATATAAGTGAAATAAAAGAGGAACAACATTACAACTAAAACAAAACACAGGATAAAAGTGAAGTGTACAAACGGAAACGCCTCTTACAACTGAAGTGCCAGTAAAAGAGCTCGTCAGCTTACTCAGGGAGCCATAACTCATGTTGAATTTGAGCGCACACAAGTTGAAATTCAGTGCCCCAAAACGAAAAAGAAATGTAAGCTAGCAACAGGTACACGTGCGCTTCGATCAGACTTAATTTGATTTCATCAATTGTAAATAGGGAGTAGAAATTCAACTTAAGAATGGTCAAAGTGTAGTCTTGAATGTCTATAAATGAAATAGAATGACTGAAACGAATCTGAATGAGAAAAATGAAATCATATGTGTCCACGAAAACAAAATTGAATGCATTGATAGCTAGAAAGAAACCCTAGTTTGAGAGGATTGGGGGAAAATGCATGTGAATTTTAATGCGTGTTAATGAAATTGAATGAATTTCTGCTGAAATTGGCCGGAAAAACCTATATTTAGCAACAAACCAAATTCAATTAAATCCCAGTTTAGCAATTGGCAACAAGTTTACGTCTGGCTGTTAATTTTGTATATTTTTTTATTTACTTATTCAGACAAATATTGCTTAGCAAAAACAGGTTACCAGCCAACAATCATCAAAGTTGACATTGTTGCGACTGGTACCACACTCAATTTTCGCTCAGACCAGACATTTTTCTGTTATCCATGGCCCAGTTTCATATAGCCTGAAAGCACAAAAACTTGCTAAGCACAGAAAAACCATGCTTAGCAGAAACAGGTTACCAGCCAAGACACCATACTGTTTACATTGCTGTGACTGGTACGACACTCACTTCTTGCTTCTTGCTCGAATTATCTGCAGAAGTATATTTAATTGGACTCGGAACTTCTCAGGCGCTGCTTTTGGTACTCAACCATGATGACTACCTTTGCATAAGGTCTTTGAAGGAAATTTGCACCAGGTATGTACGTGTCATTACAAATAGTGTACAATCGATTAAACAGATGGGCAGCGAAACACACCCCATAAAATGCCGTGAATGCAGTGGCTAAGATTTCAGTGACTGATAGCCAGATGGATTTTCCATCTAGAACCAGTATCACAGTAGCAGAGCATGTAATCACCTTGTAATTCTATCCACTTCTTGGAAGAGATCCTCCAGAAAATAATCAACTTAAAACAATTTTTACTCGCGTGTGAAAATCCCTTCACGTCTGGTTTGTCAAGCATGTCCCCATTAGTTTATTTCTGTCCAATGTGTGCTCTTAAGATTTTCAGGCCTTTGTCTTTTTTTTTCTTGAAGGGACGAGGCAATTTTCATCTGGTAAAAAGGGTTTTTCTTATAATTAAAAGTGTAAATTTTAAATACAGCTTTTAAAGGGTACCTGTCACGGTAAATTTCCACATAAGCAAGGACACGTGCAGTATTTGCTGTTGGTTGCTGTGGTGAAGATGAGAACACCATTTTAAAGTTTTAAGTTTTTGATCTACATTTTTGATCTACATTAAAGCTGTCTATTTAGGGGTTGAATTCATGTTGGATGAGTCTTTGCTATATATTCAGTTTAACCACTTCACTTTGGTATATTTTACAAGTTTCTGTGCCCACCCATGGTATTATTTTTCAGAACTTTTTGGAGCATCTTGAAAAATCGTTTTCCTTTGAAAATATCATTGCCACAATGAAACCCTGACTTGACAAAGGAAAGACAACAGCAGTTCTCATAGTTAGTTCCGTGATTTGATTTTGTCAAGTGAGAAGATTGAGTAGGCACTCTGGTATATCGCAGAAACTAGGCCCTGAACCACGGCCAAAATCTGCCATGGTATGCTGGAATCCTGGAACGCTCGAACTGACCTTCCATGGAGTCACATATAATGACGAACAGTGGTGGCAGCCTGTCCATTCTTGTACGCCACATTTGTAAAACAACCGGACAAAGGTCTGGAATCGGGGGTTAGACAATAGGCCCCAGAAAGGGATTTCATAAAGCAAATTTTCCACAACCTGCTGTCGCTCTTTGTACGGGTGAAACAAAGCGTATCACGATACGTGCCATCCTCGCTACACTGGAAACTTTGGGTGGATAAAAACGTCAGCAAAAAATGAAGGAAAATCCGAAAATGTTGTGGGCGTTACAAAACCTCCGCTGTAGGTCTGTCCAAAACAATTTTTGGACAGAATCATCCGAAGTGAAGTGGTTAAAGGGACATTACAGAATTGGTTAGAAAAAAACTTGTAAAATATCCTTTTTGATCACAGATTTACATAAAACTTACACGGTCTAATGATGATGATAGTAGAAAACATCCCTTAAAATATTTCTGTATGAAATGCCTATGAGAAATGAATAAACTAATTTTCCGATTGGAGTTTATCGCTCAGTGAGCATTTTATTCATTTGTTGAATCTATATGATTTCATGCAAATATGTAATCAGTTTTTCACTATTTTCTCGTGACCCAGATGGCCGATCGATCTCAAACTTCTACAGGTTTGTCAGTTTATGTATATGGTGGATTACATAAAGTGCTTACACTGCCAGCAACTGTTTTGTTAGCAAAAACCAATTCTGTAATGTTCCTTTAAGCTTCATGCTCGAGGACAGAAGTATCATGACCGAGAATTTGAACCCACACTCTTGAGTCTGACGATTCAGCCATTGGAACTCGAGTCCATGCACTAGACCACTGGGCCAAGAGTCGCCACATATATGTATGAGTCTTGTTGAGGTTTTTTTTGTTCTTCAATTCAAAACTATCTCTATTAAAGGCAGGATATACTTTTGGCAATTGTCAAATACTAGTATCCTCACTTGGTGTATCCCAACATGTGCATAAAATAAAAAACCTGTGAAAATTTGGGCTCAATTGCTCATCGAAGTTGCAAGCAAATAATGAAAGAAAAACACCCTTGTTGCATAGAATTGTGTGCTTTCAAATGGCTAAAAAAGGCTTCATGCCTGAAGCCCTTTTCAGATTCAAATATTTTAGTGAGAAATTACCTCTCTCTCAAAAACTACATCACTTCAGAGGGAGTCGTTTCTCACAATATTTTATACTATCAGCAGCTCTCAGGTGCTCCTTACCAAGTCAGTTTTTATGGCAATGTATTTCTTGAGTGATTACCACAAGTATCCACTGCCTTTAAGGGTAAACCATTATGCGCACTCAAGAAAAAAAGTGTTGACCTATGATAAGACCTACCCATCTAACTCAGCTGTCTCGATGTAAGCCAGACTGTGGGGTTCACTTGAGGACAAGACTAAGATGTCCGCAGCGATGAATTCATTGTTCGCCTTCCGGATGATGTCACCCACCTGTACGTCTTGCCATCGTGTGGAATTCAGGCTGGAGGGAAAGACCAACATAATTGTTTGTAAACAATGGGGGGACTTCCAGATGCTAGGTGGCAGCAGACATACCTGGTAATTGTCCACTCAAATGCGCACAGTTACAAGAATAGTGGATTTATACCCAGTAAGTCTGCTGCCACCTTGTGTCCTTGTAAAATGTCCAGTTACACCACTGTATCCCGAATATGCACACACATAATATTATCAAATAATTTTGGGTTGTTCGACCCAAAACTATTTAAAATCTACCCAGTCAGTTTCCCTTGTGATTTATTACTTGATACTCAATATCATCAACAGTACAGAAACATGTACAAGTATCAATTTATTGCTATCAATGTGAGGACTTCCCATTATCCCTCTAATGTAACACTCCCCATAGACTTAGCGGACGGAAAAATGTGAGGCACACAAAAATATAATAGATGTTAAATTTGCACCGGGGATAAAAAATATTATTTGGTTTTACCCTTACACCGATGTGTGTAAAGCACTGTATACTCGGTACTTCCCCGAGCCGGTGCAAATTTAACATCTATTAAATTGTTGCGGTACCTCCTGCTAAAATATAGGATTCAAACTGCCTCTAGCTACCGGGCAATCTCGGTGGTCTAGTTGGTAAGACATCTACTCTAGAATGACAAAGGTTGTGGGTTCGAATCCCACCCGAGTAATATGCCTATGGATTTTGTTCACAGACTTCGGGAAACTACTGAGTATACAGTGCTTTTTACACATCAGTAAAAGGGTAAAACCAAATTGTTTTTTATTTCCCCGGAGTATATTTTAACATCTGTTGTATAAATTTATTGCTATCAATGTGAGACTTCCCGTTGTCCCTCTAATATAACACTCTCCACTGACCTACATGTAGCTCACGAAAAAATGTGAGGACACAAAAACACAAAGGATTCCAATGTGAGGACAGCATTGTTCCTTGTTGAGTTTCTTTGTTCTGCTGTCCCCACTCTGCTGATAATACCATGTATATGTACATGTAAATGTATATTTATATGTACATGTACTGTACATGTTGATTTAGTTAATGAACTTCTGTATGTAAAATCCTGTTTCTCGCATACTTCCTTTTACGCCCTTCCATCCTGAATTCAAGGCCATTAAACTAAAGGGAAATCCAACAACGATGTGTTATCTGGCAAAAATGATCAAATGAAAATATAACGGTTTTTCTTCATGCGAACATTTTAACGATACAATGGCATGTCAATTTGGCCTACCAAATTTATCATTAATTTTAACTCCTTTTTAACAAGCAAGGGTCATTTAAAAAACCTTCCTATTATGTTTAATACAAACAAAGACCTCTGTGTTGTATGGCCTTGAGTGATGAGTATCAAAAAAATACTAAGTGTATTGACATTTAAAATCCTTTGTTTTTTTAATGAACAATGTGTACTTTTTGCTTAGGGTAGCACAATTGAGGTATAAGTGACATGGGTGAGTTGACAGCATTACTGAATTAGTGATGTATTATTGTGTGTTTCCAGTGAAGACCATCCGTAATTTTTGCAACCGAGGTTGGTAAAAACCATGAGGAAGAAGTCAAACCCGGCGGCTGTGATATTGCAAGACCCCTATCTACACCAGAACATGAAAGGTGGATCAGACCCGGATCTGATCCGGCAATGTGGATTGGCGGCTAGCGTAAACGCCAAAAAGCAGGATCAGACCCGGTTTAAAGATCCTGCAATTTGAATCCGCCTTTTGAGTAGGGTTGAACCCTGCAATTGGTGGATCAGATCCGGCAAAGTGGATTCTAGAAAAGAGTGTAAATGCGAAGGTGTACCAGACACTGCCATTCAATTTGAGCATTTCCGGTTTTGCTAGGAATGGCAGGCTTTTTTGCTTGTGTCTTTGTTCGACAGTGTGATCAAAAGTGGGATCAGAGTTGGATCAGGCCCTGGTGTAAACGCGGCACCAGATCTTGATTTGTGGTCGTGATAAAATTGCCGGATCTCAATCCACCTTTCTGGATTGAGTGTGTAAACGCGGTGCAAAATAAAGGCCACCCATTCATGAGTGGCTGCATCATAAGGATAAAATGCCAGTCTACCGATTAGTGAATGCAGTTTATAGTCAGTTCTATATACACGTCTACATTGACTACGTTTTAATCAGGTGTTCGGGCTTCAGCCAAACACCTCTTGTTTTTGTACATTTTTTGTTATTGTTTTTACGTTTTCTTCTTCTTCTCCTCCAATTTGAGGTCACAAAATGTCTCAAGATTGGAACTGAATTAAACCTTGAGACATATACTTGAACCTCAACATGAAGACGGTACTTGAACAATGACGTCACGATGACGTCATCAGGTGTTGAGTTACCTAAAACTAAAGTTTATTGTTTCACTGGATTTTTAAAGAGAACACATCATCGTAAAGTTCTTTGAAAGCTCAATAAATATCACACATGACCCCCATTTGACCTTGTATTTCGGTTCAAACAAAACAAAAATCAAAATTCATATCTCAAGAACAACTCATAATTTATATAAATATCATGTGACCATTAAATTTGACGTTGAATATAATTTTGATCTTGAAAAATCAACCAACTAAATAAATGGTAAAACAGTTAGGGGGGGGGGGGTAATACGATGCCAGCATATGATTACAAGTATACTCAAAAACTGCAAACTTTATGATCTTGCATCCTGCCACACAGTAACATTTCACTGAGCGTGATTGAAGGTGTCACTTGTGACTCGACAGTCGACAGGGAGGGAAGTACTTCAATTTACAGCGGACCACTCTGGGGATAAGGAGGGGAGCCAATTGAGGAAGTGGCTTGTCACAACTTGAATCTAGACTGAGGTAGATTGTGATCAGCGAGGAAAATGATCCAATCCACCAATATCCCCCACGGCCAACAATTAACTTCGGGCTTGGACAAATTCCCAGAAGCCGGTTAAAAAAATAACAATTATTTCACTTAAATTCAAGGCAAACTGTAGATATTTCCTTACACAACCACAAAGTATAAGGTAGGATATACAAGTTAAATTTGACAAAACCACTTGGTTAGATAAGCTACAGCTTATACTAGCTTGCTTAACCCTCCTACTGTCAGTGTCTCTTGGCAACATTTTCCAGTGAGTTGACCACCCATTAAAGAAACCATTCGACTGCCAAGGTTGTGTATGGTGGCACAACTGTGCACAGAACTAACTGTGCACTGTGTACATGCATTCCCTCATGGTATCATATTTCAGGCTTATCATTCAAAACCACTTGAATGGTATTGAATGGTCAGACAGCAAGAGGGATATGGGGCTACACAAAATACAAAATCATCTGTTTAAGTGTGTTGTTTAGCCTTCGAGAAAGACTCCACTAGGGCCGATACATCAGGCCATTCACTATTTATTGCATTTATACCATATAGATCCTTTTTGGTTGGTAAGCAGTTTGCAACAGCTCATTCAATTTTCTCACAAAATAAACTAGATAGAAGTGCATAATAGTGATAAAGAAATGGTCTGACGCAACCAAAAGAAGAAAAAAAATAAACCTTTGCCAAGATATCGTCCTAAAGCTGTAGACTTCATCAACTTTGACTTTAAAAATTTTGACCCACCAGAAAAAAAAGGAATATTCACAGGAAGGTATCTTTGTGTCGACAATCATTTTCCTACCACAAATTATGAACTTACTTATTTTCCACCAGGATGTCCGTCTGCCTACTGTTAACCAAGCTGTCACTGCGGTGGCGTTGCTTTAAAAAAAAAAAAAAGGGAAAAACAGAAGGAACGTTTCACAAACATCACTGCCAAATCATAAACTTTCTGAGAAACACTCAAATCTATGACAGGTTTTCACTTGTTAGCATTTGTAACCCTCCTATAAACTGGTAACATAGTGTTCCACAAAGTACATGTACCATACCTCCCAGGCTAGCATCGGGTGAATGGGTTTCTTCTGTTTGTACAGCTGGTATTATCAAGAAGTAATAACAATAAAAAGAAACTTATATAGTGCAGTAATGCCGCAAAAAAGTATTTTAAAGAAACTAGATAAAAAGACAAAAGTCATTATCAGAAAATGGTTTGAAAAGGTATAAAATTACATACGACAGAATGGATAATAAATATGCTGCTCACTGATGCTGCCAGCCTTTGGCAATATTAAGAATTAAAACTTCTTCTGGAAGTTTCTTAATGCTTGTGTACTGTGGACATAGTCTCCACAGTCTGCTGTGGAATTTTGTGGCGAGAGCCAGTTGGGCAGGAGAGTATACCGTTTAGTGAAGATTGAATACTTTCACTCAGTTAAACACTGAAGTACAAGTTGTAAAACCTTTCATAGTTTCAATTAGTCGAATAAAAATCGTGACTCTCTTTCAAAAGTTTATTTTAAGTTTTCGCACACTGCAAACATGCTTGTAAAATGTCAAGTCTGCTAATTGCTTTTTTATCTGTGTCATCAACTCAGTAATTTTATTTCTTCTTTGTTTTCAAAAAATCATGCGCAGATTACTCACATAATCATCCACTCCATCTTTGATGAGCGTCACAGCCAAGACAAACACTAGAGGTAAACCAGTAGTAACAGGGTTCAATGAGGAGATGGCTGGAATCAGCTAAAGTAAACAAATGAAAACACACAGTGCGGACTATTAACTTGAATGTTTAATCAAAGCCAAAGTTTGGTTTTTGGAACCGTTTGGTTGTTTTAATTCTATATAAATGTAGAGTGCAGTTTACATGGAGTTTGTGGCTTGCCGTGCCTGAGTGGTCTAGTTCACCGGACCCAAGCTCTGGTGTTGTCAGCAGCAGAGTGTGGGTTTGAATCCCGGTCATGACACTTGTGCCCTTGAGCAAGGCACTTAACCATAAATGCTTCATAAAAAGTTGGGAAGGTAGTGAATACTGCTCTACCAGCATTGACCAGCCAGGCTCCTAGTGGATGATACCTATGCCGACATCCTTGCGGACTGTGTAGGGGGTAACCCTGTTCAGCCCCATGAGTAGGTGGCAACAAGCCCCCTGGTGACAGTTGATTTAGGTCGACAGCCCTAATCAGTTAAGTGTAGACCTCACCTGGGAAATTTTCATTTCAAAAGGTGGAAGCATTTTTGAGATATCGTCAAATATCTGGAGCGGTTATGTTCGCACAGGAAGAATAATACGTAATTAGAATACACAATCTAAGAAACGTTTCTCAGATTGACATTTTTTGAATCCCTTTCTCTCACACCACATTCCTTTGAAGGGAATCGTTTCTCAACATGTTACAAATTATCAACAGTTGCAGTGCTTCTTTACCAAGTGAGTTTTCATGGCCGTTATTTGATTGGAGTACTTACCAAAGGTATATACCCTCCCTTTAAAACACTCCAGTTTCACTTTTGCTTTGTGTGGTTTAGTTTTTTTAAATACATATCACCGAGGCTTACATGTAATTAAGTCAATCATTCAGCCATAACGAGAACACATTTGTTAAAGTGTCTCCCACATTACGTACCTGCAAGATGAAGAGCACTAAGAAGTAAAAGTTGGCAATCCGGAGAAACTGCTCAAACAGGTTGACAGGCACAAAGGTGAGGACGTTGTATTTGGACGTCTTGATATAATTGTTCTACCAACGAAAAACAAACACAAAAGAAGTGAAACAAATAAACTAAATGAAAATGTGAGCTGCATGTATGCTGGACAATTTGATTACAGCATGGGTGCACATCATTGTTATTGGAAATAGTATTGAATTCCTATCCTCACGCAGTCGTCAGTCCTGTAAATTATTTATAAAAGTATTGAATTCTTTGTTTTAAACTCTACCGTCAGGTTTTCTCTCTGAACTACAGACTAAAACAAACATCACAAATTAATATTGTACAGTATGCCATTACCTTCAAACAAATAAAAGGCAACATTTTGCCGGGTTAAAGGCCCTGTACACATTGGTAAGATCGAAAAACACAATGTTCACAGATTCACACATAACTTACATGAATTAAAGTAAGTAATGGTAGAAAGGGTTCCTTAAAATATTTCTGCCTAAAATGCTATTGTTTCTGAGAAACGAGTAAAACATTAGTAATTATCGCGCGATAATTTGAAAAAACAGAAAACACATAAGATCTCTTTTCACTATTTTCTCGTGACCTCGATGACCAATTGAGCTCAAACTTTCACAGGTTTGTTTGTTCATGCATATGTTTAATCACACAAAATTTGGACACTGATTTTGAGCTGTTACCAAAAGTGTACAATACCTTTAAACAATTGGCAGTATTTATCAATGATTTGTTTGTAAATGAAAGTCCTGCAAAAGATTTCACTCACAACTTTGGTTACTAATCCATTTGTTATCATGAGGAAGACAAATTTATCTGTGCTTAGCAAAATATTACGTTTAACAATGAAATTGGGACCTTTTGTGATATCATGAATTAACAAGATTTCTTGTTAGGCCCTGCGTAGCAAGTTTTTACGCTTACCAACTTGATGAAGTTGGGACCTTTTTGCAATGCGTTCAAGCAAGATACTATGCAACAAGGGTGTTTTTTCTTTCATTCATTTATTTGAAACTTCAATGACCAATTGAGCCCAAATGTTCACAGGTGTGTTATTTATACATATGTTGGTATACACCAAGTGAGGATACTTGTCTTTTACAACTGCTAATAGTGTAACCCTGCAATTAAAGGGCACGCAATCGCATGCAGCGAGGGCAAGTTTGCCAATGGTGCCACATTGCAAACACAAGTCATTACTCAAGGCAATACAAAATATTAAAAGTGGACAGCATTCTATATTTATGAGATATGCAGGTCATGCCTGACAGATTTCTCAATGAAGTCAAGTTGTGTACACAGTGGGGTCAAGTTGAGTACACAGTGACTATTCCTGTACACATCAGACTCAAGAGTTTCATTTTTAAGTTGGAAAATGAATTAAACTTGTGTCTGATATTTGCTGTGAATGGAGACTTTGCACACTGTACTTATACATGTATGTATGTTAACAATTCTCAAATAATGTGTTAGTACGTAAAATAAACCGACAGATTTAATTGGGAAAACTGGATCTCGAAAACTGTCCAAATTCTAAATAGAGTGACCAAGAGGCCCAGACACCCCTGTGACTCTCTTCATGGTGTTATCATAGTGCCCCGGTTATGACAACCCTCCATTCCCATAGCATTTGTTTTGATGCCCCTTCTAGTTTGTTTTTTTGACAATTTATGCAAAGTTAGGGTGAAGAGGTAGCCAGGGCACACTTGTAAATCCTCTCAACCACCCCCCCCACCGACTTTGAATGGAAAAGGTCAATGAATTTTAATCTTAATAAGGTCTTAAATGTCACATCAGACAACATACACGCACATGTACGGTTTTTTATGTGTATGATGGAATTCATGCATCAAGGTATCCGCTACTAATAGTATGAATAAAAAATATGGCCTCTCTCTCGAACCAGACTGGACATTTTGATCAAGTGGAAAACAGAGAGTTGCTGCATGTACATTGCAAAGTGCTTTCCTTTCGTTTCATTTCATTTGTTAATTCTGGTGGTGAGGCCGAGGGCTCTCAGATTAGATGTGGGAGGAAAACCCCAGAGAACTATCCCAGGGAAAAACCAACGCAGTCAGGTAGGAACTGAAAACCCAATCCACATAGTGCCCTGGTGGAATTCAAAGAGGTGGAAGGCAAGAAAAGATATCACTACGCCAAAACGACCACAATTGTGGGTTTGAGCCCCTCCGAAGGAACTTGTTGTCAATTATATTCTTTATTTTATTTTTTTATTTTCAAGTTGTTTTTTTAAAGACATGTACATGTTTGCATTGAGTTAGCACTGCTTTAAAATCCCCTCGTTAGCCAATTGAAGTTGATTTCTTCTTTGTAAAAAGTTGTGTCCAACAAATATAAAACAGGGAAATGCCATCAAGAACTAATTCTGTAGAACTACACTAGGCCACAGACACTCTTACATCATAGAAAATACCTCATCCGAACCAATGAAAACAGAATTCAAACTCAGAATTTTGAGAATTTTGAACCCTGGGTCAAATTTCCATGGAATGGACTGCAGGAGAAAAAAATGCTTATTATGAAATGTAATTGCTAAGTAAAACTAGAAGGGAACAGCAACACAAATCTTCATCAGTAGCACTACGGCTGATGGCCTGTTTCTGCTAACAACTTTTTGGTCTGTACTCTGATAATATCTGTGTGCTCAGCAATCCTTTAAATTAGGTCAGGGGTGTTACGGAAAACCACCGTTACATATATTAGCACAGATTATAACACACAATATAAGTGATTGATGAGGAATCAAACTACACTGTGCAACACTTTCTCAATCACATCTCTCCAGCGCCTCCATGTACGGACAAACATTAATCAGGGTGAAAGGACTGCTTCAAGTCTAGACCTACAGTCACCTGTAGCTGAAAACAAATTGACTCATCTGCAGTTCATTTTTATAAGAGTGTACAGCACACAATCCTGTGCTGAATAGTGTAAAATGTCCCTCAAAAATTATGGAGTTTGAATTTTATATAAAATCTAGTTTCAGAAAGTCTTTTGAAAAGCAGTGTTGATAGAAATTGAAACGATAACATTCCCTTATTCAATAGCATGTACTTTATTACTGTTTTTATTGTTAAACTTTATTGTGCATATAGTCAATGTACATAACAAAAGGCATTCAGAGATATGCTACAATGGGCATTCAGCTCTCCGCACATTCACATGTATTATTAATACACGCTGATTGATGTTTGAACAAGCTCCACTATACTATCACCATTCAGGCGATACCAGGCAATGGTATAGAAGCAGGACATGGGTATCCTGCCGTCGATTTCACCAAACTCTTCCTAACTCAGGATTGATCTTCTAGGACTTAGTTCCGTATCCATAGACATTAGGACGCATTGAACCCATCCTGAGTCTAACTCGAGATAGGATTAATCCTAGCGTTTCGTGAAATCGGCTGCTGGGCTGTTAAGTACATATCATTGCTTAGCACAGACAATTCCTGCATAGCAGAATAGCAGAAACAGGTCACCAGCCAGAATACCAAGTAATAGATATTGCTTGTGACTCATTTTTTGCTAAGCAGACATATTTGATAAGCACAATTTTCTGCTCTAAAACCTTTATAAATGTGTGTCCTGGCACTATTTCATAGAGCTGCTTAAGCCAAAAATATTGCTTCATAAATTTCTGGTTGGCGAAAAATTTGCTGGAAACCAGTCAATAAAGGTACATGTACATGAAATGACAATTTGGCTATTTCTGGTAATTGCACAATTTGTTTTTGCTAGACTAATTGTTGTGCTTAAGCAGCTCGATGAAATTGGGCCCTGTCCACAAGTGTGACGTAAGTCCACTGGAAGCGTAAACAAGCTCCCGTCACAGTTCATTGTACACCACCAGCAATGGTTACACTTGGTTGAGATTATGATTCATAAACCTTGCATTCTCGTACTTACCGCGTATCGAAACTGGGAGTTGAACTCTCGATTATTTGCCTTCAGGTGGCGCTCCGTTTCTGTGCAAAAAAAAGTTGTGTACGAAAAAATTATGTATTACTCAATGTTCTTCAGTTTGAAAAGACAAAATACATGTAGTACAGCTTTTAGAAGCAAAAGTGAACACTTCTCTGATAAGATGGTTTATCTGAAGTCACAAATCTTGATGAAATTCATTACTCCCATTATTTCAAGAGGAGCTCTAAGGTCAAATTGAGTTTTGTGATGCATTTATTTTCCAATAGCTAAGAGTCCTCATGATAGTTGGGAAAAAAAACTACAGGTCTCTAACCTCACAGTAAAATGGTGCAAAATGCCATTTTATTTACACTCTTTCATAGCGAAATTTAAATTGTGACATCATCCAACGTCAAAATACAAATGAGTCTGTAAATTAAAGAGCTACTTTTTGTGATCGGTCAAATTCAACGCCGTGGCGATTGAATATCATCAAAATTCAAGAATAAACTAAAACTTCTCTTTGCAAAAATGTACAGGGGTCAATTTCACAAAACTCTTCCTAACTTAGGACTAGTCCTAGGCAATGCTAAGAGATAGGACTTGTCCTAAGTACTGGTCCTAACTTAGAATAGTCCTATCTCTTAGCATTGCCTAGGACTAGTCCTAAGTTAGGAAGAGTTTTGTGAAATCGACCCCTACCATTTAATTGAGATGTGTCATCATTGTACGTTTTTGTAGACAAAAACTGCACTTGAAATCTAACCCCTTTTAAGGTAAGGGTAGAGACTTGTAATTCTGTTCTCATCTTCATAAGGACACTATCTTACGGCAAATGAGGAATCACAAAATTGAGATTTACCCTGGAGCCTTTCTTATACATGACCCATCCCACCATCTTCTCCACTATTGATCCCCTCACCCTATGCATTTACATGTACATGAACAATATAATACCACTGAAGTAAACAAATGGTCACAGATGTCAATGAAAAGCTGTATTAATGTAAGGAATGCCTCTAGTATGAAGTGTGGACTACACCATTAAATGAAAATGAAATTGAAAATATGTTGCGAGGCTGTACACTAATGAGCAAATTATGTAGAACGTAACTACACTACCATGACTACAGGTTGTGGGCTGCCGACCTGCATTTTGAACACCTGTATACAAATTTGTTGTAATTATGTTTGTACATAATGTACATGTGTAAGGTACATTATTTTAGCAAAGTAGACCCG
Source organism: Pycnopodia helianthoides (assembly GCA_032158295.1). Classification (NCBI taxonomy): domain Eukaryota; kingdom Metazoa; phylum Echinodermata; class Asteroidea; order Forcipulatida; family Asteriidae; genus Pycnopodia; species Pycnopodia helianthoides. The sequence continues at coordinate 10,565,605 of CM063247.1, read as the reverse complement.
CAAAATGGTTCATACTGTAGTGTAAACTGCATCTAAAAACGATGATAATTTATTTAACACTTTAGAGACTGTTTATTTCTGTATAACCTGTCACCATACGCCCATGTGGCAATGCTAATCTTAGAGACTTTTTGCCCCCTTATTTTTTAGGAGAAAAGTCAGGAAAATGAATCTAGGAAACATCAGGAATACATGGTTTTGTTTTAGAAGTGTACATGTAGATTCTATGTTAACATAGGAAGCATTGGAAAATGTCAATTGGGTCTGAAACCTTTCTTTGACCCTCTGGTTTGAGCGGAAAATCTTTGCTGCGCCGCTATGAGCATTTTGGTACCAGCCGCTATCGGTCCGCTATGGTCTCTAAAGTGAACCCACACTTTCATGACAAACAGACATCTCCATTTTGTTATACTTGGAAGAAATTTTGGTACATACATCTTTAAATTCACTTTTCATTGTTGTCTCAATGCATACAAGCACTCCCCCATAAAATTGACAAGCTTTGGGCCCAATTCCATAAAGCCTGCAAGCACAAAAATGTGCTAAGCACAGAAAACTCTTGCTTAGCGAAACAGGTCACGAGCCAAAATCCATGAAGTTAACGTTGTTGCAACTGGTGCCCAACTCATAGATACACATGTATAGATGATAGATAAAAGGTTTATTCAATAGTCATCACAGCATAAAAACTGAATTGCAACTATAATAGGCCTACATCATTAAAAGATAAAACTACATATTTTGCTCAGCACAGAAATTTGCTAAGCATTATTGTTTTGCTTAACAGCTTTATGAAATTAGACCCAGGTGGAAATGACCTGAGGCAGGAACACTGTGGTAAACCCAGATCCTTGACAAGTTTACCTACATGTACATCCTGTCATAAGTTAATATGAATGCACACTGTAAACTGGACCAGGAACCTTCCTCCAATGGACTACAAAGTAATTCCCTACACTCCCAAGGCCATGCTTTATAACCAGCGGCTGCGGCTCCGGCTGTTGCTAAAGGAACCATTGATGCTGTGGGCATGCTATGCTTCAATGCATGTTCACATGACGATCAAGCCACAGCCGCATCCAGACACAGCCTGACAATAAATTCACTGGGCCCATCCAGATGGTTTCACAAAGCTGGGTAACACAAAATGTTGCTTGCGATAAACAAAGACAAACATTGCTAAGCAGAAACAGGTTACCAGCCGAAAATACCAAGTCATTTACATTGTTGTAACTGGTAACCCCGTTGACATTTTGCTCGGCATATGAATTTGTTTGGCAATGTTTTGCAGCTGCTGAGCTGTGAAATCGGGCTATGGATTGTTTTTGTGTGATGACAGTGAGTCTCAGCCCGATGTCTATTGACCCAATTTACCTGACGTCATTATCACAATAACCATGGTTGCACCATTTTGGGAGTTATAACGTAAAGCACATTTTAGGCTTACACGCTCACTATAATTTTTACGGGCAATTTGACTCCCAAAATGGCAGGCGTGACAGACAGTAAGCCACGTGTGACACAAGGGGTCGCTTGGAAAATCAGAACATTCAGCCTTTTTAAAACGATGAAACGATCAAGCCACTGAAAACAACTGAAGAGATGAGGTACTTTAACAAAAACCTCTTGTGCTTAGAATTACAAACCACTTGCTTCATAAACAAAATTAAAGGAAATTTTTATGGCTGTAGTAAACTCAACCTCTAATGTTTAGTACACACATACATATTGTTACAAAATGTACTTGTCCTACAAAATCAAGGCTTTTCAAAGGGAATCAAATACTGTGCACTCAGTCAGAATGCATCTAAATCTATAGGCTACTGAAAAGTTAAATGCAAAGACACAATTTACAACTTGAGCTTCTTTTAAAAATAAAACTTTCAAAAATCATACAAAATAAAAAAAAAACGAATACAAATTAAACAACAAAGCACTTTTCTATTGCTGTCAGTTTCATATTGGGACACATAATGTAACCCAAGAGTTGCTTATCCGTCTACCAATGTCTGAAAGGGTGATATATATATAATGTACCAACGACATGTATGTTTTGAGAAACTACCAGGGGCCCAATTTCATAGAGCTGCTTAAGCAGAAAATATTGCTTAACAATTGCCTGCTAAGCAGAAATGAGCAGGACACCAGTCACAAATTGTACATGTGGTATAGTAGTTTGGCTGGTAACCTTATTCTGTTAAGCATAATTTTGTTGTGCTTTGCTACTTTTTGTGTTTAAGCAGCTCTATGAAATTGGGCCCTGTTTTGAGCATTCAACCAAACTGCAGTTTCAAGGACATTTCTTTCCAACAGGGGGATGTTAAAATTGTTGCGGTGCCCGCTGCTAAAATAAAGGATTCGAACTGCCTCTAGCTGCCGGGGCAATCTCGGTGGTCTAGTGGGTAAGACATCTGCTCTAGAATGGCAAAAGTCGTGGGTTTGAATCCCACCCGAGTAATATGCCTGTGATTTACACACACCGCGGTGAAAGAGCAAAACCAAAATAATAGATGTGTTTATGTTTGACCTTTCTTTGACCTCTATGATGTCATTGATGACCATGTAACTACAGGGCAATGGTATGATTCACACGAGAGAAAATTACATTGACTGTCTCACACATCAGTTACTGTCCGTCTTCCAAGATCAATATGATACCGTTGGCAGACCTTGAAAATTACAGGAGAGGCAACATAGACAATTTGCCGCCATAACATCATTTACTTGATGCGTGCCCCTCAAAATAATTGAGGCATTTAGTTATATACTCATTGTACATCGTACCCTTTACCGGGGGTAAAGGTTAAGGTAATGAAATTTGCAAAAGGCAAAAGAAGAAAAGAAAAAACCACCAGGACATGCTGCCACCTTTAACTCCTCAGGCCTTGCGCTTAAGCTTTTTGTAAAGTAGCCCGCCGGGCTAGTAAACTGTGCATTTTACTTGCCCCCAGGAAGTTTTAGTAGCCCAGATTTTAAACAGGAATTGCCATAATTGTAATGATCTGATGTGTTAATGTTAATGATCACAACCAGTTTAATGATCAAATGAAGTTATATTCACACACTCAATAACGATTATTACATTTTATACATTAATTATTCACATCTGAAAAGGAAGAAATGAGCATTTTAAACAAGTAGGTTGCACAGTTTTTAGTAGCCCACAGGGCAAGTTGAGAAGTGGTGTTTACTAGCCCATAGCATTTTTTACTGGACACTGTACGCCGGGCTAGTGTTAAGGGCAAGCCCTGCTCCTTCAAACGTTCCAAAAGAAACCTGCAGGTGTATCTAATGATAATACAGAAAAAAAAGGGGCCTTTCCATCCAGATCAAAATTCGAGGAACTAAAGAGTGCCTTGCCTGGTGGAAATCCTAAGCCATGGAATGACCTATCTGTCGCTGTAATGTATTCTACATTATTAAATGTGCAGCCATGATAGCTAATATCCATGTTTTCCTAGCATCAAAAGTGCTCAAAATAATCAATGCTGATTGGTGCTGTGTGAAGGAAAATAATGTGCAGTTTACATAGCGGGAAAGAAAGAAATCAATATGCAAGACAATTTTGTTTGGCATCTGCGTTTGAATGACACACTCATGTACATGTAGCTTGATACAAAATTGTACATCACCTTCATCGGGGATCCTGTTGAACATTCGTAAGGCTGTGTATCAGAATGGATATCAAATTTCTGACTGCTTTCTACTTTTATTAAAAAAACCCTTGGTGCCTTGTCCTAAATTCATCAAAGTAATCCACTTTATGGTAACCCAACACCCCCCCGTGTTCAGACTCTCATGAGATTGGAACGATGCTGAAAACACGCCTGGCCTCCTGCTAAGATATGCCGCAGTAATGACCCAATTCATCTGACATCGTCACCACAATAAAGTCTTGGTTTGCGCTGTTTTTTGGGGGGGTAGTTTCCTCGCATGTGACTCTCTGTGGGGGGCAATTTAGGCGACGGGGGGGGGGGGGGGGGGGGGGGCACGTCTACATGCTCACCATATCTTTAGTTGCAATTCGACTTCCAAAATGGTTGACAGTTTAGCCTAGTGGGAGGTCAGTGCAAGGGATCAACGTAGTACACATCAAAATTCATTGCAAAACCTGAAAATTGATTTTGGAAAGTTTGGAGAGGATGAACCCAATATTAAACCATCTTTGCAAAAAATAAAAATGGACTTGAAAGTGAGCCTTGAATCAAATGGTTATCAAGTTAACTTCAAAAAGATAAAGAAAAAAAAACACGCACACCCTGACATTGGCAACAAGTTTCGAAGATTTAATTTGCACAGAAGGCATGCGTTTTGGTTCAGAAATGTTTTTTTTTAAGGAAATAGGAACATCATTGTTCATTGTATCTTAATGAAACTGTTTAAAGGGATTACGTATTGACCCCTTCCACTGACAGAGGACCAGTTATGTCCGTGTTCTCAGGAGGGATGCTTGTGCGGAGACCACGACAAAGCTGGCCTCCAGCATAGAGGACAGAGAAGATTGGCGTCGTCGTAGGATGTCCCACCTGCGGGCGACATAATAATACCGACGTCACATGCGGATACTTGTCTTCCCATGTTCAGCCATTTTGGGAGTCAAACTGTGTTTAAGACGCGGTGAGCGTGTACTGTAAACACACACACGTAGCCTAAGAAGTGCACTGCACAGTTTTGCAGATCTATCAAATGTAATGTCAGGTAAATATTTTTTTCAGGAAACCAAGAACTGTACAAAAGTACATTAAATTTTGATTGGAGTTGTTAACCCTCTTGCTGTCTGACCATTCAATACCATTCACTGTGGTTTTGAACGATAGATAAACTATGCCAGCCTGCAATATGATACCATGAGGGAATGCATGTACACAGTACACAGTTAGTTCTGTGCACAGTTGTGCCACCGTACACAACCTTGGCAGTCGAATGGTTTCAAATGGTTGGTCAACTCACTGGAAAATGTTGCCAAGAGTCACTGAGAGTAGGAGGGTTGAAGCGGGGATTACATGTACGTAAGTCCAATAAAACATGATTTAGTGTGGAGTTGTTTTCTCACAAAATTTGATGTAAGTTCATTCATTTTCGCAGTTTTGAAAGCAAGGGAAAAAAATTATCTTATGATCATGTGTGGTTCATCATGTGCATGTTATTTAACATTGTACTATGACCAATTTTGACACAGCAGCTGAGGCTTTGGCTCTAAGCTTTAATGCATAATTCACCTGTTTGAAGTCCCATACAGAAAGATTACGTTTTCAAAATAACCGGGGTGCCTTTTCGCACATCTGTATTACAGAACCAATAACTATTTCGGTCATTTGCCAGTGATGAACCAATGGCCAACTGAAACAGTTGGTTACGACCGCGAAAAACGCACCTCTGGTGGGGACCAAGCTGTGGCATAAGCCGAAACCGTAGTTTCGAAAAAAGACGAATTGATATGTTTACACAAAACGTAAATTTGGATTGGTTGATTTCAATGATGAAGAGTGTTGTTAAATGTACGCATACTTGTCATGGTTGTATGGCAACAAGTGAAATGAAGGTTATCTCAAACTTACCATGCTTACCCCAGGAACTGTCTCCATCAATAGGAGAATAACCAGTAACTTTTAGTTCTAGACAGTCATGAAAATCAGTGTGAAAGTATATTGTTTGGACAATAAATAACTAGCCTTGGATGTCACAGAGTGTTTACATAACTACCTTTGATGTCGCCAATGTTGACAGTGCATGCACATGTATTTCAGTGGTGTGCTACCAGCAAGCTTGTCACTTCATGTATTTTAGGAATTGTTTAAACTACCAAGTTAGTATGAAGTAAAAGCAAGCCAAATTTTAATAGATGAAAGAGATATTAAAGAGGCTGTGTCATGAAGATTAAAACAGGCCTGCGGCTGTACATGGAATCATGAACTCGCACCCATTAACTGACCCACGCGCTCTCCCTCCGTATCGCATCAGCAGTATGGAGAGCGTACGCACAGGTGCTGTAACTAGGCATGCTGGGTGAGAGGTCATAATTCCATGCACAGACGTGCAGCCACAGGCATTTTGATCATGACAACAGAGCCCCTTTAAGTATGGAAAAGAAAGTTAACTTTATGTAGAGTTTTGGAACACTAACTTCAAGCAAAGATCATTAATCAATAGTTCAAATTATGAAAAACAAAAAAATATTATTAATGTATCAAGTAATAAACCATCAAGGGAAAATGGGTAAATTTTAATTCAATTTTGGAGTGAACAAAGGAAACGTGACCAGAACGGGATTAACATGCCACCACCACCTTTTACCAATTGACGAACTTGTTGAGCTCTCTAGCCCTAAAAAAATGTTGACAGTCTCCTTATTTTGTCAACACTTCTGTTTGGGGGTGCTAGTCAGAAGCCAGTTTTTCTTTGTTCACCCCCGAATTAGATTTTCTTTTTCAAAGCCATTAGTAGATATTTAAGTCAATCATTTAGAAACGCATGCACTGTAGGTCCGCTTCCCATCGTTGAATATTGGGTGTATCCACACCATCCACACACACAATCAACTTCACAGGCTCTCTACATTGTTAGATCATCTAGCCAAACATGTAGTCACATTGAATGTGAACCAAATCTTGGTAGCTATCACCGCTATTGAATTTAATCTGAAATCTTTGAATCTGACTTTTGAATGTTTTTACTTTTTCAAAGTCATTAATGGTGATAACTGCCTGGTTTTTGTATCTGATTCAAAGTGGCTTTATCGCTAGATATTTATGTCAATCATTTAGAAATGCACGATATGTACCTGCGGGCCCTCCTCCCATTGTTGACTATTTGGTGTATCCACACCATCCACACACACTACCAACTTCACACCTCCACAATCTGCTTAATCCACTGCCTGCTCAGGATCTCTCTGTGTGCTGGAGAAAAGAAAACAAAAGTTGAAAAGTCATTAAAGAAAACAATCCAAAAGTTATTGCTACAAAGAAGCAGTATAGTACAGTCAGTAGGCCTACGTATGCGAGTAAACATAAAGCTTGGACATTAGTCTTGATTGGCGACATTCATTTTGTTTAACGTAGTGCGATATCGCAACACGAATTACTGTCCGCAAAATGAATTACTGGAGAAGAGATATCTGTATCACACGAACATCTGGATCAAAACGAACTATTTCTATCCAGACTTGATTAAAGACTTGCACTTTCTGAGACGGCCTCTGAGATCCTGGAACTGAGCTTCTATTTTTAGCATTAGTGCAGAGTGCTATTGGATAGAAGGAATATAGGGACTGTAAGAGTTTGTTTTTTTAATGTAAAAATACTGACAAAAGAAGTTGACCCCCTTCAAGGTCAAACTGCAAAGAAAATTCTCAGTTTGCACCCCAGAGCACAATGTGCCATGGAGGTAGGTCAATGATTGTACACATATGCATCATGGAGCTCCATGATACAAGATGCCAAACCACAGCAGTCAATTTCTCATGTAAATTAAGCTCTCCGGACCTCCAGAATGTAATCATCATGTTAATTATTGAAGACAAGTGTGGAGTGTGATTTCAATTAGATGTACTGCAATGTAGTCCTGAATACTTGCACTAAATCATCTCCAGGGCACTTACAATGCAGACAAGTTCTACTGGACAGACCCAACATGCCCAATGCAACCTTCAATTTTGGTAAATTTAAAAACGAAAGGAACGCTTAAAATTAACATTTTTTACATGCCTGCATCTGTATTGTACTTTCACAATATGCAGGCATAATACAATAGAGCTTATGAATAAAAAAGGAGTTAAAACCAATAATTTAATTACATAATATCTGGCTGGCACTGTGCATAAAACCGCTGGTTGTGTTTGATATAATTTACATTCAAATAATAATACAACAATTCACCATTTTTAAAAAGAAAGTAATCTGATATTCAGTGCAGAAAAAAATTAAAGTTTATCTTTCCTCCATTCATTGTCAGAACAGTTCAAAAAACCAACTATGTGAAACCAGAGTTTTCTGTGATATCACCATTTAATTTTGATTAAATGTACAGACAAAAATACAGTCAATCCTGTTCGTACATGTGACATAATTCCACTGTAAACTACCTTCACACAAACTGTCTCTGCTGATGACCAGAAACCTGTGTAGGAGTTGTATTGAGCCAGTTTTTCTTTGATGTTTTTAAAAGCCCGAAAAGTAATTCAAAAACAATTGGAATTGGCTTTCATGTTCTTCAAAGACTCTTGACCTTCTCAGATTTGAAAGGTTTCTCTCCTATTGGAAATGTTTTCGAACGGTGAAATGACTGATTCCGGGTCAAACTACATACAAAGCTTTGGCATGATTGGATCCGATGTCATATTGTGATTGTGTAGGGGATTCTGTGTGTGTGTGTCCCCGATATGGTAAATTAACATGACCTAAAAGAAGTTAACTCAAGGAGAGTACATAATTCGCCGTATGGGGGAACACAATCTCCAGGGGGACACAATCTCCTGCCACACCGGAAGTAGTGAAAACTTTGGGGATGCAGCAGACACGCATGCATGTGATGCAATGTTTACCAATCGGGATGATTGCGGGCATGTTTAGCTAAAAGCATATATTTTGACAGTACAAACGATACCCAATGGTAACTGTATTTGTCACTCTGCAATACATTACTGAAAATTACTGAAAGACTGTGTGGCTTAATGTGCTTAATTCACTTTTTTGCCACGTCCTTCTAAATGCAGGAATCTTGCCACTAATTTCGCAACAGCACCTGGAAAGATGACTCAATGAATAAAACATCTTAACTATGTTAATAATTCACCCAGCTCAGCCTGAAGCTGAGTGTGGCCTAGACAGCTAGAACACAATGCACTAAATATTAATTTGCCCAGTAGATCAAAGTGATGCACACACTCAACCAACTTTTCAGTTCAATTTACCTTACTTTGAAAGCTAAAAGATACGTAGGCCTATCGTCATTTTAGGCCTAAGGGACCGGCATGTCAAAAATCATATTTCTAAATTTTCAAGTTTTTTTCACTTCCTGCCTTTAAATATGATTGGAAGACATAGACTCAATTACTACTTAATCAAAATTGTGCTTAATTTCCTAATTACATAAATTGGTAAGTTGGCATTCATCTAAGTAATTGTATTTTGAGCTTTCACGAAGACACAGGCATCCCCAAAAATGTACAAAATACACTGTACAGTTCAGGCCTCGAATTTCACCACGGCACCACAGCAATTGCTGTGGGTGCCCTTAAAAACCTTCAATACAAATTCCAATTTTCCTCATTGGGTGCCCTTCATTTTGGGGAAATTGCTGTGCCCTTTTGAAACGAAATTCGAGGCCCGGTACAAAAATGGATGCTATACATGATGCAGGTCAAGTTGAGTTTGCGTTTTCACGAAGAGAAAGGATTGTCAGCATGCGCGTGGTGCGCGTACTGTAACATGCCTGCCCTTCACTATGTAAAAATATACAGAAAAAATACACTGTATGCAATTTAAGCAGTTCATCATGATTTTGCGTTTTCAAGAATGGACCGGCATGTTTGACTATTCATTGTGTAAATTAATCAATGTTTTGGCTTGCAAGGCTTGTCTGGTCTCATAAGATATCTGCTAAAATCACTGACATCAAGCCTTTGGTCCAGTGTGTAAGCCCTGGACACACTGTCATGACTGTACATGTACATCTTTAGATTTAGAAGGACAATTCCCAAAATTATCTTGTTATTCAATTTTTAAACACACCATACAACGACTTTGTGTGTTATAAATGTGTGGGTCATATCACATAGGCCTAGAGAAAACATTGAAGAACTGTTTATTTTTTTGTCAGAGATTTGTGTCTATTGAACGAAATTTCACTAATGTCATATCGAAATAAGAAACTGATATGGATAAAAATGTCTCTCAATTCGTTCTCAAGGTTGCAAACAATGAGCTCTGGGATTAAAAACCACATAATGAAAGTTATTGTTTCATTGATCGTTTGCTTTGAAACAAAAGGTGATAACAGAGTTTGTAAAATGGACCTCTGAACATGTGCTGTTGTGTAAAAGATATGGGGATTTTCGTTTTATTTTGTTTTTAATATTTCGTGCCATTTACATCCTCCGAGAAAGATTGTCAGCATTGGTAGTATACTATAAACCCTTTGGGAATTCTACCCAGGTTAATTTAATCAAATGTCATGAATATTAGGGGTCTAAGACACTTACTTAAAATGATATTAACATGACATGTGTTAGTTCCGCTGCTCAACCTCCGAGCTGTCATGGTTGAACAATCTGGAACCTAAAAACAGAGTGTGTGGCAGGTGTGGAATTTCATCTTGGAGAGGGCCAGGCTATATTTTCAGTTTTTAAACGGAACTTCCATTAGCCTTTTTGAGATATGGTGGATACTTTATATATGATAGGAGTGCACTGTTTGGTTTGGGTGTATACATGTACATGGTGTGTAGACAAATTTACCCAAACCTCACAGTGTCATTAATCGTGCCCACCATATCTCAACATGGCTTATTGTGATCTTAATGTCTGTGGGAAACTTTTGAAGGAGCACCAAGGCCAAGACCAGTGTAACAGAGGCTATGGCCTCTGTGTAATTCCAGGCCTGGTGTGGGTTGGATTGTGCACACGTTAGCTTTTTACAGTAAGGCCTAGAGCTAACAAACATTTCAAATTGAATTATATAGGAAGTTTTGTTTGAACTTTAACACGTTTAATGGATTTTTTCTCAGTGTCATTTAATTTTGTAACTCAGCCAAATTGATTTACAAAACTCTTAACTGTAATCAGTTATACTGTACCATACGTCAATATACGGTTTGGCATACTAATTGATGCTTTAATCATACAAAAAAAACTTCTGAAAAACATCCATAGTGGGGAGAAGTCTAATATTGTACTCTCTACACAAACATATCAAAACACAAAGTCCCTTTGTTGACTGAGGCATGGAGGAAGGAATTTTGTTTCCTTCCTCCATAACTGTGGTGAAACATGATTTGAGTAATTAGCACTAGCAGTTCCCAAATAAGCTTTGCCATATTAAACAATATACCTCTTACTGATTTACTTAATATTTCAAAACGAAATTAAAACAAGTTAAAGAGAATGTAATTCTGTTTGGTTTTTGGAGGAGTGAAGTCAGATTATCCTTTCTCTGGTTATCGATACACATACAAACAAATCTGACAATTTTAACAATTTTAGTGGTCAACTGGTCGTGGTCAATTTATCAGGGATTTTGTGCACAATCATATCAGGCCTAATAATGCCTTATCCACTGGCATTGGATTTCTAAACTCCATAATTGGATGATGGTGGAAATTCTACCCCCATGTTCGTAAACACAAATTATATATGCAGTGATGAGAGCATGATTGAGACATTTAAACGATCAGACACAGATTTATTGTTTTAAATTAAGTTAATTAACAAAGTCATTCAGATTTAAATTGTTAACCCCCATCCACGATTTATAATTGTTATTACTTATATAAATTATGACCGCATTTCAAACAATGTTTCAAGATCAGAAATCTCAAACTAATAGTATTACTCTTCCGCCTAATTACTTCGGTCCCCAACCTCGCCCCTAGTATAGTGAAAGTACGGCCCAGGTCAAGCATTTCCGCATTCAACTATCAATATCATCCAGTTTTAGTGGATGTGATAGTACGCACATTGATGGTAATCAAGAGACGGGCGGCCGGTGTAAGTATGCAATCGAGCCGCTAAGAAGGCCGGGCAGCAATCGATCATCGGAACTTAGCATTTAACTTGTTTCTTTTCTCCACTCTCCATGCTTAATCGACTTACCATGCTAAATCGCTTCCACACAGATCAGAAATAAAATCATCTAGATCGCAAGGGAGAAAACACCACCGGCAGCAGACACTCACGATCACCAGCTAGCAGGAACAATACACAACACACACCCAGTCATGCCAGGTAGTACCACACTGATTAGTCAACACCCACGGACGGCCATCTTGAATCGGGAACATGCATTATTCATGAGAAAAAATTTTAATGATAAAAGCTTGTTGGTTATTCTTTGTGTATTGTTGTCATGGGGGATGGGCCGTCGGCCGTGAGGAGTGAATTTACCGACACTGTGAAATATTGATTGTTATAGTTTTGTTCGATTTATGTTGTTGCTGTTTACAGCTATACCAATAAACAAAGATGCCTGAAAAACAAAATTCGTTGATTCTTTTTCTTTAGTACAGCTAGTGTGTAATTAAAAATTGGTTATGGTCTGCACCGCACCGTTGACACCCGGCCAGAACAGCGAGCTTTGCTTTTTAAGGACTATCAAGTATCAAGTAATTATTGTTACCATAGTTTTACAAATGCACATGTAACTGTATCCTGCTTAGCAGAAAAATGTTAAGCACTACCCATGTACATCACTACACAGCCCACAAAAAAAAAACATGATTTTTTATGTTGTTAGTGGGTTTGCCCCTCAATACCGACAAACTTTCTCTGCTTTTGTTCTCCAACATTAAGATCCCCACCCCCTGATTTCCATAAACATATACATATGCAGATCCACAGCCCCTCCCCCAACAATTACATCACTACTTTGGTAAGACAATCATATTAATGGCTCCGACAATTGCCAAATGACCGTAAATTTGTACTTGGCTTTTGTTTTGGATAAGTACTCTCAAAATTTTCAGTTTCTATAATTAAAAATGCCTTTGAGTGACATAGCACAATAGCTGTAAGTTTTCAAGCCAGAACTCAAGTCAAAAGGGAGTATCCCGTTGACCCCCCCCCCCCACCACCAACACAGCATCCTGGACACTTCTGCTTTTACGTAAAACAAAATATAACCACACAAGCCTGCGTTTTTGCAAATAAGTTTTTTTTATTAATACCATAGAATATAATAATGCACCAATATATTTACAATGTTTACTACAGATTTTGATTCACGAAAAGTGACCAAATGAAGGATCCGATTCTCCTGGACGGAACAAAATGAGAAGAGCGTCGAAACTAAATAATTATTTCATGAACAATCATACATGTACAATATTTGTTATGGACGGAATTCAATGATTAAAATTTCTTCAGAAAACAAAAGGCACAAATGTTTTATCAAATCTTACTTGGCTATCGCTAAGACACTCTCTGTGCATTGAATATGTACAATGTATATACACAGGTATCGGTTTTGCACCATTAAATATTTACAAAATGCTAATAAAGTTATAATTTAATTATTTCGATTCTTCCCCCTCAAAAAAACACAAAAACAAAACCCTTTTTTTTCCTCAGATGAATGTTGTTTTTCTTCAAAACCATCCAGCTAGAAAGGCACATGTTCGCAAAACTTACAGACCACACCATTTAGTTACTCAATAATTAATCACTTTTGACAAATTTACAAAATCTGTTTTGGGAAGAACTTACTTCTGAAAAGATCATGGCACAATTTCGAAGAGCTGCGTAAGCATGAACGGTTGCCAAGCACAACAGAATGATGCTTACCAGAATAAGGTTACCAGCTAATAAAATACCATTTTACATGTACAAAATGTAACTGTATCCTGCTTAGTTTTGCTTAGCAGAAAAAAATGTTAAGCAACATTTTCTGCTACAACAGATCTATGAAATTGAACCCTGGTATAAGAGATATGGGAATTGTCTAGAAGTGATTGCATTTGTTGTCATGTGAACACAAGGCAACTTACAGGGCCCAATTTCATAGAGCTGCTAAGCACAACAATTTGCTTAGCATGAAATTCCTTCATTGATAAAAACAGGATTACCAACCAAATTTCCACATGATTTTCCGGATAAGCAAACAACAGCTGAATACCATGTAACAAGCAATATGCAACACATGGAAATTTGGTTGGTAATCCTGTTTTGATCAAGGAAGAAATTTCATGCTAAGCAAATTGTTGTGCTTAGCAGCTCTATGAAATTGGGCCCAGGTAACTTGTAACAGGCAATCTCCAAGGAGGAAACACAATCACATTTAATTCTATTCACAGTTTCTCTTTGGTTTAGTGAGACACTGTTTACCTGTTGTGCTGCCGAAGTGTTCTTTTTGCGCGCAGTGCAACCTGTTGCCTCCAAGTTGCCCATAAAACTTGCCTTGTGTGACACGGCCCTAACAAGGCCCTACTAATAGTGCGTTCATCCTTAAAGGTATTACACAGAATTGGAAGAGCTGACAAAACGGTCACAGACAGTGTTAATGTTTTGTGTGATCAACAATATACAATATATATCGAACCTGTGAAAATTTTGGCTCTGTGAGTCAGGAGAAAATAGTAAAAAAAACTTGCACTAATTTCCAGCATATGAACACATTGTCCTTAATTTGGATTGTAACAACCAAAATCAGCTGTTGCATTTTGGGTTTGTTTTCAGATACAGTTTTCTTGAACTATGATTTCATTTCAGCGGGAAATATTTCACAGAAAATGTAGTTCTGGTAGGAACTTCATAATCAGTAAGCTTCAGACTAAAGTTAAACAACGATGTTTTGTGTCCTTACCAATCCGGTATAATACCTTCAATAATGGACAATGTCCTTCTTATCTCGAACGCCTCACATCAAAGAATATAGATTATATAGATAATGGTTCCTGATTTATTAGGTTTAAAATGCTTTACCAGCGGTCAATCCGTCAGATGGAATAGACTTTCAAATAATAGTGGGAAGTCATGGAAGTACAGGTCGCAACTGGAAGAAATTATCAATGAGTTTTAACAATTATTTAGTTGATAAAACTTACAAAAAGCAAGAGGTTTGCAGAAAGTAAAAAACAAAACTGATTTGAAAACAAAGTCTTGTAAGAGGCCAATGGCCCCCAGAGTCACACCCCCACCTCCTTTCCTTGGAATACCCATTTCATCGTCCACTCATAGAAGATCAGCCTGCGACATCCCACTAGCTCTCTTGGCCATGTGAGCCCTTCTCATAGGGTGCATCTTGTCGATGATCGGCCTGGCGAGGGCCTCCTTCAACTTTGCCTGGTACTCGGCCTCGGCCTCCATCCCTTTGAGGTACTCCCTGTGCTCTTCATCTTGCTCGACCTCCTTCTGTCTGCGAGTGTAATCCATCTGGCCGAGGAGGTTGTCCTGGTAGGCTAGATTGTCCCTGTGGATGCTGGCCAGTTTCTCTTCCTCAAGGCGGTTGTGCTCGTCCATGGCTGCCTGCATCAGCTCTCGCTCCTTCTCGAGTTCAATTTGAGCTTTGGCATTGCGTGCCACTGAGAGGGAGAAGGAAAAAAAAGGGTACACATAAGAAAGGTATATTCAGGAAGCTCTCACTTGTCTGTGCTCTCAATTTGTTTTTTAAATCCCTGAAGTTAAACCTTTTGAGTACAGTTTTCTGATTTTACAAATCAGAATAATTTTTTTTTTAAAGGGTTAATGTTACTTGGTTTTTTTAAACAGGACTGTTTAGTTTTTCTCCTAGAAATCTGCCAATTATTGTGGTGAAAAAAAATCAAGTTTTCACTATGACTTGATTATAAAAACTGAAACTAAGTATGATTTCTAGATGCCGCATCTTCCTTTTTAGAGTCAGGTGTACCAGGAAGTAGATGCTGACTTGGGGTGAAAACGATAGTATCATAAACACTCACGTTTTTCTTCCACTTGTTGACGACGTACTGCCAGAACGTTGTCCATGAGTCTCTTTCTGGCCTCTCTCTGCCTCGCCCACTCGTCCAGTCTCTTCTGCCACTGTCTTTTAACCTCGGCGTTGACGAGCCCATCAATTTCCCTCTCATTTTCCTCGTCCTCACGTGCCTGCTGCTTGAGGTATGCACGGTAGCGTTGGTCCTCCTCTCGCAGCTCTTTCTATAATTGAAAAAAAATCAGGATGGCTGGCAGTTGAGTACAGGTGTTCCCAGGAAAAAAACATCAAGAGCCAAAGTATGCATCATTTGATAGTCATGATGATTTTTAAAGAATAAAAATAATGATAATAACTGCAGAAACAAAGCACCTAATCGCTAAAAATTGTAAGCGATGTTCTTATAAGCAAGTGAGCTTTTGTTAAGAAGAAACTATCAAATTTGGCACCCAATTGTTTAGCAAATGGCAGCTCGTAACAGGATTGCAAAGCTGTAGGATATAAAACTACAACACAATGCAACAAACGTATGTCATGTATGCAGACAAATATTTTCTCCATACTGCATCTAACATGTGAGAAGAAATAAACACGTTTTCTTGTGGAAATTCTACATGAAATCAATCAACCAAGGTTTGAAGAGCCATCAGTTTTTAGAATGCCAATCCAGACCAATCAGTGATTTTCCAGTAAGGTACAGAATCTTTTAAGACACAGTTGGAAAGAACTGTACTCTGATGAATCACAGAGGCAATGGAGGCAATTGCCTCAATGCGCCGTATTTTTGACCGCGTGAGGGCGCTCTCAAAAATATTTGTATCACTTCCGGGGGTATAAACGATTATCGTCTGCTCAGCTAGCTAGCTAGCTGTGTACAGTTTTAACATCGACGTTCTGTAACTTCTGTGCGCGAGAGAGTTTAGTCAGTGCTTTTAAGGTGAGTTAATATTGTTAATGATGTCTGGTAGTAGTGTGTTCTATTCTCTGTCCTGAGGAAGTATTTGAAGCAGGTTTTGTTCACGGAGAACAGTTTGTAGGCCTTATTGCTGTGTCTGTGAATGGGATTGTGTCCGGATTGGCGTGTGAACGGTTGTAAATTTTAAAACTTTCCTAGATGTAACACTACAGTGCACTACTGGTACGGTTGTAGTCTCATCCAAGCACGGGTGTAAAAAGAGACAAGAGAAGTGACAGAACGCCGATGTTAAAACTGTACACAGCTAGCTGAGCAGACGATAATCGCTTAAGTTATACCCCCGGAAGTGATTAAAAAAAAATTGAGAGCGTCCTCTTGGGTCAAAAATACGGAGCATTGCCATGGTGCCCTTATAAAATTCCAATAGAAATTTATCTCACAGAGGTGCCCTTTTCAAAAGAGAAAACGCCTTGGTGCCCTTTCCCCTTTTTTTTTAGAATGAAGCATCAGGCCTGTGTACGTGCAGTTTTTGTTTTACATTGTGGAGTGAACCCAACAATGTTTTGAACAAGAAAGATTAAAGACAAGGGGCAATAGAAAAACCAATGGGAAATGCCCACAGCACATCATTACTCTACTCCCCTGAGTTTGCTGAAAAGATGTCTAGTTTTCAAGACTCTTGCAGTAAATTACTCTTCTTGAATTGCTCTTCTTATTATCAACTCACCTTCCTCTGAGCAATCTCCTGTGCCTCGTTCCTCGTTCCTCCTGATTTCCATAAACATATACATATGCAGATCCACAGCCCCTCCCCCAACAATTACATCACTACTTTGGTAAGACAATCATATTAATGGCTCCGACAATTGCCAAATGACCGTAAATTTGTACTTGGCTTTTGTTTTGGATAAGTACTCTCAAAATTTTCAGTTTCTATAATTAAAAATGCCTTTGAGTGACATAGCACAATAGCTGTAAGTTTTCAAGCCAGAACTCAAGTCAAAAGGGAGTATCCCGTTGACCCCCCCCCCCACCACCAACACAGCATCCTGGACACTTCTGCTTTTACGTAAAACAAAATATAATCACACAAGCCTGCGTTTCTGCAAGTAAGTTTTTTTTATTAATACCATAGAATATAATAATGCACCAATATATTTACAATGTTTACTACAGATTTTGATTCACGAAAAGTGACCAAATGAAGGATCGGATTCTCCTGGACAGAACAAAATGAGAAGAGCGTCGAAACTAAATAATTATTTCATGAACAATCATACATGTACAATATTTGTTATGGACGGAATTCAATGATTAAAATTTCTTCAGAAAACAAAAGGCACAAATGTTTTATCAAATCTTACTTGGCTATCGCTAAGACACTCTCTGTGCATTGAATATGTACAATGTATATACACAGGTATCGGTTTTGCACCATTAAATATTTACAAAATGCTAATAAAGTTATAATTTAATTATTTCGATTCTTCCCCCTCAAAAAAACACAAAAACAAAACCCTTTTTTTTCCTCAGATGAATGTTGTTTTTCTTCAAAACCATCCAGCTAGAAAGGCACATGTTCGCAAAACTTACAGACCACACCATTTAGTTACTCAATAAGTTAATCACTTTTGACAAATTTACAAAATCTGTTTTGGGAAGAACTTACTTCTGAAAAGATCATGGCACAATTTCGAAGAGCTGCGTAAGCATGAACGGTTGCCAAGCACAACAGAATGATGCTTACCAGAATAAGGTTACCAGCTAATAAAATACCATTTTACATGTACAAAATGTAACTGTATCCTGCTTAGTTTTGCTTAGCAGAAAAAAATGTTAAGCAACATTTTCTGCTACAACAGATCTATGAAATTGATCCCTGGTATAAGAGATATGGGAATTGTCTAGAAGTGATTGCATTTGTTGTCATGTGAACACAAGGCAACTTACAGGGCCCAATTTCATAGAGCTGCTAAGCACAACAATTTGCTTAGCATGAAATTTCTTCATTGATAAAAACAGGATTACCAACCAAATTTCCACATGATTTTCCGGATAAGCAAACAACAGCTGAATACCATGTAACAAGCAATATGCAACACATGGAAATTTGGTTGGTAACCCTGTTTTGATCAAGGAAGAAATTTCATGCTAAGCAAATTGTTGTGCTTAGCAGCTCTATGAAATTGGGCCCAGGTAACTTGTAACAGGCAATCTCCAAGGAGGAAACACAATCACATTTAATTCTATTCACAGTTTCTCTTTGGTTTAGTGAGACACTGTTTACCTGTTGTGCTGCCGAAGTGTTCTTTTTGCGCGCAGTGCAACCTGTTGCCTCCAAGTTGCCCATAAAACTTGCCTTGTGTGACACGGCCCTACTAAATAGTGCGTTCATCCTTAAAGGTATTACACAGAATTGGAAGAGCTGACAAAACGGTCACAGACAGTGTTAATGTTTTGTGTGATCAACAATATACAATATATATCAACCTGTGAAAGTTTTGGCTCTGTGAGTCAGGAGAAAATAGTAAAAAAAATTGCACTAATTTCCAGCATATGAACACATTGTCCTTAATTTGGATTGTAACAACCAAAATCAGCTGTTGCATTTTGGGTTTGTTTTCAGATACAGTTTTCTTGAACTATGATTTCATTTCAGCGGGAAATATTTCACAGAAAATGTAGTTCTGGTAGGAACTTCATAATCAGTAAGCTTCAGACTAAAGTTAAACAACGATGTTTTGTGTCCTTACCAATCCGGTATAATACCTTCAATAATGGACAATGTCCTTCTTATCTCGAACGCCTCGCATCAAAGAATATAGATTATATAGATAATGGTTCCTGATTTATTAGGTTTAAAATGCTTTACCAGCGGTCAATCCGTCAGATGGAATAGACTTTCAAATAATAGTGGGAAGTCATGGAAGTACAGGTCGCAACTGGAAGAAATTATCAATGAGTTTTAACAATTATTTATTGATAAAACTTACAAAAAGCAAGAGGTTTGCAGAAAGTAAAAAGCAAAACTGATTTGAAAACAAAGTCTTGTAAGAGGCCAATGGCCCCCAGAGTCACACCCCCACCTCCTTTCCTTGGAATACCCATTTCATCGTCCACTCATAGAAGATCAGCCTGCGACATCCCACTAGCTCTCTTGGCCATGTGAGCCCTTCTCATAGGGTGCATCTTGTCGATGATCGGCCTGGCGAGGGCCTCCTTCAACTTTGCCTGGTACTCGGCCTCGGCCTCCATCCCTTTGAGGTACTCCCTGTGCTCTTCATCTTGCTCGACCTCCTTCTGTCTGCGAGTGTAATCCATCTGGCCGAGGAGGTTGTCCTGGTAGGCTAGATTGTCCCTGTGGATGCTGGCCAGTTTCTCTTCCTCAAGGCGGTTGTGCTCGTCCATGGCTGCCTGCATCAGCTCTCGCTCCTTCTCGAGTTCAATTTGAGCTTTGGCATTGCGTGCCACTGAGAGGGAGAAGAAAAAAAAAGGGTACACATAAGAAAGGTATATTCAGGAAGCTCTCACTTGTCTGTGCTCTCAATTTGTTTTTTAAATCCCTGAAGTTAAACCTTTTGAGTACAGTTTTCTGATTTTACAAATCAGAATAATTTTTTTTTTAAAGGGTTAATGTTACTTGGTTTTTTTAAACAGGACTGTTTAGTTTTTCTCCTAGAAATCTGCCAATTATTGTGGTGAATAAAAAATCGAGTTTTCACTATGACTTGATTTTAAAAACTGAAACTAAGTATGATTTCTAGATCCGCATCTTCCTTTTTAGAGTCAGGTGTACCAGGAAGTAGATGCTGACTTGGGGTGAAAACGATGGTATCATATATCACTCACGCTTTTCTTCCACTTGTTGACGACGTACTGCCAGAACGTTGTCCATGAGTCTCTTTCTGGCCTCTCTCTGCCTCGCCCACTCGTCAGTCTCTTCTGCCACTGTCTTTTAACCTCGGCGTTGACGAGCCCATCAATTTCCCTCTCATTTTCCTCGTCCTCACGTGCCTGCTGCTTGAGGTATGCACGGTAGCGTTGGTCCTCCTCTCGCAGCTCTTTCTATAATTGAAAAAAAATCAGGATGGCTGGCAGTTGAGTACAGGTGTTCCCAGGAAAAAAACATCAAGAGCCAAAGTATGCATCATTTGATAGTCATGATGATTTTTAAAGAATAAAAATAATGATAATAACTGCAGAAACAAAGCACCTAATCGCTAAAAATTGTAAGCGATGTTCTTATAAGCAAGTGAGCTTTTGTTAAGAAGAAACTATCAAATTTGGCACCCAATTGTTTAGCAAATGGCAGCTCGTAACAGGATTGCAAAGCTGTAGGATATAAAACTACAACACAATGCAACAAACGTATGTCATGTATGCAGACAAATATTTTCTCCATACTGCATCTAACATGTGAGAAGAAATAAACACGTTTTCTTGTGGAAATTCTACATGAAATCAATCAACCAAGGTTTGAAGAGCCATCAGTTTTTAGAATGCCAATCCAGACCAATCAGTGATTTTCCAGTAAGGTACAGAATCTTTTAAGACACAGTTGGAAAGAACTGTACTCTGATGAATCACAGAGGCAATGGAGGCAATTGCCTCAATGCGCCGTATTTTTGACCGCGTGAGGGCGCTCTCAAAAATATTTGTATCACTTCCGGGGGTATAAACGATTATCGTCTGCTCAGCTAGCTAGCTAGCTGTGTACAGTTTTAACATCGACGTTCTGTAACTTCTGTGCGCGAGAGAGTTTAGTCAGTGCTTTTAAGGTGAGTTAATATTGTTAATGATGTCTGGTAGTAGTGTGTTCTATTCTCTGTCCTGAGGAAGTATTTGAAGCAGGTTTTGTTCACGGAGAACATTTTGTAGGCCTTATTGCTGTGTCTGTGAATGGGATTGTGTCCGGATTGGCGTGTGAACAGTTGTAAATTTTAAAACTTTCCTAGATGTAACACTACAGTGCACTACTGGTACGGTTGTAGTCTCATCCAAGCACGGGTGTAAAAAGAGACAAGAGAAGTGACAGAACGCCGATGTTAAAACTGTACACAGCTAGCTGAGCAGACGATAATCGCTTAAGTTATACCCCCGGAAGTGATTAAAAAAAAATTGAGAGCGTCCTCTTGGGTCAAAAATACGGAGCATTGCCACGGTGCCCTTATAAAATTCCAATAGAAATTTATAATTTCTCACAGAGGTGCCCTTTTCAAAAGAGAAAACGCCTTGGTGCCCTTTCCCTTTTTTTTTTAGAATGAAGCATCAGGCCTGTGTACGTGCAGTTTTTGTTTTACATTGTGGAGTGAACCCAACAATGTTTTGAACAAGAAAGATTAAAGACAAGGGGCAATAGAAAAACCAATGGGAAATGCCCACAGCACATCATTTGCTGAAAAGATGTTTAGTTTTCAAGACTCTTGCAGTAAATTACTCTTCTTGAATTGCTCTTCTTATCATCAACTCACCTTCCTCTGAGCAATCTCCTGTGCCTCGTTCCTCGAGTCGCTCAACAGTTTCTCAAGGATGTTCATGTCGAGGGCGAGCTCCTCTTGCATCTCCTTAGCTCGTCTCCTGGTCTTGAGGCGGATGTTCATAGCGATGTCGTCTCTGGTCTGCTCCTGCTTGGCTAACTTCTCCTGGTAGGCACGCTGCTCCTCCATTTTACGGAGCTCCCTCTCTTCTTTCTGTCAACCAGAATTTATTTTCCACTCTTTATTTTCAATTATTCTTAAGTTCTCTTTAACTTCCTTCAAGACTCTCCTTAATGTATCACTGTGTTTTTCTGCTTTGTTAGGTCTTTATTGTTATTCAGTGATTTCTATGATCTTTTGTGCTGTTTCTGTATGCCTATGTCCTTTCTTGCCTTAATATTTTCCTGGCTTTTCTGGGGTTAGGGAGACATAACGCCTTTTGGCGACAGTTAAATTTTTAACTTTTATGCTCTCCTGGGCATCCCACTGCTGTTCAACGTAAGTTTTTAATACACTTTTAATGTTTGTACATGTACATGTAAATGTTTTGCCCAAATAAATATTATTATTATTATTATTATATCTTCAAACTCTATCTGTGTGAATAAACTCCAACCCACACACAAAACATTTGAGATTTTTTCTTCGGGGAGGGGGTATGTTTTCAAAAGTGACGAGAACTTCATGACTAACAAAATTATGCAATTAAGCTTTGCTACACAAACATTGAATACATCTCTGCCTCAAAACTCCCCCTCAATGAACACTTGAGGTTTAAGGAGCAAAACCTTAAAACAAGTCTTCTTTGTTACAGTCTTCAAATTACAGTAATATATAAAACTTTTACAAAAGCTAAGAGCGTATTTTGGTTGGACAATAAGTGAGTGACCTTACCAGCAGTCTTCCTTCCTCCTCTTTGAGTCTCTTAGCCTCCAGCCTCTTGGCCTCGAGGGCCGCTTTCTGTTTCTGGAGCGTGTCTAGGGTCTCCCGATTCCTTGCATGCCTCTCCTGTGCCTCTTTCTCCTCCCTGGCTGCCTTGGCCAGCATGTCCTGGTGCCACAGGTCCGCATACATTTGCTCATCCACTTTGTTTTGCTCATCAATCTCAGCCTTGATGCGGAGCTGGTCGCTACGCTCCAGGCACACCTCATCCATGTGGCGACGCGACAGGGTGGATCGAAGCTCCTCACACTCCTCCCTTTACGATAAACAAAAAGTACATTATAATGCGGTTAAAAGGAAAGTTGTTCAATAGTGTTTTCCAAAGAGTACACACATTTCACTATGCTCGTTATACCCTGAAACTAACCCTTGACATTTCCTTGACATTAGAGTATCACATATTTTGAGAAAACAGTGTAGTATTACATGATTTGCTTTAAAAACAGGGTAATAGGCAATACAAAGTTGCCCAGCAGGCACTTTTAACTTTAAATAATGGCAGAAAGGTCACAAGAGCACTTCAATAGATGGATTGCACATGACATCATTGACCACCATCTTTGATGAAATACAATGGAAACGTGCCCGCTGTCCGCATGACTCTCAGCCAATGAAACATCTTTACTACAATGTTATTCGCTTTTTTAACACAGAACTAAATACCATATGTGCGGCAGGCCAAAGTTTGATTAAGTTTCTTGAGTGATTGGTCAGTGAACCACTAGGCTGCGTTGACAAATTTGAATGCTCAATACGGCTCAAAGCCATAACCCAAGTTGCCTGTATTGATAGGGTCTATCAGGAACTACCTATAGACCCCTTGCACAACACGCAGCCTACTCACATGTGCCTATCCTGGGTGTCATTTTGGGTGTCAAAATCGTATACAAACGTGCACAAAAGAGAGTTGACACCCAAAATTTTTGGCATTGTTCGGAGGCGCTTTCCGTGTTGTGTAAGGGGTCTATATAAACCAATAGCTCCCCCTTGCATAACGCGAAACGCTACAGGTACGCTGAGGTCACGCGCACGTTTTTACACACAGAGAACAGCTATCGTCCAATGATCTGCCTCCTTTTTTAGGGTGTGACGTCATATGCAATGGGTCTATTGGTATTTGTTGAATTTGAATTAGTTTTGAACACTTGAAAGATATCTTTGGAGTTAGGTTGTTTCAGTGTTGTACATCTTTTCAAAGCAAAGGTAAAACTTACATCAAAATCTGAACTTAAAAGTGATAGTTTATGAAACTAATTGTTATCAAAATTACAAAAAATGTAAAACTATAAACAAACAAAAAACAACAAAAAAGGCATCACTTTGAAGTCGCCCTTCATTTTTCTTACATGAAGGCACTAAAAACGGGAGTTTCAAAAATCCAAATAGAAAGTGTTTTACATGTGTTTGACAACCAATTAATCAATCCGTTAGTCGCATTACCTCCATCTCTGGTCCAGTTTCTCAGCCACCACCCCAAGTCGTTCTTTTTCCCTCTTTTCCTTAAGGAACTTGGCCCGTTCCCGCATCTTGGATTGACGCTCCAGCATTGTCTCTTGGCTTGCTTCCATCTCCTCCAGGTATTTGGACTCTTCAGCAGCCAACAGGTCACGTAGTCTGAGTATAACATAAAATTATTTTACAATTTGTTAGATAACAGCGTCCAAATCCCCACTAGTTAAAGAAAACACCTACAGGAACAAGTCTAAGTTTAACGTGTAGTTCTCTCGGCATTATTTCCCAAGAATTTATAGAATACAAGTACAACACAATAACTACACAAGCCAAGTCTGATGGAAGTGTAAAACTTGTTGGTATTCAAACAACTTTTAAAATGAAGTAGAGAGTCTATCCAAGCTAAAACTCAAACTAAACGCTGTAGCAAGATAAACTTCAAGATCAAACCAAGGAAGGCATTCATGATAAAAAAAAATTTTTAACATTCTAAAAAAAAAAGTCCGAAAGCAAAATCAACATACAGTGTGATGAATTGGGGGAAGAGAACCTAGCACCATATAGTTTTTCACAAAAATGAAACAAAGTCTCTCTCCTCTTCAGTTGCTGGTTAGCAATAAAGGAAAGGATGCCCAAACCCGATGACCATTTCAATTGATTGATTCTTAAGGCAGACCAACTTGGATACACATGATACATCATGTTGGGACAGCCTAAACACTGTTGGGAAAACCTGGGCAATACCTAGGAAAGGTTACTTTGTCTCGAGCCTAAACATCTTATTATGTCACACTTCGAGACTTGTGAATAACGTCAAATACTGGTCTTTAGAACTGGCTGGTTGCCTGCCAGATTTACCTTTGACCCACTTAAGTTTTGCTAGCCATGCTGTTAATGTGAGTATACACACACTCATGTGTAACATCAGCCAGGTGATTTGTTGTGTGTACCCAATTATTATTAAGTGTGTCATTGTCATTGCATGTATGTCTATTTAATGTAACCGTTGGGTTTATAAGACCAAATCTGTCTTTATCCTTACAGGTAAAGACAGGGGACCAGTCTAGTTTGTCTCGTAGTACAAGTCGTAGTGATTCTCATCTCTCTATTTACCTTTCCCTGCGATCTTCTAATGTAAACTCTTGCTCGAGCATCAAGCCTTTCACCTTCCTCTTCACAGTGTTCAGCTGGATCCGTGGGTCTGTGGTGCGCTCCCAATCATTTTTCAGGTCGCAGAGGGCATTGTACTTTGTAGCTGCAACGGCTTCCTCTCGAGCATCATCATGACGTCGTCTTTCAAGGATCAGGTGATCTGGCGGAAGCTTGCTAGGCATTTTGGCCCTCTGCAAAAGAATAACAAGTCAATAAATACTTTTCTTAATTACACTTAAAATTTGATCTTATTCTTACGTTGTACTTTTTATTTGTTGTCATTTAACTGTTGCTGTTAGCTTATTTACTTATTAATAAAACTATTAATATCGATTTTGTTTTATCAGTTTTGTTCATGTTACTATTAAACATGAAAATAATAGAATTCTGTAAAATTGTAAGACATGCAATTTGAAGTTTATGTATTAAAGAGGAAACTGTTTTAGCCACAAATACTTGTATGATTTTTTTATTTTTTTGTCTATACTGAACTCAGCACAAAAAAAAACCAAGAAAGGAGAAAACCAGCTGATCAGTTGCATGCCCGTATGGTGTAAACCTGGTCTATAAATCATAAAAAATAACAACAACAAAAACATATGTGAATTTATGATTTGATCAGAACATTCTAACGTCATTTTCACTTTCTGTATCAAATTTACATTAAAATTCACTTGGGCCTTCATGGGACTTTGCCGAGTATCTAAGTAGAAGTTCATGCAGATGTAGTGATATAAAATAACAAAATCCATCTTGCAAGGCCCTGGCCCTAAAAAGTTAACAAACAAAATACAAACAAATTAAATAAAAACTAACTTAAAAAGTTACAAAATAACATAACTTAGTAAAACTTACAATTGCAACTGAGCTTGGAGTTGGGCCTGTGTACTCCCTTGTCCTACGTGGTTTCTGTGTCGCCAACATGCTGCAATTTTAGTCAGTAAAATTAATAATGTTTTAGTACTGTCTGAAGCGTAAAGATGGCCCGTGGAATGATGCCGTTGGCGTTGTGTCAAGACAAAGTCCGGAGCGGTGGTGGTGCTGCTGCCGAATGTGGAAGAAAAATTGTTGTACCGAATAAAGCTACACAACGGACACGGTGATTTCAACCCTACAAATAGCACAATATGGCTATGAGATCGTCATCGTTGACGTTACTACAACTAAGAAATACATAACTGGCATGAGCAGGTAACAAATTCGTAACAGTCTGCCTAGTTTTTATTACAGAAAAATCTGTGCAGCTTTGCCGTCGATCCAAACGCAAACACACACGAATAATCGGTCGGGGCAGCAGTAAGGCTATTGACATGACGTCATGAACCTAGCAACAAAATAACAGTAGGGCGCCCTCAATAGTAGTCACCATAAACCTGGCCGTAAATAACTACCGGTATTATTATTGATTCAATTACAATATTTTATAAGAATTATAATTGTTGGACTTATAGATTATTATCAATTATTTCAAGATCAATTGTGTAATAAATAAAACTTTATCATCATCGATCGTCGCTGTCTTTAAAAAACAAGCCGTAGCCGTAGCCAAAAGTTGATTGATTCGGAATAATGAAGCGGCCTTAGAATGTAGTTTTTATCAAGATTTTGTTTTAACTTAGTCCTACCATGCAGAGGAGTATTATGGAATTATTTTGTTGAATCTTATGACTGTTTTTTTCTTTTGTTTTTAAGACTTTTACAATTAAACCGCTCAAAAATTACATACTTTAGGCTAATATTGTGCATCTCCCCCTTTTTCTATTCACGAATAAAGATTCTGAAATGAAAACGAATTAAAACTACATGGATTTTATTACCACTCCGAGGTAGGCGGTATTTTCTCCCAAGCATAGGCCTACAGAAGCATATAAAAGCATACACGAAAAGATCACAGCAAGTGGTCAAGCACAGCACATATTGAGGTCACTATGAATCTACAAGCATTACACACAAATACACAAAGCGTATTATAATATATAGCTAGCTATGGTCAAGCAAACACAATTTAAAACGAAGCAGCATCCTCACTGATGCTATTTTGTTTTTGACTTAAAGGAACATTGACAGAGTTGGTTTTTGCTAACAAAACAATTGCTGGCAGTGTAAGCACTTTATGTAATCCACCATATACATAAACTGACAAACCTGTAGAAGTTTGAGATCGCTCGGCCATCTGGGTCACGAGAAAATAGTGAAAAACCGATTACACATTTGTATGAAATCATATAGATTCAACAAATGAATAAAACGCTCACTGAGCGATAAACTCCAATAGGAAAATTAGTTATTAATTTCTCATCAAATTCAGACAGAAATATTTCAAGGGATGTTTTCTACTATCATCATCATTAGACCGTGTAAGTTTTATGTAAATCTGTGATCAAAAAGTATATTTTACAAGTTTTTTCTTACCAATTCTGTATTGTTCCTTTAAACTAACGCATCGGTACCTTATTGGAAATGGTAAGGATGTTCAGCGAAAATATATATTATATAATGTACCCAAAATACGATATCCTGAGCAAAAGTTAATAAGATTCATCAGTATAATGCACTTGCCCACTGCATCATTTTAAAGGGTCAAAATGAATTCTATTTAATCAATTCCATAAATAAATTCTAGATAAGATTGACCATAACTCATGAACTTATCGTGGACAGACGAAATTTGTAACTGAATCTGCCTTGCATCGTCCTGCAATCGAAAATCAATTCATAGTCACTGTTCTGCCTACTTCAGACCGGAAATCATAGGCGAATGGAGATTCTCTAAAGGCCTTACAACAAGCAGCATGTTCAACGGGATGTTTGTACTCATAGCTGAAACACAAAGTATGCACGGTCAAATCACGTTACTTTACATCATTGCTGGATACTTTCAAGCTTTAAACCATTGGAAAGCTTGTCTCAAGGGCTCTCTTCTAGTTTAAGTTATGTGGCTGTAATGAATTTGAAATTGAAGCAAGTGGGTGAGAGAGTAGGGCTACCGCTATTAGCAGAACCCCATAAGGGCTGCTTCGACAAACCGGCAAGAAATGTCCTGCCGAATAATGGCCGGAATTAAATTCTAGTTAAGATTGACCTTAACCCATGAAATAGGCATGCTATAGGAGAGATGAAATTTGTACCTGAATCTGCCTTGCATCGTACTGCAATTGAAAATCAAACTTTGATGGTCACTTTTCTGCCATCTTCAGACCGAAAATCACAGGCGAGCGGGGATACTCCGAATGCCTCGCAAAAGCATGTTCAGCGGGATTTTTGTGACACAAAGTATGCAAGGTTAAATTATGCTCACATCAGATGTTTTCAAGCTTTACACCATTGGAAAGCCCGTCTCAAGGGCTCTCTCTTATTGTTTAGTTCTGTGGCTGTGGTGAGTTTCTAAGCGCCTTGCGAGTGGCTGAGAAAGTAGGGCTACCTACTAAGGTAACTAAGCAAAAAAGGGCTGTGTAATCAATGACCATTAATTTGATATAGCGCCATCATTCCTACGTAAAGTTGCCTGTTTTTTAATAATAATGTCTGAAACATAGGTAGACTGGCCCCGTGTCTTTTTCCGCGGCCTTGAAGTTTGACGTCAGTTGTTCAGGCTAAGGCTAAACAGACCGAAAGATGAGTCGTTCGAGTACGCGTATACCAACCGCAGTCGACGAGAAAGATTTCGGGCTATCGACTCTTATAATAAAGCGCAACTCCAAAGAATGATCATTGCGCGTCAAACATTATTACCCCTGGTCACTGAGCCATTTATTTAATTCCTTATTCCATCTCAGCTCACTGAGGAGTATACAGCCCAGGGCCGCGAGAACACAAGTTTTCAAAGAGGTGCTTGTTTTTTCCAAGACAATTGCCGTGCGCTGAGCGCAAAGCCACTCAGAGTGGGTCCGGGCCCGCTTAAGGGCCCGGACGCTTTTGGTTCCTAGATGCTCTGTCGTGCAATCTTAAACACTATTTGGCACTTAGTATGATCTCTTTTTGGGGGCGGGATATTATTAATGTGATTTGCAAAATGATTACCCCACAAAGATTTTTTTCACGAGGCGAAGCTGGGTGACATGGAAAAGCCAGATTTCACTGAGTGAATATATTCGACAATGCACGACGAACGGAACGCATTCAATGTTATTTTTGATTTAAACTCACACATAGATCCCTGTCATTAGAAATCTTTTCACAATATCGCAAAACAGACACGGAAACTCGTCAAACCCACCCTCTAAAAACTCTGGGATGAAAGACATATGATACACTTTAATTTTTGTGATGAATAGACATACACATGCTACTGAAATCCAGGGAGACTTTGGGATAAGTTTACGAGAAGATGACTTTAGTTCGTCTGAAGAATATTCTTATCATGAAGTTTGTTAAAAAATTTCCATAAATAATCAAAGGCCTCGTTAGTATCTGAGGCACATACCGAACAGCTGACCATTCACATGAACTCAAATCATGTCTGATATCAATGTTTCCCATAGAGTAGTTATATATAGGGACAGGTTTAAAGTTATAGTGTCTGGCATTGAACTGGAGCTCGGTAAATATAGGAAAATGATCAGAAATAAACGGTTACAATTTGCAAGATTTTTGGGGAGGTTGAAAAAAATGTGTAAATGAGAGTGGCAAATGATTGTGTGATCCTGGTAGGTTTATTAATTTGAGAGGATGCAAGAAGAGGATTATTATCAGATCCCCCTTTAAAGCTCAGCCTGTCTGGTACATGTACTTCATGCGGTTACCCTAATCGCATACAAAAATAGTGTACCATACTACGTCCGTAAGTTCACAGCAAGTGCACTGCGGTGCTTTGTTTGCAAGCAATAACAGCGTCAGAGACATGTCAGTCGGTCAGCTACAGACCAGGGTGACAACCTACGGTCGGCAATTCAATGGATGACATCATATGTCACAGACAGTCTTACCGCAAAGAATAACAAACACTACATCAATACTGTGGAAATAAATGATTAAGCTACATCAGTCATCAGTGCCTTCAAATGATTGACTGTCGCTGTATCTACTCCATGGTATCAGTATCAGTATCAACGAGAGTAGAAACTTGTGTTTTTCACCAAAAGTACGCCATACGCTGTGCATAAATTTGTTTCTGGTATGACATCTTCGCAAGATGTGCCATTGTGAGTTTCACTGATGTCAACAACGAACGTCTGAACACGTCGACAGTCAATCAAAGTAGTGTTACGTTGTCGTTCCAAATACTGAACAGAACTGAAAGACAATGACAAGCTGTTGTAAAGCCCAGGTAGGTTCTGGTCTTTGATTTTTAAGGTGGTTTATTCTCCTGTCACGATTTAGTCCCGTGTGCTTGTTAAGCCCCAGCGACCAGAAAATCGTCCAAGGCACCCATCATTCAAACGCTTTTTTGCCGTACCGAAATTTCAGACCTCATTGTTGATTTCCCTTTTACAAAAAAAAATAAAATAAAAAATACAATAACAGAGAGGCACACATTAGAAAAAGGAAAGCATATTATAGTAATGTATTCAATTTTTAATAATACAATTAAAAGAATTAGAATATTCTTACAAAATTTGGGATGATAAAAAAAAATGGGTCAGCAGGGGATTCAAACGCTGAGAATGTCGGTTGATAAGCAAGAATGTAGTCTTCTGTCTCTGAGTCTAGGCTATCATTAGGATGTGAACAACAAATTTGGTGAGTTTTAAATACTTTATAGATATGCCTCCGAAACAGTAGTTTTGGATGATTTGACTGTCACTAATCATGCTAATATCCACACTAATTTTAAAGCCTGCTTTAAATTGTTATTTTTTGTATGGTACAGTTTTTACATGTTCACTGCTACATGTACATGCATCTGGTGGTTAATTGATGTAATATTAGCCATAGCCAATGATGGTACTGAGTACTCCTAGAATTATGAGGTTCCATGAACCTCATAGAGGTCCATGTACAAACTACAATACAAAACTTTTTTTCATTTACGTTTCTGCACCTGGAGTTCTCATTTGAAATCGGATCTCGCCAAAATTAGGCTCTACGTGTTCCTTGGAATCTCATTGAGCGTTGCATGGGTCAAGAAAATCCACTCCGCAATTTTAAAATTGTTAAAAAGCAATAAATTCTTACCGTCATTCCCAGTCCTCTTCAAACAGTGTGAGTGTTATAACAAATATGGCGCTGGAGTCACATGATGTGTGTACAAAACCAACCTACAGTTGCCGGGACCAGCGTTGCTGCGCGCGGAGTACCAGTTTGTTCGGTAGACCTTTGCGAGCGCAGCAAGCGCCATATTTGTTATAACACTCACACTGTTTGAAGAGGACTGGGAATGACGGTAAGAATTTATTGCTTTTTAACAATTTTAAATTTGCGGAGTGGATTTTCTTGACCCATGCAACGCTCAAATACATTCTATACTCCATACGGTCTCCATGTTTACCTTTTAGTACTTCAAAATGTTGTTGTTCCTTCTAAAAAAAAGACTTGTTTACACTATTTTGTTTTCATTGTAACCTTTAATTTCCAGGTGAATTGTTGCTTTAGAGGTTCACCATGTGCCTGCCTTTGCTGTCCAGTCCGGGAATCAACGAGCACCAGAATCCTGTATGCCCTCCTCTTCGTCTTTGGCTTTGTGCTATCATGTGTGTTTGTGTCAAATACTGTTGCACAAGAACTTCCAAAAGTAA
Organism: Pycnopodia helianthoides; assembly: GCA_032158295.1. NCBI lineage: Eukaryota > Metazoa > Echinodermata > Asteroidea > Forcipulatida > Asteriidae > Pycnopodia > Pycnopodia helianthoides. The sequence continues at coordinate 10,533,390 of CM063247.1, read as the reverse complement.
GTTGGTAAAATAGATTTTATAAAAACACAGTTTTTATCAGCCAAAATAAAGGGGGCGGGAGTCTTTTCAAAACTAGTTTCAAAGTAATGTCATGAAACATTTTAATAAATCTTAGGTCTGTGATTCGTCAGGCTTTTTTCCTGATTTTAGGACTTTTTCCCTTGATTTACCCTCTTTCTGAACAATTTTTAAAGGTCATCAACTGACAACCAAAAGGAAGATAGATGTAGTGTTTTATTGTGTCCGAACTACTAGTTTTACACTTGTTACGATGTAGAGAGTCTGTGAACCCCTCAAATGTAACATTCTTGTGACTTCACTTGACTGGACATGCTTGAGAAGGTTTCACTTGGTTTATTACAAAGTTTCACTTTTCATTTGTTCATTTCAGCTTTAAAGGGAAGGTATACGATTGGTAGTCACTCTTAAAATTAATGGCAAAAAAAAACTTGCTCGGTTGAAAGTACGGCAGCTTTCGATAGTATAAAGCATTTTAAAGAATCATTTTACTTTGGAGTAATATGGTTTTGGGAAAATATGTCAGTTTTTATCAGAAAAAAAATTGAATCTGAGAAGCGTTTCTGTCAGAAAGGTTTCTCAGATTGTGTATTCCAATTGCGGATTATTCTTCCTGCGTGGACATAACCGCTCCGGGTTTTCGACAATATCTCAAAAACGCTACCACCTTTTGAAATAATTTTTTTCACAGGTTAGTTTTATTGTCTATATCTACATTTATGTAGGATTAAAACAATCAAACGGTTCCAAAAACCAAAGGTATACTTTGCCTTTAAGGGAAAAATTGATTGTAAACTTAATAAAGACTTCACTCAGTTTACAATAATGTTTCCCTTACTGTTACTGTTACTGTTGAGATGCACACATTTTTGAATAGAAGTGGATATTCAAAATTTAAATTTCATTATGCACTAATATTGTCATTTTGGGGGGTAAAATGTCATGTATGCTGCAAGAATATTTTTAGGCCTAATAATGTCAACAAATCCCAAGTCTCTAACAATGAGTCCAAAGGGCCAAAATCACGATAGAGTCATTGATCAATGTGTCTCTGGTCCGAGTCGTAAAAACTATGACTCTAGTCGACATGAGACCTGAGTCAAGAGTCGTGCAACTGTGAGTGACAAAACACCATACATGTTCTGTACTTCCAAAACTTGCCTTGCACTAGCTGGAGTCTTTTGAGTAATGGTTCTCATTAAACGGGCTCGAAGTTTACGTTGGACTGCAGGCCTAAGGCAGTGATTCGAGCGATGGGCCAGTAAACTCAAGAGCAGATAAGTCCAGCGTTCTTGTTTTTTATAATTGAAAAACAATACCTCACTGTGTAGGCTAATAACTTTAATTTAAGAAAAGATGACGTTCAAATGTTGACTCTCAATCTTGTTGAGTATCGAATTATACTTGCCCAAAAGACAAACGAGATTACTCTTCTCTTAGTGCTTGTTCAAGTAAACGCGTTTTAAACCAGGGCTAGAATTTGGGCGAAAAACCCACAAGACTGCAGGGCTTGTAGCTCAAAAGATTGACTGGACCGAAATTTTGAGTACAAGACCAGAATTGAAGTGAGAAGAAAAAATGAACTGTTTGAATTTTAAAAAGCACTACTAGAAGATTTATCTCATTTGTATATTATGGTTAAGGAGTCTTTGATAATCAACAGAATTGTATTTATCAGACTGAAAGTCCACATTAGAACAAAAACACAAGACTGCCGGACTTGTCAGGACATGAGTTTACAGGCCCGTTGCTAAAAATCACTGGCCTCGGGCCAGCGGTCCAGTGTAAAATTCGAGCCCTGGTTTTAGTATTTGTAGTCTTTTTCTCATTTTGATTCTGGTCTTGTAAAAAGCACTGTGGCCCAGTAATAATGTTTGAGCCACAAGCCCTGCGCTCTTGTAGATTTTTCACCCAAATTGGAGCCCTGTATTAATGACAGCATTTTCGTCAGGAAACAAAAGGTCACAGGAAATGTCCAAGACATACCCAACATAGTTGATGATTTTAGAATGATGTGCCTTTCCGTTTAATTGCAGTACCCTAAGCTGGTGGAATTCTGCCGTACCATCGGGATAGGTGACAACTGCAGCAGACTGATTGGTTTTGCGTCTGTATACCGGATATGCTTCTCCATGGCAATATTCTTCTTTATTCTACTCGGAATAACGGTCGGTATAAGGAACAGCAAGTCGTGGCGGGCAGCAATTCACAATGGGTAAGTGGATTATAACGGAGTCATCAAAAAATAAATAAAAAATTGGGCATGTTCTGGGCGCGAAAGATTATTCCCGTAAGCGTACAGGTACGTCTGCAATCCAGTGGACTGCCAGTAACATTCTGCTGGACCCCGACATGGTGCTGAACTATGGGAGCAATCCTACACGAGAGAATACGCACGACGGACTGGTCTATATGTATGCCCACTGGAACTTACATTAAAACAGGCCTGGAATTAGACGAAGGCTACGGAGGCCTCCATTGCCCTGGTCTTGGCCTTGGTGCCCCTTCAATGGTTTCCCATTTTCCAATGGAAGTGTCCTTTTTATAATGAAAATGGCCTTGCCCTCTCAAAGATGAAATTCCAGGCCGGTTAAAACCAATCCAATTAAGAACATTCCTACCGTTCATGAGACGCTCCCTAAGCAGCCGTGAAGGAATTTTAATACATGTACATCATTTACATGACTGAAGCAACTACTTTAAATATTGCTTTCCTGCTTCTGAAAGGATTCAGTAGAATTTGAATTTAAAGACACTGGACACCTTTGGTAATTGTCAAAGACCAGTCTTCTCACTAGGTGTATCTCAACATATGCACAAAATAATAAACCTCTGAAAATTAGAACTCAATTGGTCGTCGAAGTTGCGAGATAATAATGGAAGAAAAAACACCCTTGTCACACGAAGTTGTGTGCTTTCAGATGCTTGATTGCTTGATTTTGAGACCTCACGCGTGAGGTCTCGAAATCAATTCAAATATTTGACTTCTTTCTCAAAAACTACGTTACTTCAGAGGGAGCCGTTTCTCACAATGTTTTATACTATCAACAGCTCTCCATTGCTCGTTACCAAGTAAGTTTTTATGCTAACAATTATTTTGAGTAATTACAAATAGTTTCCAGTGCCTTTAAGTACAAATTCCCTAAAAAAAATTCCCTAAAAAAAATTCCCTAAGAAAAATGTGCTTACGCCCAACAAGGAAGCGTTTCAACTGGTGGTGGTTCGATTTATGGTTTGACCTTCTTACACTATGAACTAATGATTTGAGCAGACCCTGGATCCATGGAGGACTCTGACCAACAAAGAGATTGTGTCAGACGCGAACAAGGTCATAAATAGAGCCCCTAAATCAACACAAGATGATATTAAAGGAGTAATACTATAGCATTGTAAATTGTAAAATAGTCAGCCAAAATTCTGTGTTTGGAGAAAAGTACGTTTGAAGTTTGAAGCACACAGTATGTTCACAAAATC